>CM076571.1:870192498-870581365 GCA_034641835.2 Pinus albicaulis
AATGTAGGTTTTAACCCTAAATAGAAATAATCTACACACGAATCTTATAACAAAAAATAAACAATAGTGAGAGCATAAAACATAAAATAGATAAACACAAAGATTTTCCCCTGGATCCCAAATCGGGACGACTAGCTTGATTTTTCATTATATTCCTTTTAGTGTTACAACACATATATATACATGCCGAAGCATACATAAACCCCAATCCATTAACCCTGGATTAGAACATAACCGTAGTTCCCTTGACCGGATCTACAAAATACCAGGAGCCGAAAACCATCGAACCCCAAAACCATGTGCAAAACCATGCACAAAACCATGGGCGGATCCGCCTATGAGTGGGTCCGCAAAAAAAACAAATTTTGGCCGGGGCGCTGCCCCGGACCCCAACGGTGGGGACTGCTTCGCCCCTCGTGACCCCCCAGCTACGCCCGACGCAACATACAGCGCGTGGGGCTAATCGTGGAAAGAATATAACACATACCCAACATTCTCCCACTTGTTGTTTTCTTTCCATAGGGGGCCACAGGAGAGCTTAGTCATTGGCCCAATTCTTCAACACCCATTGTTTCTCTACACCAAGAGAACTTCTGAGTGCTCACAGACTTCGTCAATGCATCTGCAACATTCTTCAAAGTGTCCACCTTTACCATTAACACCCTTTTAGCCTCAACCATATCTCTAACAAAGTGATATTGAACATCAATGTGCTTTATCTTTGAATGGTAAGCAGGGTTCTTAGCCAAGAAAATTGCACTTTGGCTATCAAAATCTATCCTTATAGCTTGATGTACCAACCCCATACTTGAACACAATCTCTGCAACCAAACTTCTTCCTTGCTTGCATGAGTGGCTGCTATGTATTCTACCTCTGTAGTTGAAAGAGCCACTACAGACTGTCTTTTACTCATCCAACTGACTGCGCCTCCAAATAGGTAAACACATACCCAGTTGTAGATATTCTTTGGTCCAGATCTCCAGCCCAGTCTGCATCAACAAAACCATGAATGTCCAACATTCTTTCCAATCCTGGTCTATCCTGGTAGCACAAGCCATAATCACTAGTTGCATGTAAATATCTGAAAACCCGCTTCATTGCTGTCCAATGCTCCTTCCCTGGGTTTGACATAAATAAGCTCAATACTCCCACTGCATGTGCAATGTCTGGTCTAGCACAGACCATTGCATACATCAGACTACCCACTGCACTTGCATATGGAACACGAGACATATCCTCCTCTTCTTCTTGTGTCTTGGGACACTGTTCAGCAGACATCTTTACACGTACAGGAATAGGGACATTCATTGGTTTAATATCCTGCATATTGAACCTCTGCAATATAGTCTCGACATAATTCCTCTGGTTTAACCAGAGCTTCCTCTTTTCCCGATCTCTCTTAATTTCCATGCCCAAAATATAATTTGTAGCACCAAGATCCTTCATGTCGAATTTGGAGAATAGTTGGGTCTTCAAATCTTGGATAATTTCTTTGTCATTTTCAATCAACAACATATCATCCACATAAAAGACCAAATAAATAACACGGTCACCAATTAACTTAAAATAAACACAATGATCCTCCTTGCTTCTGGTGAAGCCAAGTCCCCGTATATAGGTATCAAATTTCTGATACCACATCCTTGGTGACTGTTTTAACCCATAGAGAGACTTCTTCAACCTGCATACCAGTTCTTTCTTACCCTTCACCATAAAGCCTTCAGGTTGCTTCATGTAGATCTCCTCTTCTAGATCCCCGTGAAGAAATGATGTCTTCACATCCATCTGTTCTATCTCAAAATAAAATGTAGCAGCAACAGATAAAAGTAATCTAATAGAAGTAACTTTGGCAATAGGAGAGAAAATATCACCAAAATCAATTCTCGGCACTTGGGAATAACCTTTTGCTACCAATCGAGCTTTGTATTTCTCCACCTTGCCTTCTACATTCATCTTCTTCTAAAACACCCATTTTCTCCTAATGGGCTTCCTTCCAGCCATCAACTCCACCAGATCCCATGCTTCATTTTTGTGCAAGGATTCCATTTCATCAACCATGGCCTCCTTCCAGAGTTTTCCATCTTCAGAATCTACTGCCTCCCTGACAGTTCTGGGATCATCATCAATTATAGTTAAGGAAAAACCTGAACAGAAAGCAGATGGACTATACCTTTCTGGTTGCCTTCTTTCCCAAACTGATCTTCTCAAAGCTGGAGTTTGTGGCTCTTCCTCTTCTGAATCTTCTTCTGTTGTAGAGTCTGATTCATCCTCCTTTAGCTCAAACTCTATATTCTCAGGTTCCTTTGGTATGATTTCATGTTTAACAACATCTTTCACCTCTCTAAACACCACATCTCGGCTGTACACAACCTTCCTTGTTTCTGGGTTCCAAAGCTTGTAACCCTTTAAACCATCCTTATACCCAATAAAGATGCACTTTTCAGATCTATTATCCAACTTGGTCCTTTTCTCCTTTGGAACATGTACATATGCATCACATCAAAATACCCTTAGATGTGAAATAGAGGGTTTCTTACCAGTCCATACCTCATGTGGGGTCTTATCCTCCAACGCTGATGAAGGTGATCTGTTAACTAAGTAACATGTAGTCTCCACTGCCTCTGCCCAGAATTCTTGTCCTAACCCGGTACCACTGAGCATGCTTCTTGCCTTTTCCATCAGTGTTCTGTTCATTCTTTCTACAACTCCATTTTGTTGAGGTGTGTATGGAGTAGTCTTCTGTCGTGCTATACCACACTTCTTACAGAACTCTTCAAATTCCTTCTTGCAGAACTCCCCACCATTATCTGTCCTCAATGCCTTTATCTTCTTCTCTGTCTGGTTTTCCACCAGAGCCTTAAATTCTTTAAATTTTTCAAAGACTTCGGATTTCTTCCTCAAGAAATATATCCATGTATTCCTTGAGAAGTCATCTATGAATGAAACATAGTACACAGACTTTCCCAGTGATGGAACTGACACAGGTCCAAACACATCACTATGCACAAGTTCTAATATTTTGTTCGCCCTCTTAGCACCAGAAGGAAAACTCACCCGATTCTGCTTCCCATATACACAATGTTCACAGAAATCGAAATCCAGAGAACAATTAGACATACCTTCTACCATACCATCTCTATGCAGTATCCGAAGGCCCTTCTCTCCAATATGTCCAAGCCTTTGATGCCATAGCATGGTTTTTTCTCCAGAGACAGCTAGGCTTTCCGTCCCACTTTCAGGAACCACAGAACTATTACACCCATCAATAACAGTACTACCTTGTAGCTTGTACAGAGTTCCAGTCCGAACTCCCCGCATTAATACCAATGCTCCCCGAACCATCTTGCAAGCATCTTTCTCGAACACTGTTTTTACACCTGCATCATCCATCTTGCTTACAGAAATCAGATTTCTGGCCAATGCAGGAATATGCAGAACACCAGGAAGTGTTCTAATCCTTCCACCTTGCAGCTTCAGCTTGACCTTTCCACGTCCGATGATTCTGGCCTTGCTATCATCCCCTAGGAAGACATCACCACCATAATATTTCTCATACTCGCAGAACCACTCCTTATGGGGAGTGAAGTGAAAGGATGCACCTGAGTCAATCAACCATGACTCATGATCTACATGTGTATTTGAAGAAGAAGCCAAATACACATCCCCACCTTCATCCGAGGTGGTTTTTGCCTCTGCAGAAGGAGCATCATCAGATCCATTTCCTTTCTCAGGAGCTTTAGATCTACAGTCCTTTTTGTAGTGCCCTTCCTTTCCGCATTTCCAGCACACCTTTACAAACTTTCCAGGAGATTTATATCTCCCTCTAGATTTGGATCTCCCACTCGAAACCTTATTCTTGTTTCTGTTCTGGGACCTTCCTCGTACAGATAAGGCATCTCCATTCTGACCCTCCATATTTCTCCGTCTCATTTCCTCCGACAGCAAGGCTGAGACAATGTCATCAAAATTCAATGTAGTTGTATTGCTACCTATTGCAATAACCAGACTGTCCCACGAGTCTGGTAGAGAGCACAACAAACTGATGCACTTATCTTCATCTGAGATTTTAATATCAACAGACGACAGCTGACTTACCACAGTATTGAAGGCATTCATATGCTCTGTCACCGAGTCTCCATCCTTCATCCTCAGGTTATACATCTTTTTCCGCAGGAACAACTTATTCACCAGAGACTTAGATTGGTACAAAGTCCCAAGTTTTTCCCACAAATTCTTCGCCATAGCTTCCCCAGATACATTCAACAATACTGAATCTGAGACACACAACCGTATTGTGCTCTTAGCCTTCCGATCTAGTTTCTTCCAGTCTTCATCTGACATTTCCGTTGGTTTAGTACCTGGATCTACCGCGATCCACTGATCTTTATCCACCAGCAGATCCTCCATCTTGAGCTTCCACAACTCAAAACTCTGACCATTAAATTTCTCGATCTCTATCTTTCTGCCGCTCGCCATATTCTCTCACCACAAGAATCAATCCCGCAGATCTCCCACTGAACAGGGTCTACCTCAGGCCCGAAATAAAAAACCCTTAGCAACAAAGGCATCCCCTAGCTTCTAAATAGCTCGATAGAAAATGTAGGTTTTAACCACAGAAAGAAATTATCTACACACGAATCTTATAACGAGAAAATAAACAATAGCGAGAGCATAAAACATAAAACGAGATAAACACAAAGATTTTCCCTGGATCCCAAATCGGACGGCCGACTTGATTTTCATTATATTCCTTTTAGTGTTGCCACACATATATACATGTCGAAGCATACATAACCCCAATCCATCAACCCTAGATTAGAACATAACCGCAGTTCCCTTGACCAGATCTACAAAATACCAGGGGCCGAAAACCATCGTACCCCAAAACCATGTGCAAACTCATGCACAAAACATGGGTGGGTCCGCCTATGAGTGGGTCTGCACACCAAAAAAAATTTCACCGGGCCGCTGCCTTGGACCCCAACAGTCGGTTCTGCCTACTCCCTTGTGACCCCCTTGCTGCGCCCGATGCAACGTACAACGCGTGGGGCTAGTTGTGGAAAGAATATAACACATACCCAACATAAAAGAAATTAGATGAAAAATATCACATGAATTTGAAAGTGTCAAATTCAAATGCCATTGGATAGAGGATTCTTTCACGAATCCAATGTGATCAACTCCGCCACTTAAGGAAAATTTCTACCATAAATCTGATAGGGTACAAAATGGGGTTGCAGAGAAATATGCAGAAGAGGTGCTGAAATTGCAATTTTTATGACTTCAAGAGCTCAATCGAGTGCTTAAATTGAAATTTAAAATTTCTTGATTGAGGATTAAAGAAACCCTCAATCGAATGACATATGTGGTTAATCAACGGCTCCATCAAGCCATTAAAAATCTAACCTTCCAGGGCCTTACCGAATTTTTATTAATGGCACTAATGGTGGACCATACAGCTCAAGGGATCGATCGAGCCTCTGTTATCAAAAAATAATTTATTTTCTAAATTTGATTGTGCAAAAATAAAAATAAAAACATTATTTCATAGAGATAAAAAATCCTGGAAATTACACAAAGATTCATAACAAACATGGGAAATTGGAGATTTGGATTTAGAAAAGGGAATAAATTTCCATCCACGGAGGAAGTATGAGAGAAATCAAAATAAAGGACGAGGAAAAGACGTTAGACATTGAGAGAACAAGAAGTTAATGCAAATACAAGTAATTCAAATTGTCTCACTTCTCATATTACTTACTCCATATTATATGCATTAAGAAATATGGTTAAAAGCCAAAAACAAATGGAGAATGAAATAATAAAATTAAGATAAAATAAACATTGAAAGTAATACCATGTAGTTAAAAAATGATATGTAACAACAACTAAAGAAAACCACTTGAAACCATACAAATTATTGAAAACCACTTGAAACCATGCAAATTATTGAAAACTACTTAATTTCAGATCAAGATTAAAATGAACCTCAATTAACCTAAGGAGTAATTAGAATTAATGAAAATATCTAGAGGTCTAGTCTAGAGACATGTTCCAGCGTCATTAAGCGTAACATTTATCACTAACATCTTGTTTTTCATTTCGAGGGTGATATCCTGTCCCACGTACGAAAGTATATAGGAACATTCTCGACGTATGGTAAGTATAGGGGGGAAACTCTCATCGAATTCTTACACATTAGATAATGCTACTACAAACTCAGATCCCACATACCATCGCATATATTTTGGGATACCACTAGTTTGTAATCCTTCCATGGCTAAATGAGTCATCCGCCTTGTAGGTGTGATACACTAAACACAACATTCGGGCAAATTGGTTGTTGTATGTCATGTCCTTGGTTCACCAAGGTGTATATTTCAGTTCATGGATACTTGGTAAACCCTTTTGCCTAGATTACCCTTTTTGATTTATTTTGTTTAATTCTAAAATTTACTGCCCACAGAATAGCATATTACCCATGCATGACTCCTTAGTATATACTAGGTTGAGCCTAATGGAAACAATTCTTGAGTTTACCAATCAATGAATCCCTTCAGATGCGAATCCTGGTCCTTTTCCTTCATTTGGAAATGTTGGCGCTCCCTATGTGGCAACATTGTCCCTCTCAGGATTAACCATTGGTTTTCCAATTTGGTTATTTTCAACCCTCATGGTTCCAAATGTCAAAGCTGCTTCTCAACCAAGTTCACCTCAACCTGAACAATTTCAACCTCATGTTGATCCTAAAGTTGAACCCTTTCATTTGTTACACAAAATTTTGGTCATTTAACCATGTATAATTAGATGGGTCAAAATACACCATGTTGTTGTATGGATTAATCAATCTTGCGGACAAGACCGATCTCCCTAGTACTAAAAGTATCTAGCAACAAACAGCCAAATAAACTAATCTTTCTCTAAGCATATATGATTCACAAAAAGCTCTATAGAGGTGTAAAAGACTTACCGTATGTCCAACGCTTGTTTGAAGTCGTATTGTCCCTCATGCACTTGAAGGAATTATCTTCGTAAACCTGCAGTCACAAACAAGCAAAATATTAAATAACACCTGTATAGAAATTATCATAAATCATGCTTATCATAGTGATCAAGGAATCTATGAAATAAACCATTAACTAACGGTTTATTGAGAAAAATGAGTATATTTGTATTAATTTCGAAAGAAGGAAAACCTTACAACCTTAGCCTTGATGTTGAACAGGCCTTCCTGGGGTCCGAAGTAAGAGTCTCCTCTACTTTGATAAGCTCTGCACTCCTCCAACCAAGACAAATAGAGGTATGCGATCTCTCCTCACAAAAATCTTAGTTAAATGAGTCTGAATCCCAAAAGCACTTAACCTCAAATATTCTAAGGCTTCCACTCCCCTTGAGGCTACCTAATTCCTCTTTTTATAATGGAAAAGAGGAGGTTTTCAGTTCCAACTATGAAGGGATAGAATCATCCTTCAAAGGGATAATCTCCTCACATCAAGGGGTTAGCTCCATAAGGTAAGGGATACATGAACCTCATAAGAGCGGTTCTGCCACCACAAGATATTTTCTGGAAGCTTCTAGAATTTACTAAAAATGAGATTTTATGAGTTTACTTGCGCCTTTTTAATCTTTACAGGGGTCTGCACCTATAACACATATAAAGTGCATTCAGGTACGCAGAAGACATGAACATTAGGTGCGGGACTGCAGGCAAGATATAGAGAAAGTGAAACACCAAAGTTAAGGAGATCTTTAGGAACTTTTCTCTGATTTTCAAGGCTCGACATGAGGAACGGATATGTTAGACTTGCAAAGGAGGAAGTATGGGTGATAATGAGCTCATACACATAGCAAAATGTCAAGATGACAATTTTCAGTGTAACAAATTTCCCCCTAAAGTACAAAGTCTGGAATAGATGAAGCTGAAGTCTGTCATATATGAAGAGTGAAGTACTTTATCATTTCAAGGATCATCCTATGGACACCCTAGTCGGAACCTGTAAAAACATTCAATGAAATATATATATATATATATATATATATATCATTGCTGAGGTAGGCATTCCCATACTCAGATCAAAACTAACTAGAAACTGATTCAAACTATTCTGATACAGGAATGATTTTGAGTAAATCACAGTATAGACATGTGTAGACACAGCATGGACACAGCCATCTGTTTATGAATATTCTACTGTATAAATGATAAAAAAATTCCTCGCAGCCTAGATGGTAGAAACTAGATCCAGGGTCTTGATTTCCGCATCTCAAACTAGTATGATTCTATCCATGTGAATGAATGTGTCGAAGTCGAACATGGTAGAAACCACTTGATTACCAGTCAATGATGTAAACTGTTAACAAGTGTGAGAGTAACCACCAGTAATGTCAATGGTTCTCAACGTACTCAGTACAATCCATGAAATGTGAATGAATTAGCTGAAGTCGAACATATCACGGAATCATTCGATCGAAGGTCAATGATGTAACCTGTTGTCGAAGGAGAGAAACCTGCCATTGAAGCATGTAGATTTCAAGGTACTGACGATTTCTAGATCGACTTCCTAGATAATGAGTTGTCGTCGATAGAAAGTGATCCGTTGTAGGCAAGCCCACAACACGAAAACATAGATCAAGTTTTGAAAATATATTGGCAAGGACTGACTCAGGGATGGTCAAAATGAATGATAGATATTTTGCAGATGAATGGTTTATTTGAATTTTCCTCTTGAGCACATAACAACAGTGCAGATGGTTTGATGACAATTAACCCAAAGCTAATACCCAGAAACCGGCTGAAGAGTTTCAATGTGGCTTGATTAATTGTTATGTAAAGGATTTCCCAACCCAGGTGAACAAAAAGTGTCGTGTTCAAGAGTGGTTAACTGGATTTTCAAAAAATCAAAATACAACAAACAAGTCCATTTTTCTCTCTTTTCCCCCACCATTTCTGGCAAGTACCTCTTTATTTTTGACAAGCTTGAGGAGGATAAAATTTGCTTGTTTATAAGCTCATCCTTCGGATGATTCCAACTTAGTTTAAGATTCAAACCCTAAGAAGGAATGGTTCGTTCCTGTTTAAAATTGAACAGGTCCTTTACTGTTAAATTTTAACAAGTCCAGTATAGGAGAAACTCGGTGTTTTTCATTTTTAGGGAGTTAGAAGAAAAAACTTAAGAAAACTCCATGGGTTTACTTTTTTGTAAATTTAGTCTCTTGAGCCCGAAAAAGGATAAAATAATGCGGGAGAGAACTCTATTGATCGTAATTAGTCAACGTATACCTTTTTCGTAAATAGTCTATTTCAGTCTGGAAAATGGGTAAACTTATACTGAAGGGATGATAGTTCATTTACTTTAACGAGTTCGAATAATCAAGTACTCGGCAATCTTTTCATGTTTAGAGATTCTTAAAAGGGCTTAAAAGAGGACTTCGAGTTTTCGCTTTCTCGTAAAATTTTTGAAAGAGTCCGAAAAAGTGATAAAAGTATGCTCTTTGTTGAAAAATGATTAATTCTCCTGAAAAATCCAATTTCTACACAAAAACTTGAAACATGACACATACATGTTTAAGATAAGTAAAAATTCTTTCAAAAATAACCTTTTAAAGTGAAAAATAAACAAATTAGAAACTCATTTATTCGAAAAAACTTATAAAAAGGGTTTTTCTAACTTCATTTTTATCGTTCGAGTTCAGAGTGAAAAGTAAAAGCTTTTGGGTAAAAAAGTTCCTGTGAAGATTCTGGAAAATCCGTCCAACGAAATCGAGAACCGTCAGCTCCAGGTAATCCACAACCTCCTAATCTTGTATTTCATCCATTTGCATTTCATTTTTAGGCTCTAGATTTCATTTTTTAGAGAAAAATATGTCTAAGAAATTGCCCGCGGGGGTCCGCAGGCACAACACATGGGCCCTATGGACCCTGAATTTTTTCTATATAGAAAAAGGTCGTGGGTCCACACTTGTCACACAACGCGTGTGCATTCCTACGCACTGTGTATGAAGACAAAGTACGAACCCTGCGTATTTGAATTTCAAAATCAATTTCTCAATTGCCTTCCAAAATTTTTCAAATTAGATGGTTCTAATATATATTTTTATGCATTGTAGGATAAAAAAGATGCTGATTTGGAGAGAACGTGAGCATGAAGACGTGCATGACGCCGCAATGCTCCATTTTCCCACAATGCAAGCATTAAGAGCATGCGGTTTGTATAAATTCTGGGCCATTCAGGGCATGAGAGCATAGGTAGACCTCCTAACATGGCTGGTGAACAGGTGGAACGTACTGGACCAGTGTTTCATTATTGGCGGCCACCGGCTCGAAATCGAGCTGGAGGATATTTATTTTCTGACTGGTTTGTCCAAAAGGGGCAAACACATTTTCTTATTTGGGACTAGGTCAGGTGGCTAGACTGTCGCTAGTCTTCGACAAGAGTTCTGTAATGATCAGGTAGACGCTAGGGACAAATGGATCGATATAAAAACTATCATCCATCCCAAGCTAAAAGTTATTGAATTTACTGTTACCATACTGTGTGGGAGTGCAGCGTTGCATGTGGCTACCAGTTCCCAAATGCGCATTGCTATAGACTGTTTTCGAGGCACCATTTTCAACTGGTGTGAAGCTGTGTTGGCCAATGTAAAAGGCCAAATAACTAGAGCGAAGAATGAAAAACTAAATAATTTTGGATATGGATCCATTGTAGTCACCTTTTCTCTAGAGAGGATCCCCATGTTAGCTCCGTAGAGTATTCCTGTTGATGCCGGTCGACCTCGAGAACCTAGGATGGTTCGTTGGGTTGCATTGATGGCCCACCATGGTATTGAGGGTGTCGAGATTGTTCGATTTCCTCCTTCATATTTTCGCTGGCTAGAACGCCAAATTTTCGTTATAGAGGATTTTCCATATGCCGGGATAGATTTCTGCGACGAATGAGAGATGAATCTCCCAGCAGGGGAACAATGGATGAATCAAGTAAAATCATTTTCAACAATTTCTAGTTCTAATTTTTTATTTTTTATTTTATTTTGATCGTCTTTTTGAAAATTAATAACCAAAAGTTTTGAATGCAGATGTGGGCCCACAGTGACCAGCCCATCTCCAGCCTTATGAAAGAAGACAACCAGTTGTAGCCGCACCAGCCCTCACTAGTAGAAAATGATGAAATTAGTGACTAGGTGACTAAAAAAGTTAGTCACCACAATTATTTCAAGTGAATTACTACTAAATTTGAGAAATTTTAAAATTGTGAGAACTAAAAAATGACTAACTTAAACGACTAATTTAGTTTAGGGATAAAATATATGACTATATAATAAGTGACCAAACTAAAAGCGACTAACTAAAATGACTAATTTAGTCAGGGACTAAAATATATGACTAGATAATAAGTGACCAAACTAAAAACGACTAACTAAAATGACTAATTTAATCTAGGACTAAATATATGACCAAATAATAAGTACAAAAAGTGTATGAATTAGTCATTTATGTTAGTAATTGTTAATTGTGTCACTCTAGAAATGAAATATTGCAATTTTGATATTGAAGTGTGATTTGGTCGAATTTTATTGGTTGCGGTGTATTTTGGTGGCCCAGATGGGAAGCTTCCACGTGGCCCAACTAGAGGCCACCACGTGGCTCTTCCACATTGGCTAAAAAAAATGTTAAAGGTTGAAAGGCCTTGGCGGGAATCAAGCTCGACACGCCATAACAAACTCCAAAGCCTTACCATCTCACCTATAGGTGGTTCTCAACCATAATATCTCGCCACTTATATTTCAACGACATGTATGGGCGCGTTGGGAGGAAGGGTCGAGCGGTGAGCCACGGCCCCAACTAGTCGTATCACACCCACGGGACACTGTCACGGAGGCGGACTGAGGAAAGGAGCATGGACCAACCCTAAGTCCTAGTCATTTTCATAAGCCATGTTCACTTAGTCATGTTCACAAACCCACATATTTTAACTATAAGAAACTTTTTATTATTAATATTACTCTCTCTCTCTCTCTCTATATATATATAATTCGTGGATATGGTTGCAATATTCATTCATGATTTCAAAATATATTTTCACTGATCTTTTATTCTTAATATTTGTAAAAAAAATTATTTAAAAATAAAATCTTTGAAGATAGCTTATACTCTAGTTAATAACATATTTACCATAGTTTAATTTCGAGTATAATTTGAGTAAATCTTTGCATAAAAAAATGGATGTGAATACTTAACTAGGATTACTTCCATAATTATTTATGTGGTCCTTAACACTTGTGTAAAAGTACAACTATAAATGTATAGTTTTTATTAGTGGTTACTACCCATCAAGTAAATAATTTGTCCACTTCACTTCTCATTTTTTTTTAAAATTTCCAAAACAAATCTATATAGAGCTGTAAACATATCTATATAAAATTATATTTTTACTATTGAGTATTATTAATTTAAAATATATGAAAATAATTATAAATATTCAATTTCCTAACTATCTAAAATAGTAACCTTCCAATCAATATAAAATTATATTTTCCAATTAAGTATTTTCAATTTAATCTATATAGAATTCTATTTTCAATTTAATCTATAAAGAATTCTATTTTCCAATTAAGTATTATTAATTTAAAATAAAATATATGTAAAAAAATCATAAATATTTAATTTGGTAATTCACTAAAAATAAAATTAACGTTCAAATCTATATAAGATTCTATTTTTCTTATTAATTAATGTTATTAATTTAAAATATTTTTAAATAATAATAAATATTCAAATGTGTAACTATGGCGCCATAATGAATATCCTATCAATTGTGTCACTATATGAAAATAAAAAGGGCGCCATAGTGAATATCATTTCAGAAAAAACAGAGTTGTGCGCCCCATTCGACCTCTTCAATCATCTAGGGCATTCGACCCTCTTCAATCATCTAGGGCAAACGATGAAAAACCCGAGCAAGATGTTAAATCACGCAGGAGGAAAAGGAAAATTTACAGCAAAAGGAGAGCGAGTACTCATCCCTCGGCACCACTGCAAATACATGGTTGCAACCTAACCTAAGTGGCGAAGGACTAGCAGCTCGTGAGGGGGACAATGATTTCGAAAAAACAGTGTTGTCGCCCCATTCGACCTCTTCAATCATCTAGGGCAAAAACGGTGATGAAAACCCCGAGCAAGATGTTAGATCACGCGGGAGGAAAAGGAAAAATTTACAACAGAAGGAAGCGGAGTACTCATCTGGGCACCACTTTGCAAATACATGGTTGCAACCATGGTTTGTAGAGCAAGTCAAGGCGGCAACGAGAGGATGAAGTCTAGATATAGAGGGCAGTCTTATTCACATTGTTAGGATCCAGATAGAAGTGAATAAGGGCGTCCTCTATGGATGCTCAAGATCATGGTAAGATGACTTGTGGAATAGTTTTGCATTTACGTAGAGTCTATACTCATTGTTGACAAATGAAGAAGTATGAGTGGGCATGTAGCTATGTATTTTATCTGATGCGGACAAATTGGAACATCACTTTGTAGGTAATCCCTGTGGCAACAAGCGAACTTCTCCACTCCCATCGAACACCAGCACCTCCACCTACATTGAAAGACCAAGATCGTCGATCACGCCTATGGTACAACTCCCAGATTCAAAGGCAATGCAAGGTGGTGTTGGTAGTGGGAGCTCTTTAGGAGCATTTTGGTCAAGTCGGTATGCACGGGAATCGTGCTGTGGATGACAAAGGCCCCCGTGTTTGATAAGGATCCCTGGGAGTGAAAGTGTATTCAAGCGAGAGGTCACAAAGCCCCGAAACTCATCCAAAACAAGGCATTTTAAGTTCACCAAAGGAAAACCGACCAGTGCGGACACATTTTGAAAAGTGGTATGTCAAACTTTAAGAAGAAGGTGCATGCCTCACCACAACCTACAACTCGCGGGGATATGATGAAATGAATTAGATATAAGCCGAATAAGGCTTAGCTGCAGAAGATGCGACCAAGGGGATGAAAACACAATCGACTGCGGTGTATCTCCGGTGAAGGCTTCAGTTTCGAATTTGGTGGGCCATTTCATGACGATTCATTTAATGCATTTGTTGCGATTTCGATAACCATAAGCCCACCACTCGGAACTAGTGTGTTTGGCAAAGAAAGCTTACAAGTAGAAGTGGATAGATTGAAAGAAGAGTTGGGACGAGTGCAGCTTAGAAAAGGCGAAATCACATCAAAGTATGAAAAATTGACGGCTATCTGCCGTTTCTCAAAAGGCAAGAGATCCAAGAGTTAAAACAAACCTTGTCTACGAGCATCGCACTCCGAACTTCACCACATTCGGTAAAGAAGGTAGCACAAAACCCAGTCATATCCCAACAGAACACAAGTGCAACAGTGAAACAACGGCAAAAACAACGGTTGGTCCCCTGGAAGGCGGGCACTCGAGCAACAAGGTTTGTTCCTATTGCAATAATTTCTGATGCTCGGTTGTGTAGTGTGCTTGATATTCTTGCATCTTAAAAAGTCTTTTTAGAAATATGTTATCTCTAGAAAATCCTTTCTTCTCGACCAAAAAAAATGTAATTTTTATTTCATATAGAGTGAAATTACATACAAACGATAAATAAAATCATTCATAATAACCTTAACACGGTCAATGATAAGATATAGATATGTCCATCATATATTTGTCCTTATAGTAAACACTTTATATCATCCTACATATTTCTACAAAAATGGAGATCAACGGTAATCAAAATAATACGAGAATATAAGCTATGTGCCATTTGTCCATCAAAAAATATTTACGCACGGTTCTCTTATACAAAATTCGGTCATTAAAAACATGCTATTTATTGCCTTGTCAACAAGAAAATGAAAAACCGTAGTAGAAAGAAGCATGAGTAAAGTTTGTGAGCATAGTTCAGCTCGATCTTCCATTATGACCCGACCACTTCTAGCTAGACTGAGATGCTCCTTTGACAATCCATCAGCCATATGATTCCTTTTTTTGTGTAGATGTGGGATAAAGAGATAGAATGATTGTCGATAAGTGATCAATCTAGTTTGAAAAAATTGTTACTTCCGCTTCCTTGGAACTTTGACAATTTGAGTGCAACAAGATTTATCGACCATGCCAATTGATCTTCCTCATTCTTTAACCTCACAAAAATTGGATCTAAGTTTGTCAATATACAAATCCCATATAATATATATCTACATCTTCTTCCCCAAGATCCAGATCCCTCCCGTACTTGATGCCAAATAGTGGTTCTGTTCACATTGGCAATTTGTGATAGATCAAAGAAGCCCCTGGATAGAAAATACGAGTGATATGGGTCCGGAATCCTATAATCATTACCACAACCTACCCGGGAATCCACCCCCAAATTTTACCCTTGTTCGCCTCATCACTCCAAACAAGTCTGTTACCTACTAATCGAAAAGTGAAGACAACCATCCATTAGTTAGGCTCTTTACATGATTTCTTATTAGCCATCCATTGCTTCATAGGAAATATACTTTTCTTTTTATCAATTGGGCATGTGAGCCATCACTCCAAGTCTCCATGCACTTTTTGCTTATAAAGCTTTGGAAAATAAGAAAAATGTTCTAAAGTCCCTATCTACCCCGGGCTTCAGGACCCGATATCCTCTTCAATTAACTAGTGGTATACACTCTCTATCTTTGCACTTAGACCCCGAATAAATCTGTAGTATAACCTTCTAATTACCTCCAAAATTCCCCTTTTGTATCGGGATAAAGACATCCGACTCTCTAACACCACGCATGACCAGGACCAAATGACCCCCCTCTAGACAACCAATGATTGCACCATAAGTTTAATTTTTTCTCCACTTTTTGTGATAAGACATTGTCGACATGTTTTCACGATATTTATTTGGGTAAAGTATAAAGTCCAGGGTACTCCATATCACTCTCCATATCAAACGAGTTGATAAGGAAACGAAAGAGACATAAAAGACTTGCTCCTTATCGGTGATGCCACGAGGAACGGTACTTATTGTCATTGTTCCACATCACATTGCCAAGCGAGAAAAGATCTATAATATCTTTCGAGTCTATCCGCACTTCTCTTAGAGCTATCATGAAATTTAGTAACAAAAACAAGATATGGCAAAGTACAAGTATTTGCAACTTTGATTTCTTTAAAATATCCAGTCCCTAAGAGCTTCCTTCAAGCCCCCACTAAGGCCTTACGCTACAATAGGAAACAATAGTGGAGAAATGAGGAAACAGAGAGGAGACAGAAAGACTTAATCCTCGTCGATTGATACCACAAAAGGAAATGGTGCTTTGGTCCAAATCGATCGCATACATACATTGCTAAGCATAAAAGATCTATAATATGTTTGAGTCTAAGTTGCATCCCTCCTAGAGTCATCGCGAGAAAATTAGTGACAAGTATGTCACCAACAAAAAAGATTTGACAAAGTACAAGTATTTATAACTTTGATTCCCTAAGAATTTTGAACCTAAGAGTTTCCTTCAAAGCACCAGGTAAGGCATTCTGCTACAATAAGAAACAATAATGGAGAAAGGGGGCATCCTGTCTCACTTTCAGTCTAAAAAAAAGCCGGGGCTGCACTCCATTTATAATAAGTGGAGAAAGATACACAAGTGACACAATTCATCACAAATGTAACAATACGCACGAGAGCATTCCAAATGTATTATCATTAATCACGGGTAGAGCCAGGTGTTGTCATATGCCTTTGAAATTTCCATCTTCACCACCATAGCCTTGAGCTTCTCCACTTTAATAGAATGTAATTCTTCTTGTGCCACCCCCACATTCTCATGGATCGACCTCACTTCCGGGAAACTAAATTGCTCACCGTGAAATCTGATTTGGCAAAATCTCCTTTTACACGGGAAGTTATCTTGGAGATGATTTTATAAATGAAATTACGAATGAAAGCGACCTGAATTTTTAGAAATGAAGCTGGGGGTTATCGATCTTTGGAATCGATTACCTTTGTGCGAGTAAAGGTAGCATTATAGGATGCCGGGATTTTTCAGAGAATCTGGACTTCTCATTAACTTTCCACGCAGTCTTCTTCTATGAAATAAAAACATCCTCATAAGAATTCCACGAGCGGCCCCATCGGGTACGTGGCTCTTATATTTTGAAAACTTTGAAGAATCCATTACATTTTGGTTGTCTTCGGGATTTGCAAAACTAGGGAAGAATGTAGACATTCTTAAAACCTAAGCTATTGTTGCTCTTCGCTCACCCTTATAAATAGATCCTAAATAACTCACACCCTCTTGCACTATATCTTTGAAGCTAGTTGCCGATAATCCGTCGATTTTTCTACCCTCCATCAGTGTATTTTTTTCCTTTAGGTTGCAAATGATGAAAAAAGCGGCGACTTTTTCAACCCAAGCTTGTAGGGCCCACGATGCCCTACTTTTTTAGACTCCGGGAATTTTCTTTATCCAAAAGCGATTCCCTCTTCTTTGCAAGTGTTGCAAACATCTCGATAACATCTCGATTTTATCTCAAAATCGGGTTTTTGGCGTGGCCAATTTTTGCCTATTTTTCTACGATATTTTCTGATTTTTACGATTTTTTTAGTTTTCTAGACCCTTGCCGATTGTCTCCCGATGTTGAAGTTAGTAACATTGCTTCTTTGTTTCCAGCTCATTCACCTCTAATTTTGTGACTCAATTAAGAAACCAAAACCATCACTTGTGTACGAGGGAATCTAGTTTGCCTCCACTCCTAGAGAAACCTCTCCTTGTGTATTTTTTAAGTTGCCAACTCAATGAACCCTGTTTAGCCCTTTTGAGGTTCTACTCAAATTGTAGAGCGACTCGATCCCACGAGAAGAACCATCAAATGAAATCCGGACATCCTTTAGTTTCTTGACATATTTCTCCTCCTTAACCATTCGGGATCTAGGTTGAAGGGACGAGGGCTTTTTTCTTAGTAGGAGCCAATTCTAGTATTACGGGGAGTGGCCGAGTCCCCTACACACAGGCTCGACTATTTGATCCGATAGCTTCATCTAAAAAGAGGTCCGATATAAGAAAATGGTCGAGCCTTTTCACAATTCTATCTACTCCGACCCTCTTATTTCTCTATGTAGAGGGAGAACTTTATTACCTCAATATCTATCGACTCCTACTTCATCTCGTTTTTTCAAAACTATACTTTGATAGATAATCCACATGACAAGGTCCCTATATCTCTCGAAGCACCCAAGGATAAATTGAGATTCCCACCCAAAATTGTCAAACCTTGGTTGAGCCATCCCCGGTGGAAGACTCCCTGTCCCAACACTCAACTTTGTCGATATATGGGCCATATATGTTCGGAGAGAAATTTCTCTTAGCGAGGTCTTGGCCGGTATAGTTAGCACCCAAATCTGAAGAGAATGACCAACAATTAGAGTAGGTGAAGGATTTGTTTTCTCCACCCAAAGATTAGTCCTCCCACACTCCTAGCATCAATAAACGTAAATTGCCATCCCATAAAAGCCATTCCAAGTCACTTACGATTCTACCCCATACATTAATAGTTCAATGTAGCGCATAACATCTGGTGTGTGCATATTAACTAGCCCCTTAAGAACAATTTTTTTGAGGGGATTGAATAAATCCTTGTTTAGGGTTAGGGCAATAATTTAAAGAAGCCGACTAACGGGGCATTTGTTCCTCTTGGAACTCCTTCCCGTAACTGATTATTTACTACCAAACAATATCTCATTACAAGTGTGTTTTTTGTGCTAATGACATACGAGATTTTTTTCCCTTAATACTAATTTAGTGAGCTTTTTCATCCACAAATGCTAAGCCACCTTCAACATCATTAACGAAAATAAAACCCTCCTTATTTATAGGATGGAGATTATATTTTTCAGGGCATCAACTATTTTATCCTCATATATGGACATGAACTCCTTATCATCACTCAAGTTCACGAGTATTAATGGAAGAAGTGGGTTCCTTATCGGGCCAATCAAATAATTTTGATATTAAAAAGCTGAAAAGAAGATTCATCGAAAAATTAAATTCAAGGAGGCCTTTGGGTTGGGGACATACTAAATTAGTAAGTTCTTTAATTGGATATCCCTGCTTCTATGAGCTTAAAGCGCGGATATTTACGTGGAGTATGCTTAGTCTCCAACTTGACTACTTTTGTGGACACTCCAAAGGGAGTCAATGGCATGGGCCCAGGTTTTTCCTATACACCCTCCACAACACCATCGAGATCTGTGTCCATTAAAGAAGTCCGAGTCCTACCCCTTTTTACTTGGTGTCTACCTTTTCCAACTTTTCTCTAGAATCCTCGGCGCCGGAAGCTCTTTTCGGGGCCAGGTGGAGGGCTACAGTTAGGCACTTCTTCATTCCTTGCCAAGTTGGCAATAGGAATGGCATCTCATGTGGCCCAATGGGTACCTTCATATTCCTGGGCCACCTTTGCTTTTGCTTTTTCCAAACTATGGGTTACCTTTGGAGAGCAATTGCCTCTGCCAAGCCCTCCCTTAAATCCACACCCACTAATATGTAAGCCATATTCATAACTACTGTACTCCTGAAGGATAGATCTGCTTATAAAAATGCTAAGGGAGTTTCTGATTTCCCTGAAGACATCATTGGGCCAAAAGGTTACAGGAATACTTGGTTAATTTACCCAGATTGGAACACAGTCCATTCTTTTCATCTTTGCATCAAACACAGGTGACTAATGTTTGAAGTGTAATGGTTGGAAGCCCCATTTCAACTGACTATTTAGAACCTTCTTTGCAACTTGGTGAGATCAAAGTACAAAAGCCAATCATTCTTGAGTTAGCGCAAAACAATTTGGTGAATGGTCAAGAAGCAGGCACTTGGTGCTGCCAACCGCCTGTTCAAGAAGATCAACACAAGCGCTCCCTCGCCTGCATACATTTGGCATGATTGCTGGTCTGTCTCAAACTCATCATCTTTAAACTTCCAACACCTGAGTTCTGGATAACCAGCGCCCTCGACCACGGCACCAAAACATGGCTTCGTCACCTGACCCATTAGATACGAGTTCATAACTTAACTACCCTCTCCAAGTGGAGACTAGGATCAAATTTGCCGCCGTCGGTTGATCCTTTGGTAAAACCATGAGTAATTCCTACTTATCATGAAATCAGGACATGAATCTTGTAGAATTCCGGAAACCTACCACAATCCAAAGAGAGATTCTTTGGATACCTTTCTCTGCGACAGGCTCTAACGCTTTGTGAACACGAGCCTTCAATACACTTGGACTTCTGGATAGTTGTGTCTCTGAGCTCCACACACGCATGAGTAAAGGCACCAGATTGAGATCTGCCTTAGATACAACCACCCAAGCATTGTATGGATGAAAAGGTATCCTCTTCTGACATCACCTGCTGCAAACCCACTGCCCCAGGGTACAAAACTGTCTTGAATACTGGTGAGCTGTTTAGGTAGACCTAGCACACTAGGGCAGGACCAGATTGGAAGACCCTCAGATGATTCATCTGAAAATCCCAAAAATTCTTTGTCCATCAATTCGCCCCCTTCATCCATCAGTCCATCCCCAATTGGCCTATTGTATTCCAAGGATAAAGCTCTTATTTGATGGACCACCTGAAAGTATAAAATTTCTGTATCCTCTAAAATCATTTGATTCCTAGCTAGCCACAATCCCAAACATATCCAAACTCTAGAAATCAGAAATCCTATGCTGTTCTTTAAAGGAAAAAATAGAAAGAAGTTTTATTTTTATATAAAACTGGTTATTATATTCGTGGGTCTACAAACCTGCAATTTCAGGAATATATGTAAACTATAATTCAGAAACCGCCATCCCAAAACTGGTCCATACCTAAAATATGAAACTGCCATGACCCAAAAAATATTTGCTATAATTTAAATCACCTGGCTAAACCTTATCCACTGTACAATTTTGTGAGATATTATGTAGTAGCTTGACCTATTCCTAAAGCATAGGTGAGTCTAACTTCCCCTCTCATCCTCAAGAACTCCTCTATCCATACCTAGGTAGCTTATTATTGGCTGTTCTGTCAAATTTTAGACATATCCACACTTCAAGGATTGTGTACAAACTTAAAAGCGAAGACTCTGGTTTACCAGTCATTTATTCCATATTATAACATTTCTGCGTCCCTTTTGTGTAGACTATGTCCATTACCTCCTTCAAGTTCCAACATTGATTATATTATTTTCCCCTCAAGTAGGCAGCCTCATCTTGGTTTGCAGGGTTTCCCTGACTGAAATGGTGACACCTCCATATGGTTCCTTCTCTACTGACTATATCCTCACAAGTCCAAACAATGATAAAAGTAAACTTCCAAAAAGCTGATTTTTTCAACAAATACGCAACAATGCCTTTGCAAAATTTATGATACACTGTTCTGCAATCTCCATTCATATATTCTCCTTTATGTAACTATAAGCTCATGTATCTATTAGTCTTGCTTGTATCAACAGATGGTTGAGCATCTTCACAACGTCTCTTCAGCCCATGAAAGCCTCTCTTCTCAAGATTATTATGGGTTAGAATCTTATCATGGCGTGTGCCATGTAAAGGCAATGATTTGGATTGTCAAATGTTATCCCACAATCTTTTTCTTACCTCTAGGTCTCTCTGTCTAAGTAGGGGTATTTGATAGCTCTATTTGACTATATATTGTTTATTTCTGTCTGGATCCTAACAATGTGAATAAGACTGTTCTCATGCTTCCTCCAAAAGTCTAGCTATAAATTTACACAAAAATTACAATATATTTAAAACATATGTATACATTTCATTATGTTGTTTGAATTCGCAAATTCTTTATATATATGTATGTATGTAAAGGAGAAAAAACAGAAAGGAAAAAAGAAAATTATATGTTTTCATTTAAAACAAAAACAAAAATCCAATACATATTCATATTAAGCTTAGATCCAAACAGAAAAGGTCGAAACATCTAGCCCCATTGGAAAATTTTCCACATAAAAAGACACCAAATACTGCCTGAAACATGGACGCTGAGTGAGCTATTATCAAATGGCTATCATATAAACCACAAAATTGAAATTTTGTGTTTGTTCTTATTCAAGTTCGAGTTTATTTCAAGACTGCTACAGTCTATGGTCATGTGCGATTATGAATTATATGTTGAGAATTTAAGGGCTATAGATTAATACAAATTCTCTTCTTGATAACTACTTGTGAGCTTGCCGAGTTAATCCTTCATCAAGTCAATTATCAAAGTGCTTATACAAATGTAGAGACAAAATTGATCTTTCTTGTAAAAGAGTATTTTGCAATATAGTTAGGAAGGTAAATCTTTGATTTACCTTCCTTACTTGAGGTTTCTGACTTTTACAATTCTTTCTTCAGAGATAACTTAATCATATCCTTTAGTCAATATCTCAATATTTCAGTTACTTCAGCAATTACTAACCTTTAGCTGCTTCTGTAGAATACATCCTTTAGTTACCTTGGAAGAATTCAGTTCTTCCTTTAGATAGGTCTGCAATCAAAACTGTTCTTGTATTTACTATCTTTCAAACGATGTCACCTTCAGACTTATACGTAGACAATCTTGTCCTTAGATATTATTTGTTATACCTTCAAACTAGTTCTTTCTTTTAGTTGGTTCTTGCATTGTCAACTTCATAGGAAAGAATTCAGATTCTTTCAAACTCAATGTAAGCAGCTATTCCGAGATCCTCGAATGTTCTATTTCACTGTGTATACATATTACTGTTTTGACCTTATTTTGTGCTTCGATTGTAAATACTTCACTGTGCATGTCTCTGACTTCTGTTGACCATTTCTGTGAGACCCTATGTCATGATACCATCAAACTGAAATGGCATACTTCTCATCAAGCTGTGATGGCACTGAACCAGTGAGACCTTTGTCACTGTGGTAGCACGAAACAATGATAGATTTTTTACCGTGGTAGTTCCAAATTGTAGTGTCATACTCATCATGTGATTGATTATACCGAGACTGTAGTTGACCTGTGATTATAACATTGAATATATTCACTGTAATACGGATTATACTGATATCTTTTTGTCACACCGAGCCTTAACTATAAATACACCTTTATAACTCATTCTCCTCACTACTATGGTATCAAAATAATCTTATAAGAGTAGTACTGAATTGAGGCAAAGGTAATTTCAACACTGTGATGTCATTGAGATTGACCTTTCTTGTGAACTTGCACCTAGTTTAATTATTGGACTGTCTTACTATGATTTGAGCCCTTTTGACATAGGTCCTTTTAGAATGTTTCGAGTCCTTTCAAACTGCCTTTGATCATAACCTAGCTCTGATACCATGTTAAGAATTTAAGGGCTATAGATTAATACAAATTCTCTTCTTGATAACTACTTGTGAGCTTGCTGAGTTAATCTTTCATCAAGTCAATTATCAAAGTGCTTATACAAATGTAGAGACAAAATTGATTTTTCTTGTAACTGAGTATTTTGCAATAAGTTAGGAAGGTAAATCTCTGATTTACCTTCCTTACTTGAGGTTTCTGACTTTTACAATTCTTTCCTCAGAGATAACTTAATCATATCCTTTAGTCAATATCTCAATCTTCCAGTTACTTCAACAATTACTAACCTTTAGCTGCTTCTGTAGAATACGTCCTTCAGTTACCTTGGAAGGTGTATCATTTAGTGCTTCCTTTAGATAAGTCTGCAGTCTGCAATCAAAACTGTTCTTGTATTTGCTATCTTTCAAACGTTGTCACCTTCAGACTTATACGTAGACAATCTCGTCCTTAGATTTGATTTGTTATACCTTCAAACTAATACGTAATTCCTGTTCTTTCTTCCACCTTTTGTTAACTTCAAACATGACTGTAATTGTTACTTAAATATCTGCAGTACCTCAGAGACAGATCTGCAAATCTGTTCTTTCTTTTAATGTGTTCTACCCCAGACGTTAACTTAATCTTTTCTCCCTTCTTTATGTTGTATTGCCTCAGTAGAATCCACAAAATTTTCTTCTTTTGCACGTTGTATAACCTCAGTATCATCCGCAGATATGTTCTCTTAACCGTAGCATATGTAGGGTATATATAGTAGTTCTAGCCAAGTAATTAAGTCGACCTTATAGCCATTAAGTAGGCTGACTTTAACATTTGTTTGTAGGCCAACTTCGTAGGCATATCTTCAACGTTTGTAAGCCATTCTTCTGCAACGTCTTTGAGGTTATTCTTCACGCCTTTTACATGACTCTTAATTACACTTATGTACCTAATAGACATCAAGAAGAAGTCTATAGACCTATACTAAGAATCTTGATCATGAAACCCATGAAGAAAGTAAACCAAAAATTCATTTTATTATTATTGACTTCATCTTTACATAAGTACATAATTACATAGTCATTATAAGGAAGACCTACCTAGTTACACTCTTCAACATTATAACTATATATAATTTTGATGTTTCTAGGTAGGAGATTGTACTATTTTCATTGGAGGATGCTACTATTGATGCGCACAAGGCTCTTGAGTTACTTGGTAGGATTCTCGCAAAATTGGTTGTTGAAGGGATATTCTTTATTCAAGATACAACAAGGGAAATCAAGGATGGAGGTACATAGCTAGGAATCTTATTAGAAACGAGGGGATTTTGAGGTATTTCTCAAGAAGAAAATTTCAAGGTACTCTGCTCACAATTTTAATGCCTGATCAATTTTGTAGTTTATTTGTGATCTCTCATGTTGACAAGTGAATGGTTGGTTAGTTTTTAGCTGTGCTCACATTTGTTGGTTCCTGAAGCTCGAGCACTTTATAAAAAAAATAGGCAAAGTCAAACAACAAAAATGGTCCACTAGCTCTCTTTTCATTTGCTAATATTATAATGAAGTTTTATTAGAGGCATTGTTTGTTTGTTTATTTTGGTTAGAAAAGGGTTTGCTCTTGGTTTTATGTGATTTTCAATTTATCATATGTAACATGTTGAGAAATGGGAAAGAATAACGTGACATTTATTTTGCAGAAATTGATGTTGAAAGAAAATTGCTTTGACATTGTTGATGTTAAGGTATATGTTGTATAAAATATTTATAGTCTAATTTATGTTATATTCTAGTGTTCATTGTCTTTCATTTCTTACAGTGCATTGTATTTTCTTTTGTTTTCAGAAAATGAAATCAGTATTGATGGTAAGAAGCATGAATTGAAAAAAGAGAAGAGCAACAACATTGGAGTGACAAATGCAAAAAGAGAGAGGAGAACTGGTTTGGTGATGCCCTTAGAACCAATATCTCGCATAAGACATGACACATATAAAGACTGATGATCAAGTCTTCAGAGTTGGTGAATTCACTTGTAATGACTTGACAACACAACGATAATGTTTTGAAGTGATGAAACATCATTTCATGTGTAAATTGTAGTCCAACTAATATAAAGTTGGAAACTCATATTGTAATATTTTAACATTTCATATAATATAATTTATGTGGTTGAAATTATTTATAGTTGCACTTGATGTTGTTTAGTTTTGTAATTAAAATATGTGACTTTGTGTTTTCATATTAGATGAACATGCACATTGTATGACATTTTTTAAATCATACAAATTAATTTATGTTGATTAATAATGAACACAAATAAAATGAATATGCGACTAAATTAGTTATTTATAATTATTATTAATGAAATGAATATAAACTACTAAATTAGTCGTTTATATAATGAATAAATGACTACTGCAAATGATAAATTTGTGACTACAAATGATGACTAAATTTTGCATATATACGACTATTAGTAGCTAATTTACAGTATCTTATAACACGACTAAAATTTAGTCACATTTCTTCGGTCATTAATTGGTTTCAAACAATGACTAAAATTTGCATATATATGATTATTAGTAGCTAATTTACAGTATCTTATAACACGACCAACATGTTGGTCATAGTTCTTTGGTCATTAATTGGTTTTCTCGGGTGATCATATAGTAATATATTTAGTCATTAATTGCGACATTTAATGACCAAATAAAAGACCAAATCAATGACTAAATCAGTGACCAAATGAATGACTAAATGAATGACTAAATCAGTGACAAAATGAAAGACCAAATGAATGACTAAATTAGTGATCAAATCAGTGACTAAATCAATGACCAAATCAATGACCAAATATACAACTAGATAACAAAATTGAGATAACCAATTAATGACTAAGCTAAAAACGACTAAAAGTTGGTCGCGTTATAAGATACTGTAAATTAGCTACTATTGGTCACCGACCGAAAAATAGTCATTTATATTCAAATTTTAGTCGTTTTTTTAGTAACAAATTAGCCATTTTGTACTAGTGCCTAGTAGGCCAATCTGCAGAAATCTTGTGTGATTTAGAGCATCACCTAGAGCATCTGACTCTAGACATTCCAGAGACGAACATAGATGAGATTCCTCTCAGATTACAGAGATACGTGATTGGTGTTCCAGGACCTTTTAGGAGGTTCCTGTGTAGGTTGGCTCGGGCAGTGGTCTCTTATTGTGATCACCATCAGTGATGGGATGATCATGTCGTAGATTCATACTTTTGACCTTTTGTATTATCATTTTGCCGATCATAAGGTGTTTCCAACCTATGAACGAAGACGATGTATATTTTTTTTAAAAACACTTCTATACTATGATATATCACTATTTACCGGCTACCTGTGTACATGTTATGAATGTTGTTTAATTTACTGTTTTGATTATTGAAAATGTTGATTTATCATACTAGATGCAACTACATCTGCTAATGTATTTAAATGTCTTGGAATATGTTGATATTCAATGTATTCGAATTCATGTTCCAAGAGACAAAATCTTAAAAATAACCGTAATAACACTGGATTTCTAATGGCATAAACCCTGTTGAGCTGTAATACAACAAGTTCAGAATCCAACCTAACAATCATACTCCGAATTCCAAAAGATATGGATTCAGATAATAACTCAATCACTGCACTATACTCTGTAATGTTATTCATTGTTTGACCAAGGCTTACCCCATGCATGGATACTAACTCGTCAGAGGGTGATTAAATTACCCACGTTACGGAAGAAATGTTCCATGTACTACGACAAGCACCATCAACAAAACCAACGTAGGTTTGAAGAGACGTCGACATCTGTAATATCAAGAGTAAAACTCAGATAAGTAGGAATAGTGACAAAACACACTTCTAAACTAGGCATTCTTTTCTAATCTAAAACACACCAGCTGTAAAGAAATCTAATCTAATTAAATCTGCACACCATGTTTAAGAATAATATCTTTTTAGATCAAACCCATTTCTAGGTTTATCTAAAGGGACACCGTCAAAATCTATCAGCTCATAGGCCCCTTTTGCCAACTTTTGCTTAACAATGAAAGGACCATGCCACATAGGCATGAATTTTCCAGCTCCTAGCTTATCATTGGCTTGATCATAAACTAAGACTAGGTCTTCTTCTAAAAAATTTCGAGGGGTAACAATTCTATCATACTGAGCTTTTATCTGTTTGACATGAGCCTCGTTTACTATTGCAGCATTTCGTCGATTCTCATCTAGCTGAGCTAAGTACAAAAAATGTTTCTCCTCCTTAGACGTAGCTGGAAGTAATTCTATGGCTAATTTCAAAGATGAAATTTCACACTCAATTGGTAACATAGCCTCCAAACCGTAAACTAGTTGAAAGGGAGTGAAACCAGTTGATGTTTTTACCGAGGTTCGATATGCCCAAAGTGCTGAAAATAACATGGAATGCCAATTCATCTTGTGAATACCAATAATTCGTCTAATCATAATGAATAAAAATTTATTGATAGCTTCAACCAGACCATTAGCTTGCGGATAATACAGAGTGGAACTACCATGGCGCAGGCCAAGTTGATCTGTCAGTTCAGTCATCATCATATTCTGAAAATGACTTCCATGATCTGTAATAATGGCTTGAGGAACACCAAACCTAGCAATTATGTGATTAGATACGAAATTTGTAGCAGTTTGCGATCAGACGAAAATGTAGGCATCGCCTTGGCCCACTTAGTAAAATAATCTACTGCTAAAATAATATACGCATGCCCCCCGGCCGAGTGAGGGTTACATGTAATAAAGTCAATACCCCATTTTGCGAAGGGATCGATAGCAATTATAGGGTGAAGAGGAGCGGGTGGTGCATGCATCTTATGATCAAAAAGTTGACAATTGTGGCATTTTCGGACTGTATAAATACAATCTTTATATAACGACGGCCATAAATAACCAGCGCGCAATATCTTTTGAGTTGTGGCATACCCAGACATATGACCGCCACATGCCCTAAAATGGCAGTCATTTAAAACCTTCTCATCTTCTTCATGAGTAAGACAATGTTAGAAAACAGAATCCGCACCACGACGATAGAGTGTATCACCAATAATATTGTATTTTTGGGATTGGAAACGTATTTTCCGTCACTGATATCGTGAGATTTCAGGCCAAAAAGATTGGGTTTGGAGATAAACGATAATATCCCCATACCATGGATCAAGTGTACTGATAAGAAACAAAGATTCGTCCGTAGTGGGCTCTTCTGCCACAGTTTCAGTATCAGTAGAGGGGAAATCACACATCAATTCTGCGAAAACCAAAGATTTCTTTGCCTTGGATTTTTTAAACTCCAAGTCAAATTCCTGCAAGATAACTATCCATTTGGAATACTTGCCCCCTAGCAATTGTTTGGTCAAAATGTACATCATAGGGTTACAATCAGAAATTACTGTGGTTTTGCGTAATAAGATGTAGTGTCTAAATCTTTGAACAACTTGAACAACTGCCAAGGCCAATTTCTCCACATGTGTGTATTTAATCTCAGTTGGATGCAGAAATTGACTAAGATAGTAAATCACATGTTAAGTTTTAGATTCATCTTCCTGAACTAAAACCATCCCAATTGTGGAATGAGAGGCGGCGAGGTACAAAACGTGGTCCTGGTTGTAGTTGGGAGGATGCAATAACGGTGCATGGGTCAACCCGTGTTTAAGTGCATTAAAAGATCAATTAGCGATCTCATCCCAAAAGAATGGAATGTTCTGTTTCAGCAACCGGGTAAAACCCTTTGTTAGCTCGGCATTGTTAGGAATGAACCGACGTAAAAAGTTTGCTTTCCCCTGCAAACTTTGGAGTTGGCATAGAGTCGAAGGAGGAGGTAAATTGACAATAGCTTCGACCTTCGACGGATCAATGCGAATGCCTGCTTTCGAAACAACAAATCCTAGTAAGCGACCCAATTCTATATAGAAAACACATTTGTGTGGATTCAACCTTATTTGATAATGTGTACATCTCATAAAGATAGCTCGTAAATGAGTGAGATGGTCGGCCCTACGCGATGAATGAGCAGGTAAATCATCAAGATAAGGCTGCACAATGTGCTTAATGTCATGAAATGTGTAAGACATAGCCCTTTGAAAAGTTGCTCCAGCGTTCTTTAATCCAAAAGGTAGTTTGCAATAATAAAATGTTCCCCATGGACAAATGAAAGCTGTTTTTGGCTGATCAGGAGGGAGTATGTTTATTTGATTGTAACCGGAAACACCATCCATAAAGGAAAACATTTCATTGCTGGCACAATCATCGATTATTTGATCGATATAGGGGGTTGGATAATTGTCTTTAGGACAAGCTCGATTAATTTCCCTATAATCGATACATACTCGTATCGTTCCTTTTTTTTAGTAACAAGAACAATATTTGATACCCACTCCGTTAAAGGAATTGGATAAATAAAACCTACGCGAAGTAATTTTTCAACTTCGGCTTTGATAGCAGCAAGTTTTCTAGGATGTATTTGACATAAACGTTGACGAACAGGTTTGGCATCCAGGTAAGTCTTGATTTCATGTATGACAATTAACGGATCAATTCCTGGCATTTCTTCATAGGACCAGGAAAACACATCATAGAATTCTTGAAATAGGGCTTTATAAGTTTGAATTTCATCTTCTATACAAAAAACACCTATATGAATGTTTTCAATTATTCCTGGCTTTACTGAAATGTCAATTGGAATCGTTCGAGAGATATTTTCCAAATTTAACTCAGAATCAGGATTTTGCAATGGATTCAGTAGTTCTTTGACATATTCAGCAGTAAAAATAGAATCGAAATCATCTTCAAAATGATCCAGCTCAGGTAAAAATGAAGATCAATGATGTAGATCTTCCCATGGTAAATCTTCAACAGACAAAAGTTCACGAATCTGCTCATCAGTATGAACAAGATCAGGAAATTTCGTTGTGGCTGAACTAGATATAGAAAGTGATTCCTCATGGATCCCATTCATTGGATCAGTTTCGGTTGAAGAGGGGTCAGAAAGTGACTGTATAGCCTGATACACAATTTCAAATGAACTCAAAGGCGTCATGCCATCAAATGAATCTAACTCAGAGTTGGATGGTACAACCCAAGGATCATCAAACATAATAGTGTCTAATGAAATCATATGAATAGTTGCAGTATAAGGCGATATGTTAGGAGGAGGAAAGGAAAAAGTTCCTAGTAAACCAGAATATTTAAGCAAACCTACTCCAACATCCTTGTAAGGGATAGCTGCTTTACCAACGTGCTCGATTGTTTCTATAGAGGCTGGATCGGAAGAAAAATAAGTTGACTGATCTATTTTAATGATGCTTCCTTGATGTGGAAATTTTATGAGTCGAAAGACCAAAGAAACAACAACAATCATAGCATAAGACCAACTGCGACCCAGAAGAAGGTTGTAATCTAGAGGGGCATCAACCACTTCCACATCTAGATTTACAGTTTTACCTTCAACCTCTATGGGTAAATCCTGGAAAATACCAAAAGGGTGGAAACCTTGGCCATAAAAAGCCTTTATAATAGTCGGAGACTGATTGAGTGTAGGAGAACCAAGCGATTTCCAACACTAGATTGACATAATACACGTTGAAGCTTCCTCATCAATCACAATCCAAAAGATTGGTCTGTTTTTGACTAATGCTGGAATTTTGAAAGCCATTTGATGAGGTAGACGAGGTGTACTATTTTCTAAATCAACGATTATAAGGTTCGAATCCTGAACATCGATAGCTCCTATGGCAGACAAAAGTAATTTACGTTGTGCTGAGCATGACTACAGCACTTCCAAAGCTGACATTTCTGAAGGGGAAATAGCTAAATCTTCAACAATGTTGTAATTCTGAGCAGCTCTCGCATGTGGATTGAAAGCTGATTTACGAAGAACACCCTTCGTAGGCGGTTTTATTGTTAAGTCTGGAATTGGTTTCTCGATCTGTAGCGGACCAAAAACAAGAGGAGGTGTAGTTGATGTGTTTGCACTAGAAGATTCTGCTTCTTTACCATCAAAAGGATTCTTAGTACCATAATCTTGTGATCGTGTTGCAATCCGTACATGAGACATCATTAGAATAGGTTCTTTTGAGGCATTTGAGGTAGAACCAACCATTTTACTATATTGAGTTGGAAAAGGATCCTTCAAGACTGCAGGTTGTTGTGAACCTTTAACGAATTTTGAAACCTCTGCTCGATGTGGGAATTCCTTAGTAAAATGATCCTCGTCACAAATGTAACAAGGATAGCGAGGTTTGTGTTTTTCATCATTGGATTCATTTTTATCAGTTTTCTCTTTTGAATTCTTTTTTATTTTATTCTTCCATTTCTTTTTACCACCGGATTTAGATTTGGTCGTAGATGTCTCTACGACATGAATGTCAGCAAAAATTTCAGGGGAAGATTCTCCTTTCAGGGAATTAGATAAAGTTATAATAGGAGAAGAATTTTTTGACGATTTCTTCTTGCTTTTTTTATTTACTGTACCAATCATACCATCAGCGACATGAGACCCTGAAGGAGATGTAGCTATTTGACCTTGTTTTGGAAGATCGGGGATTTTTTCATGTAAAGTACCTGATTGCGTATAAACGAGGTCAAGGTACTGAGCTTGAGAAATTACTTGCTCCTCAGTAACAACATCAACCTTAGCTACATCCTCAGTGATCTTGGGTAATAATGATTTAACAAACCATTCCACCAAAATTTGATCCGGAATGTAAACTTTCACCAAATGCCTTCTACGTTGCCATTCATGAATATGATTAGAAATATATGTGGATGTAGATTGCTTTAGTGAAGTTAATAGTTTTGTGCCATTGTCGTATCTGACAGGAAACTGAAAATGAGTCAAGAAAGCAGTTGCTAACTGATTGAAATTATTAAAAGAGCCTCATGGTAACTCAATGTACCATTTGGTGGCAATACCAATAAAAGTTCTTTGGAAAAGACGTAAGAAAATTAAATCATCAATTATTGAATTAGACGCACACCAGAGGTGATAAGTCATCACGTGATTTGATGGATCCTCTCCTGACTTACCTTTGAATTTGGGTATATCACTGGGCAACTTATGTGGCATTGGCGGCTAGTACGGATAATAGAAAATTGGATCATTCGTAAGGCGCGTCAAATCAGGTAAATCCAAAGTTGCAATAAATGGTAACTGACGGTTAGGGTTGTGAAAACCTTGAGTAGCCAAAGCAGTTCCAGGAGTAGGATACTTAGGATAACTGGGAATCATATTTGCATTAGGAATTGTGTAACCTCCTGGGTAAACAGGATTAAGCGGACCAAACTGGGGTTGTTGAGGCTGCTGATAAGTGTAGCCAGGGTACGGTTGATACTAATAATTTGGATTTTGTGAAATGGGACCGAATTGAGGCTATCCCTAGTATGGTTGATACGTGAATTGCAGTTTACTTGTGACCACCATACTTGTACCAGCTTGTCCCACAGGCATCTGGACCGAATTCTGAACTGAAGGTCCTGACTGGGGTATAGAGACTTGAGGGATTTGCACGGATGCAGGGATAGAATAACTTGGAGCTACAAATACTCCAGAAACCGGTGTTGTAGGTTGAACAGAAGTTGCAGTAGTTGCAGCGGTTTGAGGCAGAGTCTAAGGTGTACCAGGCCCAGACTACTGAACAGAACTAGGTGCAGGAGTTTGAATAGTGGACTAGATGGGTTGCTGGGTTGGACCAGAAACCAAATGCTGTCCAGGTTGAGAAGGAAACTGCACATTAGGCTGCATAGGCTGTTGATATTGGGATGGATCCCACACCATATTAATTCCGGGGTATTGTCCCGTAGAAGGTTGAACGTAAGGACCATAGCCTGGTTGAACGTAGGGTTGATAAGTAAGTGGTAAATTTCTGGCTCCTTGAATAGATGATTGACCAGAAGGCTCTTGGAAACCTTGAATTGGGTACTAACCTTGAGGTTGATAACCCTAAGGTGCGTACTAAAACTGGGGTTGATAAGGACCCTGAGGAGCATATTGAGTTTGGGGTTGACCCTGGGGCATGTACTGTCCTTGAGGTTGATAACCTTGAGGTATGTACTATCCTTGAGGTTGTCCTCCAAAATAATATGATTCCATAGTTTGTCCTAGGAAAAAGCTACCTTGAGGTTTCCCCCCAGGTGGTAACTGACTACCTGAAGGTTGTCCCCCAGGTGGTAGTTGAGTACCCTGAGGTTACCCCCTAGGCGGTAACTGATTTCCCTGAAATTTTCCTCCAGGCGGTAACTGACTGCCTTGAGGGAGGATTCGGAATATTACCAGACATCATAAAGATTTGCTCTATCTTCGACGTTTCAGTTTTAATTCCACTTAAACCAGATGATAATACATGTTCAATTGGTTGAGGAGCTGCTCCAGAGAAAGTACCAGACAAAGCCTGATATCCTGCAGGAACAGAAGGACCACCGTGTAAAAATGCTTCCGGTGTCTGGGAAAACATGGATGACTCTCCTGCCATAATAGATGACAGATAGTAACCTCTGGGCGTAGGATGAAATGGAATTAGAGGTGGAGAAAAAGCAAGACCGGGATTCTCTAAAAAGTTTGTCAAAGATAGATACCAAACGTTTGTTCGAATAGGGCTGTAGAAAATAGATTCATGCTCCCTAAGATTTAAAGACTGAGGGGATTCGGGAAGAGATATCTCTTCGTCTAGACTAGTAAGTTCTTCAGTAGAAATAAGGCCAGATGGAAGATCTTGAGTGACAATATTTCTTACCCTAGGTGAACCAGGATCACTAGAAGCTGGTGTAATAAATCATGAGGATGTTTCCAAAACAGAAGGTTCAGTTTCAGGCTCAGAAATTTCAGGTTCGTTAGCAAGTTCACTGGAAGGAGAAATACTACCAATAATTTCGAAATTGAAATTGGTTTAGAAATATGTTCTGTTATGGGTGTTTGATGATTAGGATGAACAACTATAGATGAAGTTCCAACTTCTATTGATCTAATTCTACTGCTACCAGATGATACTAGAGCATGTAGCCCTTCAAGCTGACTTGGTGTATATTCAGGGGGTTTCCCTTGAAGTCTCCGGGATTGTCTCAGAAATTCTGCCACGATTAAATATTAACTAATCACACGCAAACAAAGAAAATTTCAATAAAAATACCTAAAGTCTTCGAAGAAACAAACAACTGAATCACACGCTTAAAAATCTAAGAGTTCAAACCACACACAAACAATAAACTTCCCATACTAAAAACACTAGTTGGTGATGAAATCCAACTTAGTAGAAATTTAACACAGAAAGGGCGGTTGGAACAGTTACCCCGAAAACCTACTTAATGAAACAGAGTGGCACAAGTTTCTTCACAAAACCATCTCGTGTGAAGAGAACCCCCCCAAAGAGTCCAAGTGAGTCTAGTCAATGTCTGTTCCAGGTACAGTGAGATCGTTCCTTCATCGTCACCTTAGGAAATAATCTTAAGTTTTTGGACACTAAGTTTACCAACAATAACAAATACAACTGGGGGAATAGTCTACGATCCGATCCCACACGGAAGGGCAGAGTAACAAAGCTCAATCCCCCTGAAGGCTCCTCGACATGGTTAATCCGAGGTTTACCGACAAGTGACCCTAGGCTCCTCGACAATGGTTAATCCGAGGTTTACCATTTGTAATGCGTGCAAAATCTTCTATATTCCCCAATGAAACAGAATTTATTGTCTCAAAGGTTCAGACATGATCTCATGATTGACTTCTTTAAGAGAAGCTTCCCAGATTGTACCAATTATAATTGGATTTATTTCCTACTGCAAGATTTCTCTACTTGTTTGTTTTTACTATCTTGGAGAGTTAATTACTCCCTACTCCAAGATACTAGCCTAAGCTATGTTGGTGATAAGAGCCCTAGAAAATAAAAAAATTGCTAGATGAATTTTAATTAAGCGTTAATTTTATGAGCTGTTTCTTAAGTCAATAGGTATGAAATGAGACTTTGATGGTGTGAAGACTCAACTTCCAAAAATACTAAAAATGCACCTAAAAACGATAATCAATTCGTTTTCTTTCAATGAAATTCTAACTAAAGAAAGAGTTCGAGAATGCAATTCTTTTAAGAAACACTTCTTTCTTCAAACACAAAGAATAACCAAAATAAAATATTTTTGTATTTTCAAAAATAACTCAAAATGAGACAGATTATCAAAGTTCACAATCAAATCCTTTCACTTTAAAAAACTTGAAACTACAAAACAATCTTCCTTCAAAATAAATCTACAAATTTTAAAAGCACTCAAAACTATAAAACTAATTTCGAGATCTACAAACATTAAAAATCTTATTGAATAAAAGATTTAATATTTTTGAAGAATGTTTTACTTAGTTGTTCAGCAAACTAAGGATCTATTTGTCCAGAATAACAAACAGATCAAAAACACTCAGATATGTTTTTTCTTATAAAAAATGAAATTCCAAAAACCTATAACAAAGTTTTTTTTTCGAAGATTTGCAAAGAAAAAGTAGATCTATTTCCCAATAAAGGATAGATTTCACAATCAGGTCAGACTCAGCAAAAAATCAAAAAGACCAATGTAATCTGAGGTACTTCAAACTGCCAATGCTTCGAATCACTACAAAGACCAAGCGAAAAGAAATCCAAAACGCAAAACTTCTTAGAAAATCATCAAAACACCAATACTGCTGAAATTCATTCAAAAAAAGCTTTTGAAAGAATCAATCATCAATCTGGGCAGATAATAAAAACTCGAAATAAAAAATAAAGATAAACTGAAAAAAATAAATCTGGAGTTTTTCAAAATTTTAATTTTAACAGGGTCCGCAGGCTTCCAGAAGTAGCAAGTGCGGTCCCCAACTGTTCACTCAAGGAAAGTGAAAAATTGCCCACACTGTGCAAAAAGAAAAAGTGCGGTCCTTAGAAAAATTAAGGAAAATCATAAAAGATTTCAAGATTTCCAAAAATAGAGAAAACATAAGCTACCTAGGCAGATGTCTATCAATAAAAAACCAGGAAATTTTTTTCCTCAAATCAAAATAAAAGAGAACCAAAAACAACAAGTTTCTTCCCCAGTGGAGTCGCCAATTTGTTGTACGGATTAATCAATCTTGCGTACAAGACCAATCTCCCTAGTACTAAAAGTATCTAGCAACAAACATCCAAATAAACTAATCTTTCTCTAAGTATATATGATCCACAAAAAGCTCTATAGAGGTGTAAAAGACTTACCGTATGTCTAGTGCTTTTTTGAAGTCATTATTGTCCCTCGTGCACTTGAAGGAATTATCTTCGTAAACCTGCAGTCACAAACAAGAAAAATATTAAATAGCACCTATATAGAAATTATCATAAATCATGCTTATCATAGTGATCAAGGAATCTATGAAATAAACCATTAACTAACAGTTTATTGAGAAAAATGAGTATATTTGTATTAATTTCAAAAGAATGAAAACCTTACAACCTTAGCCTTGATGTTGAACAGGCCTTCCCGGGGTCCAAAGTAGGAGTCTCCTCTACTTTGATAAGCTCTGCACTCCTCCAACCAAGAAAAATAGAGGTATGTGATCTCTCCTCACAAAAATCTTAGTTAAATGAGTCTGAATCCGGCCAATAGCACTTAACCTCAAATATTCTAAGGCTTCCACTCCCCTTGAGGCTACCCAATGCCTCTTTTTATAGTGGAAAAGAGGAGGTTTTCAATTCCAACTATGAAGGGATATAATCCTCCTTCAAAGGGATAAGCTCCTCATATCAAGGGGTTACCTCCATAAGGTAAGGGATACATGAACCTCATAAGAGCGGTTCTGCCACCGCAAGATATTTTCTGGAAGCTTCTAGAATTTACTAAAAATGAGCTTTTTTGAGTTTACTTGTGCCTATTTAATCTTTACAGGGGTTCGCACCTATAACACAGATAAAGTGCGTTCAGGTATGCATAAGACATGAACATTAGGTGCGGGACCACAAGAAAGATATAGAGAAAGTGCGACACCAAAGTTAAGGAGATCTTTAGGAACTTTTCTCTGATTTTCAAGGCTTGACATGAGGAACTGATATTTTAGACTTGCAAAGGAGAAATTATGGGTGATAATGAGCTCATACACATAGCAGAATGTCAAGATGACAATTTTCAGTGTAACACATGTAAGACCAATTTTACCATATTAAAATTGCTTTCACTAAGATATAATTTAATAAAGCATAGTTTATTAAGTTATTTCTAGTCCAAACAGAAAACCCCATGAGGAATAATTAAAAAAATCCTTATTTATTTCATTTTCCTCTAGGAATAATTAATTAAACCTCTCTTTAATAATATTCCTGGTCATATTTAACCCAATTAATGAGAAATAATTAGATAAATAATCATTTATCTTATTATTCTCTTGGATTTATTAATTAAATCATTATTTAATTAATATTCCTTGTTAAATTTGACTAAATAATTTAGGAATTATAAAATAAATCATTATTTGTTAAATTATTCCTTGATCCCATCTTTGAAAGGATAAATAAATATTTTATTTATTTATTGTTTCTAAATAAATGGATTTAATCAATTTAAATTCCTTTTCGCTCGAACAAAATAAATAAAATATTCCAAGTAGTTAGATCTGGATCTTGGTTAATAATATTCTACTATGTGCCATTGTCAAGGATAACTCAATATTTTGTTATAAATAGGAGGGTTTTACATTCATTTCTTACCTTTTATCCTTTTATCATGGTCAGACTTTTGATCCTCTTATAATTTTCTATCTTTGATTATTTTTATTTTCTTTTTTTCTTTTTGAGCTCTCTTTGAGTTCTACAAGTCTTGTGTATTTTACACCATTGAGAGAGAAAATATGAAGCTGAAGCATTTGAGGACAACCAAGAACCTTTCCCATTGAGGGGGATTGTATCAGTTCTCTTCCCAGGTGTTATATAATACAAAACATTCTTTATAATTCTTGTCTTGTCCATTGAATATTTTGGAGAAAATATGATTTCATTTTGTTGTTTAGCTGCTTTATTTGCATAGATATGATTTTATTTTTCATTTGTTTCCACCATCTATTGCAGATCTAAGAAGTTATACAACCATATTTTTTTTTAGCGATTTTTTTCTTGTGCAACTAAAGTGATATATTTTCATACACTTGCATTAAGAATTCATACTAGAAATTGGCGACTCCATAGGGTTTTATTCAGATTCCTATGTGACCATCTTCTTCAGTACCTATGGTTTTTATTCAACTATTTTTAGCCTCTTAATTTTGTTTTTTACCTCTTATGCCCTAAAACAATAAAAGATCTAACTTCCACATGTACTTGGGTGTTTTACGCAGGTAACAGGTATCAGCCGTGCCACAGATGACAAATTTTTCCGCAACCTGCCGCCGAGAATTCCTAAAGTGCAACTCAAAATTTTTAGCTCCAAACATGAAATTTTAGGGCTCAACTAGCATTTTTTAGGCAAAAAACTACAAGTTCACCAGGAAATAGGTAAGTACCTACGAGCTCCAGTTTTTTTGCGAGGTTTTTTTCTATAATTTTCAAGGTTTGCTGCAAGAACTGTTCAAGGTTGTCTGAACTCTATCTCCGCATGTCTTAGGCTTGAATATGCTCAATTTTTACTTATGAAGTGGTGACAAGCCCCTTAGGGCTTCAGTATGCTTCCAAATTTTTAGGAAGGGTTTAGCTGAGTAGGTAGTCTAAGATTTTTCAGCGCTTTCAGCCATTTTTCAGGGTCTGGTCCCTCTTTCTTTCAAATCCATTTATATTGGTTATTATCTCATCAAAAAATCCCTCTTGAGTCTTGTTTTACCTCTCCCTTAGGCTCCCTCTTGTTTCCCTTAGGGTTTTAACCTGTCGCCTCCCATTTTGCAGTAGCCTTCCCTTTGGTTTCTTGTTGTTTTTTACACCTATTTTCAGCAGATCTGAGCCATTAGATCCTTGTCCCTTAGACATTATATCTTTTGGCCATCTTGTGTGTTTTGATTCAATTTCACCTGCCTCTTAGAATAGTTTCTTGGAAGCCCTTAATTTCAGGTTGAATTTATGCATCTTTAGTTGTTTATTTTACTATCGTTTCAATTTTATTTACAATTATACAACATTTTTTCTTTTTCTTTATACACAACCATCAGGGCTTAATTAAAATTAACACACAGATTTCACACACACACACACCTAAATTGAAAAGAACTTGGTTTACACTGCCAAGCCAAGACATAAACATCGTAATTAATTTATCTGACTCTCTACACCTTTATTTATCTCTCTTATTTATTGGGTTACTTGTGTTTTTTGATCATTGCGCCCCCAAGGCGTTTATCTCGGAGACTCCTAGGATTTCATCCTCCATTTCTGTTAGGGTGAATTACTCCACATCGTAGAGGCCGAGTCAGTCCTCCTTTGAGTCTCTATACCGACTCTGATTATGGTCCATCAGGCCCTCACTCTGATTCCGAACCCAGTTCTCCTCTACCTCATTCTCAAACCATGTTAGGTGCCAATGTAGGTATTGGTCCTCAAGCTGGTGGCAACCCCGGCCTTAACTCCGAAGTTGCTAGTAGTGGAACCAATATCGAAACCATCCTGACTACTCTCTTGCTACCTTTTATGGTAGGTTTGAGCCTCCCCGATTTCAGCTAGTTAATCAATGACACTATACACCATGATCTAGGTTGGCTTGTTATGCCAACTAAGCTTCCTTCTCAAATCCCTAATTTTGAAGGAAATGCTGGAGAGGACCCTACTAATCACCTCTTCTCCTTCCACATGTGGTGTTCATCCATTTCCATCACTGATGAATCTATCTGTCTTCGATTATTCCAGCGTATGCTCACTGGAGATGCTGCAAAGTGGTATGTCGACCAGGCCTCTGCCTCTCATTCCACTTTTGCAACTCTTGCTAAAGTTTCTATCCTACTTCCAGCTACCTCTCCGATATGATACCTATACCGAGTTTTTGACCACATTCCATCAAAATTCTTCCACTTGCCTTTCTAACCATGTCCAATAATGGCGTAGAAGAAGGTTCTTATGTCGAGCTCCTACATTTAATGATAGTGTCTATATGGATTGGTTTCTCAGAAATCTTTTACCCTCTATTGGTAAAGATTTCGCATCTCACTTTTATCAGAAAGAGGAAGAAGCTCTCAAAATCATGTTGAAATACGACCTCATCTACGCCCAGTTTGGTTATGTTTATACCGTCTTACCAGATCTTCCTAGACCTGGTGGTGAAAATGCACAGGGGGCATCTCACACCATCGGCGGTATCGTTGGATCTCTTTCACATCTGTATACTCATCCTCCCATGGGTTATGTTTTTTCTCAGGGAGGCACCAACTCCTCTAGCACTTATCCCCCTCCCGACAGCATGTATATGTGACAATGAACATTTTCCCCATTACATCAACTAATGTGAGGGCCTACAGTTGCTCAACCTGTTTACCCCAATGTTGCTCAACCTCCTTTCTATCATTATCAATAGCTCGGTGCTCTAGTCCCTCCGGAATTAGCACCCCAACCTCCTATGCCTTCTCAACCTCCACCGTAGCAACCACCTCCCCCTTCGAGTCATGTGTATGTGTAGCAAAGCGTGGCCGATCCTAAAAATTACAAGAAAAAGAGGAAAGGCAACCAAAACCAACCAACACAAGGTAATTAAGGGTTCCAAGGGAACCCACCAAACACTAACAGCTAGCAACAGGGCACTCAGCCCAAGCAGGACATGCCTCTTCGTATGAATAAACATATTTCTTGTTGTGGTGTCTATGGCCATTATACTCAAAATTTCCCCCTTTTACCCCAAATGTGTCAGTGTGGGAAGCACAAGAAACATCTAAAGGACAAAATTCCATTATTTCAGCTCCTCCAAATACTGTGCCTTTTCAATCGACTATTTTTACTGATCCTTTCCCTCAGCAAGGATATGTGGCTGCCCAAAACCCTCAAGGTCAGGTCACCCATCAAACCTATCAATCTGGTACCTCTGATTACCAGATTCTCATGATTAATTATGAAGTGGCTAATACCACTGATGTCAACCTTCAAAATCGGTCACGCCAATATGGAAAGCCTCCTACTTCCTTAGCAACCGAGTCTTAAACCAAAGTTTCCATAGAGTCCAGTTCAACACCTGATGCCCCTTTACAGATCCTTCTGCCATGAGCAGAGGTCCTTCCCAAGATCCCCAAAGGGCCATTACGGTGAACGGATGCTTCTGCTAAAACCACCCACAATTACAGCATAATAGATGATTTAACACAATATCTTGCTGCTATGTCAACGTTGGAAGTCCTCCAGTCATTCCCTTTACAATGTAAAGCTCTATTATCTGCTTTTGGCACCTTAGATCCTTCAGATGATCACTTGATCATCTTTTATGTTGACAAGTCAAAACATTCCCGCTTACCTTCATTCGTCACCTTCCAAATACCAGCTAAGATTCATAATGCCCATGTTTCGCATTGTATCATTGACGAGGGTCCATCCACATGCGTGATGTCTGCATATGTTTGGAACAAACTCAAATCACCTGAGTTAGCCCCATCCACCATCACTTTGCATGCTTGGGATGGTCACTCTTCTCATCCCCTTGGCATGTACCACAATTGTCCTGTAACTCTTATAGGAAAGACTGTTTGTATTCACATTGAAGTCATTGATGCCCTATTGGATTACAACATCTTGTTGGGTCATAGCTACACCTATGAGATTTTATTTATCACATCTGAATTTCACTGTAATATGTACTTTCCTCAACATGGAAATATTGTTACCATCGATTAGTTGACATATTATGAACCAAAGTCTCAGCTCTCCCCCGAGTCTATCATATTTTAAGTGGACGATAAGCAATTGGTGACCCATCTTACTAGTGTTTCACCAAGAGTCTATAAATATTACACCTTGTTAGGTGCATTCCTTGGTCCTTCCCCTCTTGTTGCAGATCCTAGCTCATCGAATGTTTTCATGATGCAAATGTCTCCGACTAGCCATAAGCGATTTGGTTCACCCACCCAGAAGCCTATGCCTTCGCAACCTGCTGGTGGTCACTCAATGGAACCTACATGGCCTTTCTTTCAAGGATATTCCTCTTCTATTGGTGTCTCTTCCACTCCTTTTCAACCAAGAATGGTTCCCCCTAGCATTAACTAGTTAGGAGCCATTTCACCACGCCATTACCCCTTCGGTCAGATACTGTTTCTAGCTCCCCCCTTTGGAGTCTTTTCAGTGCCTGTAATAGCTACATTAAGTCTTCCCAATTTGACCCTAGGGATCCCAGTCTGGTACATCAATCCCCTAGCTGAAACCTCGCTTGGTCATCTCAAACCTTATACCGCTTTGACCCTGGTCCAACTGGTCGCTATGAATCCTACCTTTGCTTGAGTGCCTCAACCACCTCAACAAGAATATAATCCTGTTGCGAAAGCATCTAGTGAGGGGGGAAAAGACAGAAAGAAGGAACCTAAGCATAAGGATGCCTAAACAACTCTGCTCCTCCTAAGCCTCCAAATAAGTGACCTCATTGCGCTTTGTGTGATGTTTTTGGGCATGCTACCCAAATTTGTCTCGAAATTCCTCTTCTCAAACCTGTGGTCAATGAAACATTTCTTAAATTAGATATCCCGAAGGTCCATGTTACCTTACTCAATTCAGCTAAGAAACTCAAAACTTTGTGAAAAAATCACCCTTGTGCTTTGTGTGATCTTTATGGCCACTATTCTAACCTTTGTCCTTGTCTCAAATATTTTCGTGAAACTCTTGATGTCGTCTGCCGAATTGAGGCTGAACATAGTGAGACCACTACTCCTCTAGTCATGAGGTTGACTTAGCCTGAACAGGAGGGAATTTTCATACCTCCTCCCAATGTTGAGATGACGGAACCTTCAGTCACCATCCTCTATCTATCATCATCCATGAGATCATTGGCGAAAAACCCCTCTAAGGAATTCCCTTCTATTTCGACTGAACCTCCTTCGGCGATCACCTTGGGCTCAACATCGGTAGATGTTTAATCTACTAGATCTTTGTGTACCCTCATTAGCGATGCGTATGTGAACCATATCTCTCATGATGATGCACCAGGTAGCTTCGCTGCATCATGCGGTCTCCTTTTGTAATATTCCAAATTTGCCATCAACTAGTTGGAATATTAGAGTTCTTAGCTTCCTTATTTAGTTAATTAAATTAAAGGGTCAAGGGACCCATAAACCCAGTAGATGAATAAAATCCACTTCTATAGTGTGAATGTCGGTTAGTTGAGTAGTGGAGTAGCATAATAATGAATAAAGAGTGGAGGTCATGGAGCAATAATGAGGAAGAAGATGGAGATAATGGAGAAACAATGATGAAGTGATGGAGGAGGTCATTAGGGAAATTTTTAGGTATAAAATGCGCATCCTAAGGAAATTATAAAATAATAGTGGAAATAATAAAATAATATTTCATGACATCATCAAATTTTAGAGGAAAAAAAGAAAAAACTAATTTCCAACTCGTATTTTCAACTTATATCCCAAATTTTTTACTCAAATTTTGAGCGGGAGTACTCGTTGGATGAAAAATTTAATTTCTCATCCAAGGAGTATCCATGTTGCATACTTTTGATGCACCCTTCTATACGAAAAATGAGAAATACATGAAAAACGTGATTGCAATCACGTTTTTTCCTGTATTTCTCATTTTTCACTTAGCAGGGTCCATCGAAAGTATGCAACATTAGTACTCCTTGGATGAGGAATTAATTTTGCATCCAACGAGTACTCCCACTCGAAATTTGAATAAAAACTTCAGGAGATAAGTTGAAAATACGAGTTGAAAAAGTGATTTTTGTTGAGACCTTAGTTAAACTGAGAGGGGGGGGTGGGGGTGAATCAGTTTAACATCTTCAAGAATTTTTAAACTTTTGAATTAAAATTATTTACAATTTATCTTCATGATCAATTTTATATGGAAACAAAACTTATATGTGCAGAAATGTTAAGATAATGTAACAACATAATTATGACAAGAGCAGTAAGTATCAAGTAGACTGAATAACCATATTAACACATAGACATCACACACAGAGACAACAGATATACGTGGAAACCCATAAAGGGAGAAAACCACATCTTATTATCGTTGTGATGCAAAGGCAAGCTTCAACTCCCTCTCACCACTGATTTTCTGTAAGCACCAACCTACAAGAGGCACCAACATCAAATTCTGCAAGCTACAACTTGCAAGGAAGCTTCAACTCCCTCTTTTTTATAAAAGAAACATTTGCTAATTTACCTTGGATATCAGCTCGTTTTGTACCTTTAATTTTTTTTACTGTACTCTAATCTTCATATTTGCTTGATTATTTATGTTTCTTCAATTCTGCATTCTCTTCTCTTTTATCAATTTACTCAGAGAAATGTATCCATTTCAACTTTACAGTGGAATTTTATCTTTCTCCGGAGACTTTCCAATTACATCATAAATAATTAAAAACTTAAACAGTTAAAAAATTTCATTCAATTATAGTATAAATTTCGAATCATTTCAACAACTCTACTCACTCTCTACTTTCCTCTCTCTTTTCAACAACAACCATGCCTCTCTTTTTCGTTTCACTATATTCATTTTCCCTGTTCATTGCAGTTGCATAACTACTGCCTGTACAACTGTCTTTTAATCAAACATAAAAAAAATCTCGGTGTTATTATAGAACCTTTTTAGCAAAACGAATATATCTGTACTCACAATATTTATCATGAAATAATACCTTGTAACCTTTTGATTTCGTATTGAAAATAAATGCTTTGACTCATTAAATATACATTCCGGATTTGTCATTCTCATAAATCAAATATCTGCTTGCCAATCAAATGTTTTATAACCTTCTTAATAAAATATGGGTTTTATATTAATGAACAACCAACTAACCTTTGAAATGTTTGGGCCCCACAACATTATAAACTCTAAACTCTTCTTCTCTATTCGCCGATGCGATTAGTGAGGGTCCCATAGTATAAGTCTTTGGTTGTATTAGGCTCGAGCTATAGAGTACTTCACACACACACACACACACACACACACACATATATATATATACACACATATATACTTTGACCCTTTGTTTAAAATGCGCTACCCATATATATATATAAGCCTAAGTCAATCTTCAACCATGGCTTTAACCTTCGGCATATCATAATGTATTAACTTGCACCATCTATATAATCCACACATAAACCTTTATAATAAGCAAACTATCACCGCGCTCACCATTGAATATAAAAACCATATATTAGATTAAAAAGTGGGAAAATTATATTCATATCTGGCCCCAATGCACTTTTATCACCACATTCACCTTTTAATGCTAAAATTCATATATTAAGCTCTTGGGTTTTATATCAATACCGAAACTATTAACTTCATATGGGTCCCATAGAAAACATAACTCGCCTCTTCAATCGACGGTTGAGGAGTCGTCGCATCGACTGTTGTGATCCGATGGAAACAACTAAATATCAGATTTATTTATTGCATGGTGTTTAAACCTCAGATCCTGTGTGATGAATTGGGCCCCACTTGTTATTCTCCCATTCACATCTGATGGCTAATATCTTATCACATCAACCTTTTTGATCCAACGGACATAAGCGAGTTTCACGTTAATTTAATGCACGAGGGTTAATTCCCCAACATCGCGTGAAATAAATAGTTTTCGTAAACCACTTATGGACACGTGGTAGTCAAGAAGCTACATCGCGTTATTTTCTTCAAAACTGCTTACCATATTTGAGACCACGTGAAAACTACGGTTTCTTAGTTCCCCAGTTTCACTATTCACTTAAGGTTCTGTTATCGGCTCAAGGTTCCACTTAGCTTTATTTCTTCAGCGCTTTTATATATATGAACTCTGTCTTTCATGTGCAATTCCTCAACACTGTTTCTTCACGGTTCCACCTTCGTTTAGGGTTCCGTCTCCACTCCAAATCCTTCGCGCCTTCGTTATATACAAAGATATATATACTCCGTTCAAATATTTTCCTTCTTATTTCTGCCTTAACATAAAAACCCATGTTTCATTCTTACTTTAATACAACGCTACCAAAGATTTAACCCCAAAATCCATTAGGTTTTCACTGCTCGAAGCTCGGTTTCACCTCTTACCCTCAGGGTTCGGTCTTGACCTTTCAATGGTTTATTATACACATTCTGTTGCACTCCTGGTGCTTCTGCATGCTAAACCAACAGTTCTATCAGAAAACTCAATGTGCATTCCAGGTTTGTATTTCGAATTCTTCAAAGCCTTTACTGTATTTCCTGTATGTGTAGTCTGCTACTCTTTACTGTATTTCCTGTATGTGTAGTCTGCTGCTCTGCCAAATGTAAACACCTATCCTTTCATGCTCTATATGTATAGTCTTCTGCAATAGTGTAAATATGCTCCTCATGCTCCCTGTCTACACATCCTGTTACTGTACTCTACTTTGCCTCTTTCTCACTCTGTTCTTCTCATGCTCCTGCATATGCCTCTGCTGCTGTCCTGCTGCTGTCCTTTTCCATCAACGACAACACTTCTAACAGTCTCCCCCTTTGGCATTGATGGCAATAACATCTGTATGTTTATAGCTATTTTTTTCTTATAGCTTTCCTCCCCCTTTGACATTAATGGCTAAGGGGTGATATTCTGAGCTTGAGAACCTGTTTCATTCTCTTTGTGGATCTCCCCCTGAAATGATTTTTTCTCTTCTATTCTCCCCCTGAAACAATGCTTTCTCTTTATATCAAAGAGTATCATCTACAGGCACTACCCCTAGTCTATCTCTGAGATATTCAAATGGTTCTCTAGCAAGAGGTTTTGTAAATATATCTGCTATCTGTTCTTTTGTTGGCAAATATACTTTTTGAGCTACTTGTTCGCTGAGAAAATGATACTTGATTGGAATATGTTTAGTTTTTGAATGAAGCACAAGATTTTTTTATATTCTTATGGCACTTGTATTATCACATTCGATAGAGATAGGTTCATCAATGCTTACCTTCATGTCTTGGAGGGTTTGTTTCATCCACATGACTTGTGTGCGACACGCTGCTACTGCTATGTATTCTGCTTCTGCTGTAGATAGAGAAATAGATGTTTGTTTCTTGCTTATCCATGCCACCAGACTTTCTCCTAAATAGAATGCACCTCCACTTGTGCTTTTTCTATCATCAACACAGCTGGCCCAATCTGCATTTGTATATGCTGTCAAAATGAAGTTTTTGCCTTTTGGATACCATAGCCCATAATGTGCAGTCCCTTGTAGATATTTGAATATTCTTTTAATTGCTAGTAAGTGATTTTGTTTTGGTGCTGCTTGATATCTTGCCACAAGTCCTACAGCCAGCACAATGTTTGGTCTAGAAGCTGTTAGGTATAACAGACTCCCAACCATGGATTTGTAAATTTTTTGATCTACATCAGTTGTTCCATCATCTACACAAAGCTTGCATCCAATAGTCATGGGAGTTGACACAGGTTTGCAGTCTTCCATTTTGAATCTTTTCAACATCTCTTTTAGGTATTTTTCTTGTGACATAAATGTGCCTGTGCTATTTTGTTGAATTTGTAGTCCTAGATAGAAGGTAAGCTCTCCAATCATAGACATTTCAAACTCTGATTTCATCTCTTCAGAAAATCCTTTTGTTAACTCATGTTTGCTGCTTCCAACATGATATCATCTACATACACTACTACAATCAGAAGTTCATCTTTATTTGCTTTTATGTACAAGTTGTTGTCTACTCCTCCTTTCTTGAACCCTTTTTTTTTCAATTATTTGTCTAGCCTTGAATACCATGCTCGAGGAGCTTGTTTCAGCCCATATAATGCTTTCTTTAATCTGCAAACATAGTCTACATTATCTGTTAAGGAAAACCCTTCTGGTTGCTCCATGTAGACTTCTTCCTCTAAATCTCCATTCAGGAAGGCAACCTTCACATCCATTTGGTATACCTTGAAGTCATGATAGCAAGAAAAAGCTAAAAACAGTCTGATAGCTTCCATTCTAGCTACAGGGGCAAATGATTCATCATAATCAAGTCCTTCAACCTGTGAATATCCCTTGCACACAAGTCTAGCTTTATTTTTTATTACCTTTCCTTGTTCATTCATCTTATTTTTGAATACCCATTTTGAGCCAATGAAATTTTTCTCACTGGGTCTTGGAACAAGTTCCCAAGTGTTGTTCTTCTCAATTTGGTCCAATTTTTCATTCATGGCATTCACCTAATGTTTTTCTTTTCTGGCTTCTTCAAACTTCTTTGGCTCTATTTGTGACAACATTGCTAGGTATACCTCTTCAGTCTATTCAGTTAGCTGTCTTCTTGTCTGTACACCTACACTCTTGTCCCCAATGATTTGGTCTTCTGGCTGGTTATTCTGAATGTATCTTGAGGAGATTTTTGATCTCAGGTCTGTATCTTCTGTTGGCTTGATTATTTCATCATTATCTTGATTCTCTTCTTCATGAACTTCTGAAGGATTGCTGCAATCTGTACTTTTTATCTTGTTTGATAATTCTTCATCAAATCTTACATCAATACTTTCGACAATTTTGTGAAGTATTTTGTTGTAGCACGTGTAACCTTTACTCTTAGATGCATATCCTAAGAATATTCCTTCATCTTCTCTTGCATCAAACTTTCCCAGATTTTCATCATTATTTTTTATAAAACACTTACTTCCAAAAACTCTAAAATTCTTGATTGGTGTTGGTTTACCGTACCATAATTCATAAGGAGTCTTGTCATTGTTTGGTCTTAAATGAGATTTGTTTAGGATATGCACAGCTGTGTGTATTGATTCTACCCAAAAGGTTTAAGGAATGTTACTTTCTTGCATCATGGCTCTGGAAATCTGTTGTATAGACCTGTTTTGTCTCTATGCCACTCCATTTTGCTAAGGTGTTCTTGCAATTGTGAACTGTTGCTTTATCCCATGCTCATTTCATAGATCTGCAAAATCATAATCTGTAAATTCACCCCCTCTATCTGATCTGATGCACCTTGGCTTGCATCCTATTTGATTTTCTGCCAAAGCCTTGAATATTTTGAATTTCTCAAGTGCTTCTGATTTGTGCTTGAGAAATGAAACCCATGTCATTCTGGAAAAAACATCTATTATTAGCATGAAATAGGATTCTCCACTTGGTGTTTTAGTTCTCGAAGGCCCACACAGAATCATGTGAACAAGTTGAAGAGTTCTACTTGTAGATATCTTCTCTTTGTTTTTGAAGGATGTACGGGTCTGCTTACCTAGCTGACAGAATTTACATATTGTATTTGAAGGCTTCTTTATGGCTGGCATATCTCTGACTGCATTCTTTTTTCTTAGACTTATGATATGATCAAAGTTTAGGTGTCCCAATCTCCTATGCCATAACCAAGACTCCTCAAATTTACTAAGATGACATGCTTCATTTTCTTCTTTTAATACATAGACATTGCTTTCTATTCGAACTCCTTTGATCAAGGTTTTTTCAGTGGTGCTTGATCTTACTTCACAATCTTGAGCTCTAAAAAGAACTTCACAGCCTTTATCACACATTTGACTAACACTAAATAGATTTTCTTTCAACCCATCCAAAAATAGTACATCCTGGGCTTTTCCTCTGCCATTTTCCAGACTGACTGAGCCTCTTCCTTTGATCTTTCCTGCTTTATCATTGCCAAAAGTAACATTTCCAGATTTCTTTTCATCAAAGGTTATAAACTTGCTTCTATCTCCTGACATATCCTTTGAGAAACCGTTGTCCAAATAGCATTGGCTTTTTAGATCTTGAGCTATTAGGGCCAAGTCACATTTATTCACTTTCTTTTTCCATTGCAAGCATCCTCTTGTTTGGTACCTTTTCTGAGATGATGAACCATATTCTCTTAGAGGACATTTGGAAGACATATTTCCACTTTTATTGCATACACAACATTTGGATATATCTTTAGTAGAATTATAAGTAGGAGTAAACTCTCCATGATTCATAAACCTCCTTGAGGTTTTGAACATCAGTCTTTGTCCATATTTTCTGCATTCTATGATTTTATGGAATTCATTACAATAAAAACAGTATCCATAAAAACAATTTGCATCCCTGACAAAAGGTTTTCTCCTCCATTTTCCTGCTTGAGAAAAATTTTTTACTGTTTGCATCCTTTGCTAGTTTGTATTTATTCTTCTTGTATGACAATATGTAGCAATATGTCCCAATTTGTGGCAGGCATAAAAAGTGGCATTTTTCATAGGAGGAAAAAATCTCCTTTGATGACTTCCAAATTTGACAGATTTAGGAGTATACGAGTTTTTTTCAGTTGAAAATTTATTTACTTCATCCTTTGTCATTTGAGCTTCCTCCTGGTTTTTATCTACTTTATTGCATGATTCTTCTTCCTTTGAAATCTTCTGAGCTGCTTGGATATTCTCATGTGCTTTTACAAAAATAATATTTTTTCTTTATTTTTCTTTGCCTTTGCTTGATTCTCCTTCATAGCCTATCCCAGTTTTTATCAGAGGAGATCTTTGAGCATCTAGAATGTCATTTAAATTACCAGAGCTTTTTATTTGAGAAGTATCTATTTTCCTCTGGGCATTTTCTAATTTCTTCCTTAAGCAAACTACTTCTTCTTCCAACTTCTCTTGTTCCTGAGTTTTATCCTTGATCTATTTAAGTATAATATCCTCTACCTTCTTGGCTTCTTCAAGCTCTACTTTCAACTAAATGAGGGCTTCTAAATTTTGTTCCTCTCTTACATATTTGAGAAGAATGTCCTTCTGTTTTCTGCACTTCAGTTTTAGCCTGTCAATTTCCTCCAAGGCACTTCTTAGTTCCCCCTCAAGGTCCACTTCACCTTCTTCCTCATCTTCTAAAAGACATTCTTCCAGCTCTTCTATAGCCATCAAAACAAATTCTGATGTTCCTTCTTCACTTGAGAATTCAGCTGAGTCTTCTGATGCACTACTGTCTTGCTGAGCATAGAACGATTTTCTATTGAATCTCTTCCCTTTCTGCCAGTTCTTAGATATGGTCTTCTCTGATTCTTGAGCCTGAATCTTTGTTTTCTTATAAGGACACTTAGAAGCATAGTGTCCAACTCTTCCACAATTGAAACATTTAAATGGAAGTTTACCTTTATACTTACCTAAGCCTTTATCCAACTTCTTGATAAATTTAGCCTCTTCTTCATCAGAACAAGAGCATACATCTTCTTTTTCATCTTTCTTCTTCTCTACCTCGAAAGGTGCCTCCCTTACATTTGACTTCCTCTATGGCAGTCTCATCTCATAAGCTGTTAGTTTTCCAAGAAGCTGGTTCATGGTCAAGGTTTCCCAATCTATTGTTTCTTCTATGGTAGAGACCTTGGGATTAAAACTAGATGGAAAAAATCTTAGGATATTTTGAACAATTACACATTCTTGCATGGTTTCACCTAGTGCTTTCATATTATTGACAATTTCTGCAACCCTTAAGAAACTATCAATATCTTCATCATCATTCATCTTTAAATTTTCAAACTAGGGTCTATAGACTTGAAGTTTAGCTGTCTTCACCTTTTTGTCTCCCTCATGAATATTTTCTAGAGTTTCCCACATTTCTTTGGCAGTCTCGCTGTGCATTACTTTAATGAATTTTGCCTCACACAGTCCATTCAAGATTTCATTCATTGCTTTTGCATTAGCCACAAAATCTTGTTTGGCTTCTTTCTCTGGGACATTTTCCTTAGAGTCATATCCAAATTCCACAATAGCCCAAGCTTCTATTCTTAAGGACATTATGTATGTTCTCATTCTAATTTTCCAGAAGGAATAATTTGCACCAGTGAAAAAAGGGGCTTTGTTCGTTGAGGATCCTTCTTGACTAGCCATCCCAAAAAAACTAGGATCTCCTTTCAGTTGTTAAACTGCTACAAAAAGGAACCTTCTCTGATACCAATTGTTGAGACCTTATTTAAACTGACGGGTGGGGGGGTGAATCAGTTTAACACCTTCAAGAAATTTTAAACTTTTGAATTAAAATTATTTACAATTTATCTTCATGATCAATTTTATATGGAAACAAAACTTATATGTGCAGAAATGTTAAGATAATGTAACAACAGAATTATGACAAGAGCAGTAAGTATTAAGCAGACTGAATAACCATATTAACACATAGATATCACACATAGAGACAACAGATATACGTGGAAACCCATAAAGGGAGAAAACCATATCTTATTATAGTTGTGATGTAAAGGCAAGCTCCAACTCCCTCTCACCACTGATTTTCTGTAAGCACCAACCTACAGGAGGCACCAACCTCAAATTCTACAAGCTACAACTTGCAAGGAAGCTTCAACTCCCTCTCTTTCATAAAAGAAACATTTGCTGATTTACCTTGGATATCAGCTCTGTTCTGTACCTTCGATTTTTTTTTACTGTACTCCAATATTCATATTTTCTTGATTATTTATGTTTCCTCAATTCTGCATTCTCTTCTCTTTTATCAATTTACTCAGAGAAATGTATCCATTTCAACTTTACAGTGGGATTTTATCTTTCTCCGGAGACTTGCCAATTACATCACAAACAATGTAAACAGTTAAAAACTTTCATTCAATTACAGTATAAATTTCGAATCATTTCAACAACTCTACTCTCTCTATGCTTTCCTCTCTCTTTTCAACAACAACCACGCCTCTCTTTTTCGTTTCACTATATTCATTTTCCCTGCTCATTGCAGTTGCATAACTGCTGCCTGTAAAACTGTCTTTTCATTGAACATAAAAAAACTCTCGACGTTATCATAGAACCTTTTTAGAAAAACGAATATATCTGTACTCACAATCTTTATCATGAAATAAGACCTTGTAACCTTTTGATTTCGTATTGGAAAGAAATGCTTTGACTCATTAAATATACATTTCGGATTTGTCATTCTCATAAATCAAATATCTGCTCGCCAATCAAATGTTTTATAACCTTCTTAATAAACCATGGGTTTTATATTAATGAACAACCAACTAACCTCTGAAATATTTGGGCTCCACAGCATTATAAACTCTAAATTCTTCTGCTTTATTCACCGATGCAATTAGTGAGGGTCCCACAGTATAAGTATTTGGTTGTATTAGGCTCGAGCTATAGAGTACTTCACATATATGTATATATATATATATACACATATATACTTTGACCCTTTGCTTAAAAAGCACTACCCATATATATATATATATATATATATATATATATATATATAAGCCTAAGTCAATCTTCAACCATGGCTTTAACCTTCGGCATATCATAATGTATTAACTTGCACCATCTATATAATCCACACATAAACCTTTATAATAAGAAAACTATCACCGCGGTCACCATTGAATATCAAAACCATATATTAGATTAAAAATTTGGCAAATTATCTTCATATCTGGCCCCACTGGACTTTTATCACCGCATTCACCTTTTAATGCTAAAATTTATATATTATTCTCTTGGGTTTTATATCAATACCGCAACTATTAACGTCGTATGGGTCCCATAGCAAACATAACTCGCCTCTTCAATCGATGGTTGAGGAGTCGTCGCATCGACTGTTGTGATCCGATGGACACAACTAAATATTGCATTTATTTATTGCATGGTGTTTAAACCTAAGATCCTATGTGATGAACTGGGCCCACTTGTTATTCTCCCATTCACATCTGACAACTGATATCTTATCACATCAACCTTTTTGATCCAACGAACATAAGCGAGTTTCGCGTTAATTTAATGCACGAGGGATAATTCCCCAACATCGCGCGAAATAAATAGTTTTCGTAAACCACTTATGGACACGCGGCAGTCAAGAAGCTACATTGCATTATTTTCTTCAAAACTTCTTACCATGTTTGAGACCACGTGAAAACCATGGTTTCTTAGTTCCCGAGTTTCACTGTTCACTTAAGGTTCCATTATCGGCTCAAGGTTCCACTCAGCTTTATTTCTTTAGCACTTTTATATATATGAACTCTGTCTTTCATGTGCAATTCATCAACACTATTTCTTCACGGTTCCACCTTCGTTCAGGGTTCTGTCTCCGCTCCAAATCCTTCATGCCTTCGTTATATACAAAGATATATAACCCGTTCAAAGATTTTCCTTCTTATTTCTACCTTAACATAAAAACCCGTGTTTCATTCTTACTTTAATACGATGCTACCATAAGATTTAACCCCAAACTCCATTAGGTTTTCACTACTCAAAGCTCGGTTCCACCTCTTACCCTCAGGGTTCTGTCTTGACCTTTCAATGGTTTATTATACACATTCTGTTGCACTCCTAGTGCTTTCGCATGCTAAACCAACAGTTCTATCAGAAAACTCAATGCGCATTCCAGGTTTGTATTTCGAATTCTTCAAAGCCTTTACTATATTTCTTGTATGTGCAGTCTGCTGCTATTTACTGTATTTCCTATATGTGCAGTCTGCTGCTCTGCCAAATGCAAACACCTGTCCTTTCATGCTCTATATGTATAGTCTTATGCAGTAGTGTAAATATGCTCCTCATGCTTCTTGTCTACACATCCTATCACTGTACTCTGCTTTGCCTCTTTCTCACTCTGTTCTTCTCATGCTCCTACATATGCCTCTGCTGCTGTCCTGCTGCTGTCCTTTGCCATCAATGACAACACTTCTAACAATTTTATTATTTTATTATTTTTTAATCTTTTTACCCTTTTACTTAAAAAATGGTCAATCATCCCCCATGGTTGACATCATCATATTGAATCCTATTGGTTCTTATAAAGTTTATTTTCGTTGTACATTTTTCTTAGGAGGCCCATTTTAGACCTCAAAATTCCCCTAATGTGGTGCATTAAATGCACACATGGTGAAGGGAGTGGAGAGTAATTGAAGAGATGATGCAGATCATGGAGGAAAACGCAATCATTATGGAGGTTGGTGGCCACATGTGCAACATAGTAATGAGGTGGGCCAAGGCTAGAGAAGGCTCACAACCATTAAAGGAAGGTGAGGGAAACCATAAAGGGCATTCTAGATATTGATATTGCATTGTCATTTACGACATTTCTTTGCATGCTTGAGCTGTTTAGCTAAGCTTGCTATGCTATTTAACACATGGGTGTCTCTGAGCAGAGATCCCAACCATATCCATGGGGGACTTCGAGTGCCTACTCTGGAAAGGTTTCTTTGAGTAGCCATTCATCATCCAGCAAGAGTTCCACATTTAGGCCCTCTCTTCAACACTTACAACTACAAGAATTAAACATTCCTTCCTTAGGGTTTGAGAGGAGGAAGGTAGTTCTCTGCATTTCAGATAGGAAACCTATGGAGGTATCAACCCTTCAACTTGTGCATCCATTGAAATATTCTGAGAGCAGCATTGTTACATCCAATATCAGGCCATCATTCTACTTCTTTATGCAGCTGCAGTTCCTGTAGGAAGTATGCATTCCAGCAGTGAAGTCAGAGAGGAGGAAGGAAGTTCCAATTATCTCAGCTTGGAATCTAGTGAGGGATCATCCCCTCACTTCGGTGATATAATTTCCATAAGTTGTGAGATGTATTGCATCATCTAGCATAAGGTTACAGCATCAGCCCTCTTGAAAACACAATCACTTCTAGCAGTTGTGCAGTTTTGGAGCAGCAACTTGAGAGGAGGAGCTACAAGTCAAGATTTTAGCTTGGGAATCAGGAGAAAGGGCCAACACTCCATGCATTGAGTTAATTGGGTGTTATTGCAGCTATTTTATTTTTTATTTCATGCCATATATTTGCATACCCAACATTTATGCATTGCAAACCCTAGGAGGGTGATATTCCGAGGTGAGCCAATCTAGAATCCTTTCTGGGTTATTCTGGGTTTTCATCATAGAGTCTAGATTCCAAATCCTGACATTTTCTAAGCTTCGGAATAGCATTATCTACACACCCATTTTCAACTAGTAGTTAAGATTCTAGCATTTCCAGCAGGGGTAGCGCAGTAGGGTCTCCAACAGAGCAACAATTATGCAATCTTCTCAGTGAGAGGACTTGAGGGTCACTCTAGCCATCTCTATCGGCTTGAGTGTTACTATTTTTTAGCACCGTTGTACTTGTATTCCACCTCTTGATTAATAAAATGGCTCAGCTATTTTTGGTTTTATTCATGGTGTTTTGATGTTCCAACATTTTTTATTTTATTTCTTGTATTATTGTTTTTTCCTATTTTGGGATATTACAGTGGTATGAGAGCATGATCTTTGGCTCATCTTGTGGGCACTACATTTCATGACATTAGAAGAAGAAGAAGAAAAAGAAGAATTTTAGAGGGATTGAGTTTTTCCACACTTATCTTCAGATATATGTAGGATCTCACTATAGAGATTATAGAAATGAGAAGGGAAAGGCAAAGGGAAACCTCAAGAGGGTTTCAGAATGGGGAAGGTTCAAGCACTTCCTATTAGTAGCATCAGCAACTAATGGTGCAAAAAGTTCCATGACACCCTACTATGTCCACTTTCCTTGCATAAGGAAATCAATGGCATGGAGATGGAGGATATTTGGAGCATGAGACTCTGAGTGATTATCTGGCAGAGTACATGTATCAATCTACAGAATTAAATGAGAATTTGAATTTCCAGTAGTTTTTCCAGATTAAAGAGAACTGAAGACCTCACAACAGTAATAGAAGAATAGGGCACATACATAATAGATTCTTCCTTCCTACATTTTATGGGTCATCCACAAGCACAGACAAATATTGGATGAAGAAGTTAGATGATTTCTTCCACATACACCTAGTATCGGAAGAGGATGCCATTGAGATTTCAGCGCTACACCTTGAGGGTGAAGCAAATGATTGGTCGCTCAACAATATGGAGCATGCAAGAGTGACTGCATATGCAGAATTCACTCAAAGGTTGGTAGAGAGGCTTGATAGAATAAAAATGGAGACACTTCCCATTGAGACATTTGTTAGGGTCTCGTGATTTGGAAAATTGGCAAGCCAAATGACAGGGTAACATCAAACCAACTTTGGAGCCCAAGGACCTAGCCTTCCTGGACTCAGAGAGGGCTCTCTCTATTTGTGAAAATGATGTAAACTTGTTTGCTTTCTATGTATCTGATTTTAGGCTAGTTGTTATGTTTTGGTTTGTTTTAGGTTTTTTGAGGGAGAAATGATCAAAGGATAAATAGATAAAAATATTGTCAGATCAACTGGGCTATGGGGTCGATAAGGTTGAGACTGCCTCAAAGGGTGGACAAGGTATATCTCAGGGCCAATTTGGTCGAGATAAATGAATTCTTTTAGGTGAAGTGAAATGAGATGGACACTAAGTTTGTGAAAGAAGAAGAATTTTTAAGCACAAATAATTTTACAGCAAAAATTCATGTGGTAGGGCTAACCATTAATCACTATAAATGAAACTCAAACTGATAGATGCATAAAATAAACATTCAAGCGATACATAGAAGTATAAGATCCTCTAACTTTGGGAAAATCACCTTCAGACTTTTGGGAAACAAATAAGTCAAAAAAAAAACTCAAACTATGAAAAGGGAACTCCTAAACATCATATTTTGAGCTATTGGTAACTTTGAACTAAGATTTCAGAGCATGGGCAAAGGGAAAGATCAAAACAAGACCTCTTTGGTTCAACTAGGACAATCAAATATTCAGAGAAAGGTTTCAGTGATGGGGTTTTGGATAGTATGAGTAAGCAGGGCATATCGTGAATCATACTAGATAGCATACATAATAACCATTAATGAAATTGATAACAAGTTCTTAGGGTATCAAAGAGAAGTTAAGAATTCTTTGACATATCCAAGAAAGAAGAAAAACATAGAAGCTGTAATGAATCAGGAAACTTGAGATGCCTCCATGGGCATGTCTCAAATCTATTCTTTACTGACCTATAGCAAGCAAGAAGCATGAAAACATGTATGATAAACCAAGGAAACATAACAGATAGGGAACACTATACCATTCACCAAGCCATGGAATCCTACAAACAGTCCTCTTCCACCATCCAAGACAAACAAGAAATCATCCACTTCATGAGACAAAGTATTTTCTTCAAAGCTTGTAATACCATATATTACTCTATAACATCAATTTCAGCCTCTTGATACAATGAAATCTCTTGGAATATATAGGCCAAAGAGAAAGAAACTATCCAAGAGCATCTAGAAGGCCATTGGCCTATTGCAAATATATGATTTTGTCCTTGAGGATTTGCAAAGCCCAAGGCACAAAATATCTTCAAAAATATATATAAAATGCTAAAAATGGAAATAAAATTGAGTTTTCATGACTGAAAATGGCTAAAAAAGGCTTAACGCACATTTGGATGAGCATCTTCAGAAATCTGCCTTTTTTGCCAAAATGCTACAGGAGCGTAGCAGCAGAAAATTGCATGTCTTGTGGAGGACTTTTGGGGGACTTTCCGATGTATAAATGAGGCTCATGATGGCTCGTTGGAAAGAACTGGATGTATAATTTCTGGAACTACTTGATTTTTCCCAAAATGATGCTGGGAAATCTGTCAGAAACTGAACTGAGTGAAAAAAACCAGAAAAGTAGCCCTTGCTGATATATGAGGGAGAAAGTTAAAAAATAATTTTTTTTGCCTCTTTGGGGGACCAAAAAACCTCCTTTGGATCTGAAAATTTGTGAGTAGCTGCCCCCAAATTTATTCCATCCAAAAAAATGACTTTCATGAGCTGAGGATGCTCCTAGCACCCATGGCAGTGCCATGAAAAATGTGCAATTAGGGCCAAAAAACACATAAAACAAAATCATGTCAAAATTTGTTCAATTTTGGCGAGCAAGCACCTTATGGGTTAGAAGCATGTAAGGAATTTGAGGCCAAGATTTCAAGCCTAGATATGCCTTTCTCCACTTTTTCTACCAGGCGCCTCTTTCGGGCAGCTTTGAGGCTTTCTTGAGTAAGTTTGAGCTTTCTTCGGGAAAATTAGTTCAAATTCTTGTAGTGCCTAGTCATATTACTTTGTAGACTCAAGTCTCTATTTGCTTTCTCTAATTTATCCTCTAAATTCTTGTTGGCCCTTTAAAGCCATGATTTTTTATCATTTTCTATCTCTTGGGCGAGCAATTGTGTGAGAGGATAAGATCGAACAAGGGCTGCCTCTTCTTCCTTCTTTTTCTCCAAAGCTATCTTGAGACCCATAGTCCTAGGCCTCTTTCTCATTAGCTGCTCTTCTTTTTCAATATCATCAAATTCACCCATAAGCTCTTCAAGCTTGACTTGTGCTTTGTAGGCTTCCCTTTGGTATTTGAAAGCCTAGGCCTCATAAACCACCATTTGACCACTCATTTGTTTGTTTTGCATTTGTAGAACATGTATGAGGTCCTTTGACCTTTCTAGATCAGCTTCTAAGTCATGAATTTGGGCTTCTCTATTTTGCAAAAGAGCCTCAAGAATTCTAGCTTCATCATCCCCCGCATCACTGTCTATCTATATGATGTAAAAATCCCTTTCCTTTTCATGACTACTCTCCTGTTGTTCCTCTTTTTCTTTACCCTTGCCTTGGGTAGATTTATTGGTCCTTTTCCTCTTTGGAAATTTGACAATACTCTTCTTAGGAAATTTTCCTCTACTTCTTAGCGCTCTTGTGACATTGCTAGTCACTGCTGGAGTGATCTTCTTCTTTGTAGATCTAGTGTTTCTAGGCTTCACCACTTTTGGAGGAAGAGTCATGGCCCCTTGCCTAGGAGAGGCAACTAGCACATGCTTTGGAGAATTCTCTTCATGCTCCCTGTTTTCACTGCCTTCTTTAGATTCATCATTACTTGCTTCATGGTCATTGATTTTGTCTTGGATTCCCTTAGGAATGTTTTGATATTTTTGCTCCATGCTGCCCCCTTCAGAATGCTCACTGTTTGGTGTTTTCTTGCCATCATCATTGCTTGCTTGAGGGCTGTCTTGTTTCTCATCATTAGTGTCTCTTTGAGGACTGTTATGATCCTCATCATCACTATTTTGGCTGCCACTTTGTTTTTTCTTGAGGTCTATCTTGTTCATCTCTGTCACTGCTTTCTTCATGACTGCTGTGTTCTTTACCTTCACTATTTTGTCCCTCATCACCCTCATGCTTACTGCTGTGTTGGCTGCCACCATGTTCCTCTTCATGACTGCTATGCTCATTATCATTTTGTTCATTCTCACCATCATTTTCAGACTTTTCACTTTGTCTTTCATCATCACTACTTTGCTTCTTGTCACTTTTCCCTTCCTCATCACTAGTCTTCTTAGACTTCTCTTCTTCACTCTCAATCATAGGGGATTTTTTCCTTTTAGGAGTAGATTGACTAGAAGAGGGAGAGACATGGTCAACGGGTGGTAAGGGAGGCGCATGAGATGGGCCATGAGATGAATAGGCCATAGTAAAATCTGGATGGGAGATGAAGAAGTCCCAAGAAACTCCCTTTTTCTCAAGTTGATGGAGGATGATGATCTTGATAAGGGAATGATGAAACAAACAAGCCTGTTGTTGAGCGGAGGGCTTCTTTTGGATAGTAGAAGCCATCTTGTCAATGCTTCTGTAGAGGAAGAAAGGGAGGTTTAAAATCTGGGTCTTGGTGAAGTGCATCAACAGTTGGATGTGATATGAATAGACTCTAGAGTATCTCCCTTCACATGTAAATTATCTCATGATGACCTTCATGAGAGGTGCATAATTGTTTAATAGATGAGAAAAGGGGAGGATGGCCTTGCATTCATTTTGGTAAGAAGGCTTCAGAAATGGTTTGTAGTGATCCAGGTTCAAATAGGCTTGCTTGAACCATTTCTCACCAAGATAGGGGATCTTGGTGGCTTTTGATACTGCTTTAGGACTGAGAATAAAATCAAGGCCTGCTATGTGAACTTCCCCTTCTTGTAGCCTCAAAGCAAACAAATTTGTCAAAGGAGGGTGATTTTTTACCTCTTGGACTTTTTGGCAGAAATCAAAGCACCATACTTCATGAAAATTGAAGAGTACTGAAGGGGATTCATTTATCTCCTGAGTTGTAATAGGCTCGAACCTATTGTGATATCCACTCCTGCTATCCTTATTTGGAGGCATTTTTTATTTTTGATACCCTTCACTGACTTACCAAAACAAGACCTTGAAATGTACTAAAAAATAGACCCCTTCTTTGAGCACTGATTTCTCTTTAGTTGGCAAACAAGTATTTGTTAAATGAAAACAAATTTACTTCTCAAGCACTGTGTCTTGAGCAAGGAGGCCTTGAATAAGATCTATTTGTGGTTTTTGAAGACAAGTCCCCCTTTTTTAATGACACAAAAAATATTTCCCCTCAATCATTTGCTTTTTTGAAATCATTGTTTAAGAGGTGAGAAAACCCCTTATAAAGTGATCAAAACTCTTTCTTAATCACCGCCTTTCTCTATTTTTGAACAAAGAAGGCACTCTTGAGAATCACTATGTTTCTCCCTTGAGTAATCACTGTTCCTCTTTGATGATCACTATTTCTCTAAAAAAATTAGTCTCCCTGTCACTGAGTAAGAAGCCCTCAAAACAAACTCTGTCTTCTCTTTATAGACTGTATGATCTTTTATGTACTTGAAAAACAAGTTTAAACTTTCACAAGGTACTAGTTTTTTAAACAGTGATTCCCTTTTTTATGTAGTACAAGCTTTTAACCTGGAATGATGAGTCTCCCTGCTAAAACTAAGCTCTATTCCTTATCCAACATAAGGGCCCCTTTGACACTGATTTAGGTCTCCTTCTTTAATCATTGTCCCTCCGTTTCTTTAGCAAACATGATAAGTTTGAAGATTAAACCGTGTTCTTTTCCCTTAACTACTCAAAGCAAGAAAACCCCTCTTAAACTGACAAACATACCTTCCTCCTTTAATCATTGTTTCCTTGAAACTTTGATACCAAATTTTCCATTTAAATCAAACAAAATTTTGGCTTAGGAGATGTAAATACCTTTGAAAAATGTCCCTGTTGTGTTTGTAGATGAGCTTACTGTGTAAAAATTCTGTCTTCAACACCTTTGAGGGCTCCTTTTAGTATTGGCCCCGACGAGCAAAAACCATGTTCAGGAGTGGCCCGGGTGCTGGGTCGTTCAGAGGTAGATAAAGAGGGCATAGGCAGTGGTTTAAGGTAAGTAGTAGGTATAGGTAAGGGGAAAACATTTGAGCAAATGCCTGGGCGGTTGGATAAGAGGTGAGTATACAAGGGCGCCGCGTTCAGAAATGGGTGTTGGGCCATTCAGGGATGTCCCGGGCCCCGGGCCGTTCAGAAGTGGCCCAGGCAGGTCCAATATGGGCGTGAAGAGAGTGACAATGAGAAGTGCAAGGGTAGGATATGAAAAAATAGGAATGGAAAGGGTCCAAAGCAAGTGAGAGGAGCTTTTTCCATGGTTCGAGCGCTTGGATGAATGACAAAAGAGAACGGGCACCGCATTCAGGTCGGGCGCTGGGCCGGGTAGGCCTGAACGATGAAACATGCCACGTGTAGTCGGGTGCTGCACGCTACACAGGCGTGTCACGCTGTGTGTCAAAATGCACTGTAGAATCTTACAGGCGCGCCGCACAGTTCTTTAGGCATGATGTGCATTCAAAGAGTTCAAATGCTAAAAAAAAAAATCGTTCTTTCCTTCGTGACTTGGTTTGAAAAATGATGATGAACATTTGCTCAAGCCTTCTTATGCCTTGTGAGGCCTTCAAACATCTTTTCCCTTTTTAAAGAAATAAAAAACCCTTTTTTAAGCTTCAACACTTTGTGTTTTGAAAAAGTGACTTCATTTTATGCCAAGGGCTTAATTGTTTTGCTCCTTTTCTTAACTGACTTGTCATCTTTTGGCGGGGTGTCTCCTTACATAAACATGAACACATCTTCCATAGCGATTTATCCTTTGTTGGTTATAGAGAGAAAAGCTTTGAAACATATAGATTCTCAAGCTCTGTTTTTTCATTTGAAAGCCTTTTTTAAAGTAAAATTCACCCCTTCAGCACTGTACCACTTTGAAACTTTAGAAAAGACCCATGTGGTTTGTTGATGAAAAGGGTTCTCTATCAGTCTTTTGGAATAGGTATTTAGATAGAATATAATGGTCTTCTCCAAGACTATGACAGAGTATATCATCTGAAAGAAACTCATTAAAACATTGCTATAGCCTCTTAAAAGCATAATGAAAACCCATTGTTTATGAAGTAAAGGAGGTTTTTTAAACCATGTGTTTTCTCTGTCTGTATGATGAAGGAGGCCTCTAAAACATAAAAAATTTACCCTTATCAGACACTGTGCCATATTGTCTTTTCAAAGGTGGTCTTTTCAAACTTGAAACTTGAATTTATCCTTTGATTGAGAATATCTCAAAAAGCAAATTTCTTGTATCCACCAAGACTAGGTCTCCTATCATTTGATGGAAGCACCCTTTGATTGAATATGAATCACGGTTTCATCACCTTTTTAACCCTTTGAATGAGCTGATTCATAGTGTTAATATTTTGGAGAGCTGACCCTCTACTTTTTTGTGAAGGAGGCCATTGTTGAAGTCTCTCAAACCAACTATCCTCTTTCCCATGTGACTTTGCTTATGGTAAGTGTCCTTGTCTCAAAAGCATTGTGAAGCTTTTTAAGAGTGAATAACATGATTAGTAGATGATGAGGGCTTGCTGTTAGGCATTGTGGACTAACACTTTCCCTTGACTGTGTATACACATTCTATTTTTCCTGAAGAAAATCCTTGCAAATGTGCCCACTTATGCTCGTGTAAAATCATGGTTGGGCCCTTAGCTCATGATGAAGGAGGCCTTCAAACAATGTCAGTTCACCTATCTTAACAACGTGCCCACTATATTTAAATGAGGTGGGAAAATTAACTCTTGGCTCATGCCCTTTATTCATCACTTGGAGGGAATATTTTTGATAAGCCATAATGGATCTGTTCTAAATGGAAAATATGCCTTTCCACATAAACCTTCTGTGTGAATGTTTATTTATATCAGTTTGCAAAAGTCATTTTAAAACCAAGCTTGTTCTACCTCCTTGGCCATTTAAATGAGGCTGCTCTTAGTCAAAAATCCACCCCTGGATTATACTTTGAAGGAGGCTTTCATAAATAGAAAAATAGAGGCCTTTTAACACCATCATGTCACTCTTTGGCTTTTGATGTGAAAAGGCCATTCAACCTATGAAATTTCATTTTTTTCACCACTATTTTCTCAACTTTTCTTATCAACAGAAACCTTTCAAACACAACATCAATCAATCCTGGTGATGCATCCTCTGTCCATCCTTTGGAGGAAGTGGTGCAAAACAACTCTTGAAGCTACTAAAAAACATGCTGACCCTCTGCTTATTGGTAAAGGAGGTCACAACAATGTGTTTTTTACCCTCTGCTTTTATATGAAGGAGGTTTCCATCACTGTGTTTCTAACGCTCTACTTATTATTTGAAAGAGGTAATCTTAAAAACAAAATCTTCATCTATTTCAACACTGTACCTTGCTCTATATGTTTGTTTGAAGAATGCCAATAAGAAACAAAATGGAATTTGACATTTATCATTGATAAAATCACTTGAAACTCATGTCCTCTCACTTTATGAGGCCTTGTCTGAGATGTATATATCCTTTTGTAAAATATCACTATGAACACAAAACCATAAGAAAAATGATTTTCATATGGAGGGTGTTTGCTGCTAGATATCATTGAGCTATCTTTTCCCTTGACTGTGTTTTCAGAGGTATATTGAAATTTCCTTTGACTAATTTTTCACATCCCAGGTTCAAAGTAACACAAGAAGCAACTATCTTCTTATGCCCTACATGATGATACCCTTTGGAAAGATTATGAAGCAACACTTTTGGAGGTGATTATGGAGCACTAGTGATCAGCATTACTTAGTCCTTGTTATTCATTTTGACTTGATGAGTGATCTCTGTTCTTCAGGTAGCCTTTGGATTTAAAACCATGTATATTAGCTGCTCTTTACTTTCTTTGATGGCAAACTAAGTCAGCATGAAGGACCTATTTGAATTTGTCTTTTTTCTCTTATGTGCACACTAATCATCATTCAATTACACCCCTGCAGAGGTGTAAAAACAGATGCTTTTGAACCTTGGAGAGCTCCTTTGGTGTTTCATGGAGATTTTGCCTCATCTAAGCATATTTCTTCAGACAGTGAACAACCTTTTCTTCTTGAAGTTTGAATCTTTGTTGAACTTCTTCTGAAATGAGACAAAGCGACCTCTTAGTGGTGTGCGACCTATGGATACACAAAATCTTGTTTTGCAGAATAGGAAATAATTCATGGTTGACTGGTACTAGACAGAGGCCTTTTTGGCCTAGGATATCTTAGCCAAGGAAAAAATCCCCAAACACCACTATCTAACTTAGGGACAATTTTCACATATTCTAAGTGTTTTCTTAGGCATGATCATATTGTCATATGACAAGATGATCAGGGATAGAGTAGCAGACACTTTGTCAACTTTTGGATAGTGGATGGCATGAGAAATAGGGGAAAATGATAGCAAATAATCACAGTTATGACAACTATAGACAGGGAGACTTTGTTGAAGTGAGATAGGTCTTGAAAAATAGAGATTGTTCTCATCATAGACTGACAGAAAGGGGTAGGAGGAAAAATTTTTTTTTGGGGTGTTTTCTAGATGACAAATTTATAGTTTGAGATTAGCTTCTAGAAAACTCAACTAAGGAAAATAGTCATAAAAAACGGGTAAAAAATACTGATGAATAACAACATTTTCCGACATTGAAGAGGAAGTATATGAGGAGAAAAAGGAAGATGTCAACATTGTTACTCCGGGAGAAGAGAAAATACCACCACCACCAGTTGCAGTAGAAGTACTTGCATGAGTAGGAGGAGCACTTGCATATTTCCAAGAAGGTCCTGAGCATTTGAAATTAAGAGTCCCATGCATGATTCAGGAGGTGCATGACGAAGAGGAAGTGGATACCAGCACTGGTGCAGCAGTAGAGAAGAAACCATCACCATCACCAGTAGCTAGAGAAGAAATTGCACTGGTTGGAGGGACTCTTGTAGCTATGCAAGATGTTACCAAGTATCAGCTGATCCAAGCTATGCAAACATTTCCACCCCATATTTCAGCACCTCAGATTGAAATTTTTGGGGTCATGCCATCAGGGAAATTGCATGACCAAGGGTTAGAACACCTTGCTGATTTGGAGCAGCAGGCAATCACTCCACATAGGACCCTTGACTTGTTCAAGGAGGAGATGTATAACTATCCTAGTTTTACATTGTTGAGTTGCACACAATAATTTATGTTGGAGTGTGGAGTTTCGGAGGACGGGATTAGCATATTCCTAATGCAGGGAAGCTATACAATATATTTCAAGAACCAGAGGTTATTGTGGCATGAGTGTTGGCTCGAGGGGTCTTGACCCAGGTTTGGAGTTCAAAATTTTCCAACAAACCCATATACTACTAGCCCTTTCGGTAGTGACCTGCTTTCGCAGGTCAAAGTCTCACCTGAAGTAGTATGGTTGGGTGCTGAAACTAGGTTTCCGCACCCTAAGAAAGGATGGGTAAGGTAAGTAGAGCTGCGTTCGACACAATAATACCCATATTGCCTCTTCTCATGCAGGGTTGATATGCCTATTTCGCATCCACGTGCGCTAGATCTATAGTTATATATTTCTAGGGTAGTAGTACAATATAGCATAAAACATAACAGAACAGATCCAGACATAGTAAACACACTTACACAGGTTTTTCACAACTTAAATACAGAAATTACATAATGCAATAAGTACCAATGATTCGCAAAAGATAGTACACATAGATTCAGTTCTCTATCAACCTTTCATATTCATCAATTCATCAGTTCCTTCTTACAATACCCTTCCCAGCCTGCGCACACAGTAGCAGGGTCTGCACACAGCAAGACTCTAGATCTCCGTGCACACAGCTAGCAGGAGTCCGTTCCCCAAAAACCCAAATAGACAACTTAAACCACAATTCGCATCAATAACTCTTTCTTTCCTACCTTACATTATAAAATTTTCCTCTATTTATAATAATCTAGCCTAAACTTTCCTATGGTTCGCAAACTACGATCAACATTGCAAACCTTAGTTAATGTCTGTTCCAAAGTTTTGTTAAAGGCTTCAACCGCCCCATTGGCCTATGGATGGCATGGTGTACTCTTCGCATGGTGGATCCGGAATTCCTCATTCAGGGATTGAATCGTTTTGTTAATGAAGTGCGTACCTCTGTCACTCATTAGGATCTTTGGGCAACCAAACCTAGTCAGAATTTGCTCAAGGATGAAGTGCGCAGTAGTATCCGCAGTACAATCCTTCACCGCTTGTGCCTCAGCCCATCGAGTGACGTAGTGAGTGGCAGTAATAGTGTAGTGCGCACTTTTTTTCTTGCCTGGTGGATTGATGGGTCCTATAAAATCAATGGCCCATTTGTCAAAAGCCTCTAAAGCCATTTGAGGCTATAATGGCATCTCATCTCGTCGTGAGGGCCGTCCATTTTGATGGCACGTGTCCCATGATTTACAATAGGTATAATAATCCTAATGCAGTGTAGGCCACCACAACCCAGCCCTCAAAATATTTTGTGCCATTTCTCTCCCTGCATAGTGGCCTCCTACGACACCTTCGTGTGCTTCTACTAAGGCGGCAGACCGTTCATGTTCCAAGACATATCTGCGTAGTATTTCATCCGTGCTTAGCTTGTATAACTAACCAGCAATGATAGTAAATTCCACTGCCTGAGTAAACAACTCTTTCTTCTACTGCAGCGAATATGCTGCGGGGGCTATGCCTATAGTGAGGAACTCAATGATATCCGCGAAGTGTGCATCAACAACCTTAATGGTGAACAGCTGTGCATCTGGTAAGCCTTCCTCCAAGTTAGTAGGTTCTTCCCCTGTCTCGATGTGGGACAGATGATCCGGGCCCGCATTCAACCTTTCGGGCTTGACGATGATCTCAAAGTCGTATTCCTGAAATAGCAACAACCAACGGCAAATATTCCCCCCCAACATAGACTTGTTGACCAGGTATTTCAAGGCCAAATGATCAGTGAACATTTTAAAGTGTCCACCCAATAGATAGTGCCGATATTTCTGTAACGCATATACTATAGCCAGTCCCGCTCGCTCAGTGGTAGAGTAGTTACGTTCTGTGCTTGAGAGTTTCTGACTCACAAAGGCAACCGGGTGATCAATATCCCCTTCTCTAGGTTGAGTGATGAAAATGCCCAAGGCGATGCCTGACGCATACACATGTACATGAAATTCCTTCGACCAGTCAGGAAATATTAGTATGGGTGTAGGGAGCATATTCTCCTTGAGTAGTTCAAAGCTCTTCTGAAATTCATCATTCCAAAAAAAGGAAGCATCTTTTTTTAGTAGTTTTTCCATGGGTGCAGTGATCAGTGCATACCCTTGGATGAATTTCCTGTAATAGCCCATGTGCCCAAGAATAAAACAAAACTGTTTCTTCATTGTTGGGACTGCAAGGTTTATAATTATGGCTACCTTCACAGGATCAACCATCAACCCTTGCTGACATACTATGTGTTCAAGAAAGATTCCGAACAGTACATAGAAGATGCACTTCTTGATATTCAAGGAAATCTGGTGCTTCCGGCATGTGTCCAACATTAATCACAGGTTAGAGACATGCTCCTTTACCAGGTCGAAGACCATCCATTCATCGAAATAAACTTCTAGGAACCTATGAATAAAATCCTTGAATATAGCCACTACGACCCTTGAGAAAATATCAAGTGTGTTCTTGAGACCAAAGGGCATGAACATATACTGAAAGGACCCCCATTCAGTTGCGAATGTAGTCTTACTGTGATCTTCAGGTGCGATTCAGATCTGGTGGTAACCCGAGAACCCATCGGCGAAGGAATAGGCCTCCTTTCCACCCACGCTATCAAGGATTTCATTGGAGGAGGGCCTAGGGAAGGGGTCATGGACGGAGGCATCATTTAACTTGCAGAGATCTATGTAGATGCGTATTTCCCTCTTTGTTTTCTTCTCCTAGATGACCATTGGACTTACCTAATCCGATTGCTCGATTGGTTCAATGATACCTACAGTAAGCATTTTGTCAAGTTCTTCTTTGACCTTTTGCTTATATTTAGGATTCAGTTGGTAAGGCCGCTACTTGACGGGACGTGCCTCAGGTTTCAACGTGATGTGCATAATGCCTAGGTCCCCAGTGATTCCTTTGAGCTCAGAAAACTTTGTCGGAAATAAGTCCTGATACATCGTAAGTAGTTCTGAAATTTTTCCTATGGTTCCTTCATCTCAATAGTCCCCAATTTTAGCTAGCTTAGGGTGTTCTTCCATCCCAATATCAACTTTGAACAGCTTGAGAGGTTGCGTTACATCAATATTTTGTAGCGAAGGTCCAATAAAGGTGCGTTACCCTTTAGATTCTGGAACTGAGATGTTTCGAGGATTATATTCTTTTTCGTCTATTGCCAAGCTCTGACAGTTAACTATGTCTTGCATCTATGCTTCCCATGTCAGGACCACTGGTGTGGCATGGTGGTGCGATTTCTTAAATACAAACACATCGATGTCCTGGAGAGCTTCGTCGAGTATCTCCATTTCCCCAATTAGTCTGAACGTTCCTATAAAGTCTTCTTTTAGTATTTCCCAGTGGTGGGTACGGTGATGTAACTCTGCATCCAAATAACAAGCGGTTGGGATATGGCCCAAGGTGTGAACAAATAGATGGACCCATTCTTCTGTAGTCTGGTTGGACCATTTGGTCATCCAGGTACGCAGATGTGTGTGGGGATCCCCGGGCCCGAGGAATATATTGGTGCATATGTTAGCTGGAGGGGCGAACCATAGAACCATCCTATCCCGACACGTTTCCTAGTCTGGAAATGCTTTCTTGTGGCTATCCCACCATCGTGCAGGTGTCCCACACATAGCTAGATTACGGGCCCAGAGTCATCGTTCTCTTAGAACCCTAGCTTCTAGTGTTCTCAGGAATTCTTGGATGCTATCAGACTCATCAAAGTGGGGTAGATCTCTTACCTCCGAAGAAATGCAGGAGAGTGCCCGGGTAACCCGAGGATATCGCTACGCTGAGACATCACGCAACCGGTTTCGCCAATTCTTCAGTTCCCCTTCTGGGTCAGCAAAGCATTCACCGTCATTCTACCAAGAGAGTACTCCTTCTGTTGTGGGGTTAACTCGGTCTTTGTCCTGCGTAGTTTATTTGTAGATGTGATCTATTTCTTCTTCTTCATACACTAGCTCTATATACCGTGCACCTTCGGTGGGATCTAGTGGTACTATTACGCGTGTACCTTTTTTTTCAAACACCATGCTGTGCTTTTTGAGATTAATGATGCCCCCCACATTTATAGCCCAGTCCAGACCTAGGAGCGCAGGGTAGGGATCTGCATCTTCCACAATTTCTATTACTTCAAAATCAGCTAGGACTATTACCCCTGCGATATCCACCATGAATTTCGGAAGTCTTCCCAGAGGGATGATATTTTGTTGATTTTCCATTCGCAACTAGATGGTGGACCATTCCAATTTAGGCTCTCCCATTTGTTGCAATGTTTGCTTTGGAAATACATTCGCATATGATCCCAGATCCAAAATAACTTGATCCATCTTGTAATCACCAATATGTGCAGTCAACTGCATTTCTCTTTCGGTGCGTTTCCTAACCCTGTATATCTGATGTACCTCCTGGGTCCCGGGAATCGGATCGGGCTGAGCTGTGCAACTATGCATTAATTCTTGAAGGTTCTCAACAACTTGTGGGTTGCGTAGCAGCTTCAAACATGCCTGGAGAAAAGGCTCACCCTCCTCCTCTACCTTGAGATGTGTCGGCATCTGTGCAGCAGCCGCTACTACTTCTTGTCTCCAGCTAATGTCCGATCCTCCCTGAGAGGTCGTAGAATCCCTGGCAGGCGCTTCCCTCACTCCCTGGGTAACCATCCCGCTGCATGTTATGACTGTTGATTAGCGGTTGTCATTGATGTCAACCCAAGCAACACCAGGGTCTAACCCAATATCATTGTGATAATTTGACCCTACCAAATTAATATTCTGGGTCAATAATGGGATTTTGATGATTTCTACTTGTCCAGATGTTTCCGCTGATATATGGCACGCCATGTAATTCTTCACGGTTTGAGAGATATTCATGTTTGAAGTTTGTACCCCCAGTTAGTGGGCTAAAACCCCATGGGGTTGGGGCATGGGTCATTGAAAATTCATAATTAATATTTTTTAAGCTCCTAAAATCCCTCCCACGTTCACTTGTTGAAGCTCCTCTCAACTTAAGAATTCATATATATTGTGATCTTAATTTCTTCCTTAGGCAAGGGATTCGGCCATCTGAAACAGGTCATTGTGGAATTTTCGCTCTAAATTTTCTTCTACGAAGGATCAGAAGTTGAAATTTTTATGAGGTGAAGCCGAAATCTTGAGGAAGGTGCAGTAAAAATTTTAGATCAAGTTGCACAATATTGTTGGAGATATGATCTGTGGAAGTAAGGGTTTTTGCAGGCTCCTGAAATTCATCTCAAATAAGTGACATTGGTAAAATCGTCATAACTCTCTCTCTGAGTTTCAGATTGGAATGCCATAAAAAGTGACAAATAGTGAATAGTCTATAATTTTTTCTCTATCAATTTAATAATCAAATGAAGAAACAGTGACACGTGGAACTCCATACAAGTGTGCTCTGCTGAAACAGTCCATAATTAGGGCATTGTGAGAGATTGGGTATAAATCTCTCTACAAGAATCCAAATTGGGTCAGAACTGTGGCAGGCAGAATTGTAGAATAGTATCCTCAAAAATCAGATATACAGTGATATGAAATGATAGAGATACATCGTATCTCACATCGAGCCCTATAAGGCGGTGTTAGATCATGTGTTGTCAAGGGTCGCAAAGGACCGCATTTACCAGAGAAAGCAAGAAGGTAAGTGAGGGTAGTTGTGAGTATAAAGATCAAGGTGCATAACAGTAGCAAGAAGTTCATCATATGAAGTCTTCAAGTGGGCAGCACTGCATACAATCATTGTAAAGGTATCATTGTACCTAGTCATTGTAAATACATTATTGTACAAATTGTACTAGTATCTATCTTCCAAGGGTTGAAGAGGTAGTATTGGGAGGTCTAGGATCATCATTAGGTGGTTGTGTCAAAGTTGGGGTTATGGTCTAGTATATCTTCTTCTTCTACATCATTCTATATCATTGTAAAGTGGACCATTTTCCCTGGTATGGGAGTCCATTCTCCTTTTATTCTTCTATAGGGTGGGGAAAGGTGGGTAGCTAGAACAGCAAGGCTAAATTAGTCTGGGACGCGGTGGAACTTCAAGACTGAGGTCCATCCAGTGGGAGCTGGAGAAGAATGCTTTTCTAGATTCTAGGAAGTTGGAGCTTTACTTTCAATTGGAGTTGAATATTAAAGAATTATTAGAAAAGCATTAGGTGGTTTTTGTCCCGGAGTGGGTTTCCACCTTGAAAATTGTGTGCATTTGTGTTCCTCTTGTTTGCTGCTATCATTGTACAAACACCGATAATAATTGAAGATTAACTAATGCTCTAATTGAAAGAAACACCGATTCAAACTCCCTCAAGATTTCCAACAAATGACATCGTTGTCTCAAGTCTATGTGTAGCTCAGCTTTAACTCTCTACATATTCTACGTAGGAGTGGGTTGTTTTTATTACATTTTTGCTATCAGGATCAGGCAGTCTTCAATCTCATGGTCCAACTATCGGTAATATTTGCAGGATTTTCTGGTGGGGTTGGGGAAGTCCCTCGTGAAGTGCCCAATCTCTCTACAGTTATAGCAGATTAGCTGCCTCCATCCTCTTCCTGTGCTTCCTCCTCGACCACCCCTACCCCTCGCTGGGGAGCCACCAAAATTTGCTAGGGATCTTGCTGACACAGGGTCTGATTGTACCCTATAGAAGTTCCCTCGATCTACAATCAAGTCACACATGTGACAATTCTGCTCATCATGTCCTACTGATCAGCAGAACCTGCATCAGTGTTGCTTCAGTTCGCCAAGCACTGTGCCGTATCATGTAGTCACGCTACCCAGAAATCATCCCACCATAACGTAGACCCACTGGAGCCTAGGCGTAGTAGACTAGGTCCTCCTGCCTACAGGTAATCTGTCAATAGAGGACACTGGTCCTTTGTATGGCCAGATACCTGACATTGTATGCACCAGAGGTCAGTGCTAGCTCATTTTCCCCATTCTGTCCGTAGGTTCTGAATCTCCATATGCATGGCTCCAAGCTGCTCTTGAATCTGCTGTACTCCTCCCAAAGTGTTGTCTTTAGGCACAACTTCGAGTTTCATGGTAGCTTCCAAGGCTTTTTCCTGTGATTCGAAGGTCTGGTGGCCCATTGGTATATGCAAGTGGGGTAGCAACATAGAAATGAACCATTCGGTGTGTTGTTTGTCATCGTACTTAAACCCTCCTTCCCTATTTTTTTCTTCAATCTCTGATTGACTTCCCACAATGATTCAGACGAACCTTGCTTGAAGTCCTTTACTTCTGCTACTAACTGAGAGTAATATTTTGGCTTCCGAAACTGTTGTTTTAAGGCGCCCTTGATATCTTGAAGAGATGCGCTCCCGTTTTGAGATATGTACCACATATACCAGTCTAAAGCTCTTTCTTCGAATGCTAGGGACAAATACGCTCTCTTCACAGTATCGCTTAACACCCCTTGTGCAGTCCATACCGAGTCAGCGACGAACCAAAATCGATCCATGTCCTCATCGGCTATGCCTTTAAAGGTATGTAATTTCAAGTGTACTGCCATGTCTCCTTCTAACGAGGTTTCGCTTTAAGGCTTACTCTCCCGTGAGTCTGACGTAGGGGTACCTGGCGGTCCTTTCATAACTGCTCTTTTCAATGGGCTATGGCCAAAGTGATCCCTTTCCTGATTCATTCGATAGTACTTACCGCTCCGTGTTGTACTAACGCTCATTCACTTTCATGTTAGATTTCCAGTATTTTCTTGTCAGTACCTGATCCCTTTCTCAAAATGCTTCAGGTACTGGAAACATAACTATTTTTTGGCTCGAGGGGTCCTGACCTAGGTTCGAAGTTCAAGGTTTTCCAAAAAACCCTTATACTACTGGCCCTTTTGGTAGTGACCTGATTTCGCAGGTCAAAGTCTCACCTGAAGTAGTATGGGTGGGTGCTGGAACTAGGTTTCTGCACCATGAGAAAGGATGGGTAAGGCAAGCAGAGCTGCATTCGACACAGTAATACCCAGATCACGTCTTCTCGTGCAGGGCCGATATGCCTCTTTCGCATCTATGTGCGCTAGATCTATAGTTATATATTTCTAGGGTAGTAGCACAATATAGCATAAAATAGAACATAACATATCTAGACACAGTAAATACACTTACACAATTTTTTTGCAGCTTAAATACATAAAGTACAGAATGCAGTAAGTACCAATGATTTGCAAAATATAGTACACATAGATTCAGTTCCATATCAACCTTTCTTATTAATCAATTCGTCAGTTCCTTATTATAATCCCCTTCCCAGCCTGCACACACAGCAGCAGGGTCTGCACATAGTTGGACTCTGGATCTCCGCGCACACATCCAGTAGGAGTCTGTTCCCTAAAAACCCAAATAGATAACTTAAACCACAATTTTCATCAATAGCTCTTTCTTTCCTACCTTACAATACAAAATTTTCCTCTATTTACAATAATCTAGCCTAAACTTTCCTATGGTCCAAAAACCGTGGTTTTCGGATCCCTGGTTTTCCCTTTTACCTGTTACAATGCTTTTGGGGCTTTGACCCACCCCAAAACCCCTGCGCTAGACTAAATATAATCAAAAGTATTAAAAAATGGACCAGTTTCACAGCTCGTAGGAAACCTTTTTCCAACAATGTGCTGTCGTATTCTATTTACGACAAGGAGATATTGGCCATTATGCATGCATTGGTCAAATTCCAGTAGTTTTTTATAGACAGTGGATTTCGGGTGAAGACAAACCACCACAGTCTATGCCATCTTTTTGAGAAGGAGCAACAGTTGCAGAAGAGGCAGAAATGGTGGATCAGTACAATGCAGGATCATGAGTTCAGCATTATGTATGAAGAGGGCCATGTATCAACGAATGCACGACCATGGAGATCAGTAGTGCTGTCACTAAGGAGTAGTGATGATTTGGGGGCTCAATTATTATTTGATAATTTTGATGTCCGCTTCACTTATGAAGCACTGGATGGGCAGATGGTATATGGTAGACATCATTTGATGGATAAAATCTTCCATTATCAAGATAGAGCCTTCTTGATGAGCATCTCATAGCTCAAAGAGAAGTTTCTGCATACATCATTTTCAAAATCTTATAGGTTCCACTAGGCCATCGATGAGAGGCTCTCATGGAGAGACCTCAACGAGGATGCACTTCAACATATCATGGAGTGAAAAGATTATCATCAGATTGTGGAGGATGGTATTTTTGACATTGATCCGTTGTCGATTTTTGGCAGTAGCTTATCCATTGGGTGGATATCTAGCTGGTGCATGATATGGGTCATCACCCACAGTTGGATGGATGGATGGGGATGATGAGCAAGTGGTTGAAAAGATACTTGCAGATCTATGACACGAGGCAACAGGAAGCATGGCTGCACTGGATGCTCTTGGGTGAGTATGGTTACCACCCTACATTTCACATTTGTATGATCAATGCCTTGCATAGTACTGGTGTGATGCAACAGCAAGAGGCATGGTTGCACTGGTTACTTTTGAGAGAGCTTGGCCATCACATGACATATCACATATCAATAGGTGTATTATTGTTTAGGACTTTTAATGACACTCATATGATGTGGCAGTAGGAAGCCTGGTTATGTTGGTCTGGTGTGACATTCTACATATCATTATATCATTATTCATGCTTTGAATTATGATGATGTGGAGTGGTAGCAAGAGTCATTGTTTCTCTAGTTACTCTTGGGAGAATATGGATTGAAATTCTCCCATAACTTGCATGATGATGATGTGGGATGGAAACAGAAGGCATTGCATGCATTGGCTTATGTTAGGAGAGTATGGACACCATACTTGGTATGATGATGAGGTGGAATGGAAGTAGGAGGCATTGTTGTGGTGGCTGCTATTAGGAGAGTATGGTTCAAAATTTCACATGTCAATCCATATGTATCTATTTCCTACTTTTCACAGTGTTGAGATGATTCTTAGAGAAATCAAGGCCACCAGGGCCAAGGATTGGAGCATGGAGAGACACAACCTACTCCATGTAGCATGGGTTGGAGAGATAGTTTATGAGTTGGGATTTTCCACTTGGGGAAGGAACCACTACACTTCCTATATCTCATGCAGAGAGTAGGTAACATCGAGGTTACCTATTTCATCAGTAACATTGTTAGAGAAGAGGCTCTTGGACAGTAGATGGTTGCCACTTGGGGACTCATTGATGAGTAGAGACATCTAGCTACACAGGGTGGTGGCCATTCTAGACATTCTAGAGTGGCAACTACCTTCCATATGAGGATGCCACTTGGGAGGGAGATGGATTCTTGCAGCATCCAATTTTTCAATTGCTTGAGGACAAGCAACATTTTGGCAGAGAGGACTATAATATTCCAAATTTTCCATCGGGTGATTGGAATATTAGAGTTATTACTTTCATTATTTAGTGAAGTAAATAAAAGGGTGGAGGGATGCATAAATCCAATAGATGAATAAAATCCACTTCTGTAGTGTGAATGTGGGTTAGTTGAGTAGTGGAGCAACATAATAATGAAGAAAAAGTGGAGGTCATGGAGAAATAATGAGGAAGATGATGGAGATAATGGAGAAAAAATGATGAAGTGATGGACGAAGTGGTGCATTAAATGCACACATGATGGAGGGAGTGGAGAGTAATTGCAGAGATGATGGATATCATCGAGGAAAATGCAATCCTTATGGAGGCTAGTGGCCACATGTGCAACGCAGTAATGAGGTGGGCCAAGGCTAGAGAATGCTCACAACCATAAAGGGAAGGTGAGGGCAGCAATATATGGCATTCTGGATATTGATACTGTATTTTCATTTACGAAATTTCTTTGCACACTTCAGTGTTTACCTAACTCTATTGTGTTGTTTAGCACATATGTGTCTCTGAGCGGAGATCCCACCCTTATCCATGGGGGACTTCGAGTGCATACTCTGGAAAGGTTTCTTTGAGAAGCCATTCATCATACGAAAATAGTGCCACATTCAATCCCTCTCTTCAGCACTTACAGCTACAGGAATTATGCATTCCTGCCTTAGGGTTTGAGTGGAGGAAGGCAGTTCTCAGCATTTCAGTTGGGAAACCTATGGAGGGATCAACCCTTCACCTTGTGCATCCATTGTAGTCTTCCGAGAGGAATTTTTTTACATCCAACATCAGGCCATCATTCTACTCCTCTATGCAGCAGAAGTTCCTACAGGAATTACACATTTTAGAAGTGAAGTCTGAGAGGAGGAAGGAAGTTCCAAGTATCTCAACTTGGAATCTAGTGAAGGATCATCCCCTCACTTTGGTGAGATCATTTCCATCAGTTGTGAGAATTATTTCATCATCTAGCAGTAGGCTACAACATCATCCCTCTTGATAGCACAATCACTTCAAGAAGTTGTGTAGTTATAAAGATGCAACTTGAGAGGAGGAGCTAGAGCTAAAGCTTCCAGCTTGGGAATCAGGAGAAGGGGCCAACCCTTCATGCATTGAGCTGATTGGGTGTTACTGCAAATATTTTATCTTTCATTTCATGCCACAGATCTGCATACCCAGTAGTTATGCATTGCAAGCCCTAGGAGGGTGATTTTATGAGGTGAGCCAATTCGGAAATCCTTTCTGGGTTATTCTGGGTTTTCATCATAGAGTTTGGATTGCAAATCCCAGCGTTTTTGGAGCTCTGAAACAGCCTTATCTACGCACCCCTTTTCAGCCAGCAGTTACATTTCCAACATTTCCTGTAGGGGAAGTGCAATAGGGTCTCCAACAGAGTAAAAATTACACAGTGTTCTCAGTGAGAGGACTTGAGGGTCACTCTAGCCATCTCTGTTGGCTTGAGTGTTACTATTTTTTAGCACTATTGTACTTGTATTCCACCTCCCTATTTATAAAATGGCTCAACTATTTCTAGTTTTATGAATTGATTTTTGATGTTCCAAAATTATTGTTTTTATTTGATTTCATTATTGTCTTTTCCTATTTTTGGATATTACACCTTTCCTCTAGTCCCCTCATCTCCCATTCAGATGAACACATTATGGAAGCAATGAACACCCTTGACTTTCCTTTGGATGATATGCACCACCATGCGTACTTCCCTCCACAGTAGGTCCATGACCAATATGTTGTGGAGTTTAAATACTTCACCTCATATAAGGTCGATTGGTTTAGAAATCCCATTCCCGCACCTGATGCTTTCAACAAAGAAAACATTTCCAATGGGGCACATAGTGCCCCATAAGAAATTGAGGCTTACTCCAAGCTACTCAAATAATTCTGTGATTTTTTCGATAGGTCCTATGAAGAGAGGCCTGGCCATGATTCTGCCATTGTCGACCACCATATCAACACTTGGCTAGATACCTACCCTATCCGTCAAAAGTTGAGACACACTTCTCGAAGAAAGGCTCTCCAAATCGCAATCAGTAAGATCAAACATGATGGTTTTTCTTATTTCTTTCTCAAGAAAACAGACACCATTCATCTCTGTATGGACTTTTGTGACCTGAAAAAAGCTTGTCCCCATGACAACTTCCCTACACCGTGTATTGACCATATCTTTAACAAGTGTAAGGGGCATATAAAGTTTACCCATAACATCCCCCATGCATGTTTTATTTCTGCCATTCATTTAGGTTTCTTGCATTTTCCATCATCTTCTCTTTTCTTGTCTCGTGACTCCTTTTAGATGGATCCTTCATTCACACCATACATCGATTATGCTAACAGTGCAAGTCGCTACTTGCAGAATCTAGCCTCGACAGCCTGAGCCATTTTTACCCCCATACATTTATTATTCCTTTCCATTAGCGTATGTATTGGATCTACCACCAATAATCAGGCCGAATATGATGCAGTGATAGGTTTGTTAGTTGATTCCCTTGACCATCGCATCCTTCATCTTCATGTTCATTCAGATTCCCTGCTACTTTTCAAACAATTGAATGAAACGTATCGTGTGCATAACCCTGTCCTTTTTAGAATATATTTATGAGTAAAACTCTTAATGCATGAATTTAAAACCACTAATTTCAGTCATGTACCTAGAGCCCAAAATCACTATGTAGATAGCATTGCAAAAAAATATTCTAGATTGGCACTTATCACATGCATTTAACAGAAGACAATAATTATAAACAAATGGCTAGCTGCATACCCATCATATATAAAAATATGCATATCCATAATATGTGTCCACAAAATCATACATGTTTTGGATTCCTCTACTCTAATACATCTGACATGCCCATAGAATGTTTCCAAAAATAAAAAATAGGGGCACCTCATGCCCCTACATCTAATCACTATATGGAGGTTCTCGAGCCAAGGGCTTGACTCCTACAGCTCGTAGATCCTGCATACCTTGCCCAGCCATCTCCATGCGCCACATGACCCATCACTACTTTGAGGGGAGCCTGACACATGCCTCAATGTAGCGGTCATCTAGATCTTGCCATCTGTGCTCTGATACCCCAGTCATCAATAGCTCACATCAGTGACATAAATCCTTCAATAGTGCCTCTAAATTAGCTCTATTAGCTTCTCTAGCTGTACTATACTCTGCAGCACCTAGCACTGTGGGTCGTCCCATATACCCGACCGGTCTCACCAGTGCTATATCGACACACCAAAAGTAACAAATCAGTACCATATACATCATTCTAACACTTTAAATGCATCATAAAATATAAAAAATTATCACTTACCATCTGGCCCCCATGCTCAGACAAGTGAAAGTGGAAATTCCGGGTCCCCTTTTGTTTTTGGTCATTTGATACTTCATCTGGAAGCCTTTTTTCCAAGAAGGGTCACTTCGCCACCTATCAAAATAGAATTTCTGCACCTGCACCACTTGTACTTGGGGCACCACTTAGCCTTCATACTCGTCGACACTTGTGTTGGTTTTTGTCATGAGTAACCATATTTTGCTCATTTTTTATGGTCCCCACTGGCCTATTCTATGTGGCAGCATCATCAAGTCACCCATGATCAGAGAATCTGAGTTGAGTCATCATCACATTCATAGAGTCTGTCCTGAGTCCCTTTTGCCTCTCATTATAGTATTCCATACATTCATGCCTTGTCCCTCTCTCATGTAGCCCATTTTAGCCTCTAGTACCACTGTCCCCCATCCCCTCCGGAGTCGAGTCAATCGTTGCTAGGTCATCCATGATTTTTATGCCCTGACAAGGGAAGTCGTCTGTTTGCTACTCAGTATCCCCCATTCCATCATCATCCTTGGTGTCAGTCCATCAGTCAGTCTACTATTATTCCTCGTGCCTTAGTTGAGGATCCCTATTGTCGCACCTATGGCAGACCTCCTTTTTTCGACATCAGCACATTCATTCCAGCATACAGGTCTACAGGGTGGTGTATCTTGGTTCGAACTTCCATTCTTGTTCGGTGCCTCAAATCAAGAAAAGGGATTCCTTATTGCCCTTTTACTTGTTTTTTTCTCATCCACTCCACTTCAGCATGATCGAGATTCATATACTCGATAGTTCGATGATCCAGCAGATTGATCCAGTGATTCCAAGGTGTGTATGAGATTTTTTAGACCTCATGAGGGGGCAACCCTCCAGGTAGCCCCCCATATGCCCAGATGACCTCATTTTATTCTACAACCTTAGATGCAGCTCCACAGATTTTATGTGTTCATCCCAGCCACATGTAGTGCCTATAGCATGCATGTATCACTTAGATGATCCATTTATATTTTCACAGCCCTTTCCTGTTCATCAGGGCTTCTCTAGTTGTTATTATATCTCATGTACTCATATATTATTGTATTCAATATTGGATGTTGTCCTAGGCAGAGTATGTATGTGGGATCCATTATATTTTTGTCTGGCTCATGTTTACACTAGCATTTCATGTAATTTATAGATCAATCTCATTTTACTGAGTGAACCATTATTCTTTGTAATTTCTCATCTCAGCAAGCATAGGTATGCCTCCCCCGCCTCATTGTGAACAGGTACCAAACCATTAAAGGAGAGTTATGGTTGTCAGTCAGGGTTATTTTCCTCTCTCGCTTCTCTTTGCCGACGTATCTCTCTCTCTATGACTCCCCTTCCGTGTCTAGCTATTGTGTTCTTACAATGTACTTCATTCATATGATTAGCTCCTAATGCTCGTACGTTTAGGGGCAATCTGTTACACCAATTTTTGGTCATCTAACCATGTATAATTAGATGGATTAAAATACACCATGTAAGACCAATTTTACCATAGTAAAATTGCTTTCACTAAGAAATAATTTAATAAACCATAGTTTATTAAGTTATTTCTGGTCCAAACAGAAAACCCCATGAGGAATAATTAAATAAATCCTTATTTATTTGATTTTCCTCTAATATTAATTAATTAAACCTCTGTTTAATAATATTCTTGGTCATATTTAAACCAATTAATGAGAAATAATTAGATAAACCATTATTTTTCTTATTATTATGTGGGAATAATTAATTAAATCGTTATTTAAATAATATTCCTTGTTAAATTGACTAAATCATTTAGGCATAGTAAAATAAATCATTATTTGTTAGATTATTCCTTGATCCCAACCTCGAAATGATTAATAAATATTTTGTTTGCTTATTGTTTCTAAATAAAGGGATTTAACCAATTTAAATTCATTTTCCCTCCAACAAAATATAATAAAATATTCCAAGCAGTTAGATCTAGATCTCAGTTAATAATATTTTATTATGCATCATTATCAAGGATAACTCAATATTTTGTTATAAATAGGAGGGTTTTCAATTCACTTCTTACCTTTGATCATTTTATCATGGTCGTACTTTTATCCTCTTATCATTGTCTATCTTTGACTATTTTTATTTTCTTTTTTTCTTATTGAGCTCCCTTTGAGTTCTACATGTCTTGGGTATTCGACACCATTGAGAGAAAAACTCTAAAGCTGAAGCGTTTGAGGACATCCAAGGACCCATACCTTTGAGGGGGACTATATCATTTCTTTTCCCAGGTGTTATATAATAAAAAAAATTCTTTATAATTCTTAACTTGTCCATGGGATATTTTGGAGAAACTCTTATTTCATTTTGTTGTTTAGCTAGTTTATTTGAATATATATGGGTTTATTTTGCATTTTTTTCAACCGTATATTGTAGATATAAGAAGTTATACAACCATATTTTTTGTTAGGGCTATTTTTCATGTGCATCTAAAGTGATATATTTTCATACACTTGCATTAATAATTCATACTAACAACCTTCTTCGCCTGTTCTTCACCTCGTTCTTCCTCTTTTCCTGGTGAAAGTCTGGATTCTAGTAACGAGGAAACTAAGAAGAATAAGAAGACGAAGAATAAGAAGAAGGAAAATAATAAAGTGGGAAACCAAGAAACCATTACTACCCATGCAACTGATGTTCAAAATCCTTCCATTCGATCCTGAAAATTCAAATTCCCTTATAGGTTATGTAAGGGTGACCACCTTCTTAGGGATTTCCCTAGTATTTCTAGGGTATTATAAGCATGATCCATCGAATCACATCGGACTTTTTCATCGGCCTATGGAGATCATGCCAGTGTTAAAACCTCAACCAGTGATAATAAGCCCATGGGAAAAAGGGGAAATTCAAATTTCCATGTAAGTTATGTGAAGGGAATCATCTCATTCACCTTTTTCCTTTTATGGATGAAGCCTCAAAAGTGTTAGATAACCTTACAACTTCTCATCCATGTCTTCCTAGTGGTTACCAGAATCTTTCCTCCGATCCTTAACTAGTTAATCAAGTGATTGATCAGAATTTGTCTCTGTCAATCCCACTCTCTCTGAAATTTGAATCCCATGAGCTAGTTCCCGACCAACTATTAGTTGAGGAAACAATTTACCCGATTCCACCTTCTCTTGATCATACCTTTCCCATAGAGAGTGGACCCCACACCACTTAGGTTATTTTTTTATTATTAAAATTACCATGAATTGGAGGTAAATCCTCCCATTCCCACGGTACAAGAGGGTGACCCTCTCATTCCTGTAACACAAGGAGGCAATTCTCCTATTCCCATGACACCCTCTCCAAGTAGTCTGGTCACTTCCATTGACTGGAGTCGACTGACAGGATATTGTCTTCCTTCTTATGTGCCATTTGAGATCATAGTACATGCCTATAATGTGGCCGCACCTAGCACCATAATATATGAAGGCGTGTCTGTTAGTATTCTATCCTCAATTTCTTAGAATGATTTAGGTTCTTCGAAAATTGTGCGTGTTACCCAGAATATCTTAGCTTTTAACAGAGGAACCAGTCATCTGTTGGGGATCCTTCCTATGTTCCCTATTAATTTTGGAGGGAATATTGTCTATATAGACGTGATGGTTGTACAAGGCCCATTGGAATTTAATTTACTCCTTGGATGTGACTATACTTATGTCATGGGAGCTCTTATCTCTTCTCTCTTTCATTTGATGTGTTTCCCACATGAAGGAAGAATTATGACCATTTATTAGCTATCATTCATTTGACCTAATCTATAACCCAACCAGCCATCATCCCTAAATGGTCCTTACATGCAAGTGGTATCTTCCCCACCACCGGTTAATTATGTGGCAACCTGTTCCATGCCCGCGTCCAATGATGATCTAGTTAGTGATATAGTGCATCATGTATTTGGGGAATCAGACCTTGATTTCCAAAGTGTTGTTCTCCCATATGATGATAACCTCTTAGAATCCATGGCCTCTTATGGGCCATGAACAAGTTCACTAGAGCAGCATCCTTTTCTTATGTCAAGCTCCTTAAAAATGAAATAAGGCCTTTGGAGTGGAGTTCCTTTTCTTATGTCAAGCTCCTTAAAAAATGAAACAAGGCCTCCGGAGTAGAGTTCCTTTTCTTCTGTCAATGTCCTTAAAAAATGAAACAAGGCCTATGGAGCATAGTTCCTTGTCTTGTGTCAATATTCTTAAAAAATGAAACAAGGTCTCTGGAGTAGAGTTCCTTGTCGTTTGTCAAGATTGTTAAAAAATGAAACAAGGTGTTTGGAGCAAATTTCCTTGTCTTGTGTCAAGCTCGTTAAAAAAGGAAACAAGGTGTTGGAGGAGAGGTCCTTTTCTTGTGTCAAGCTCCTTAAAAAATGAAATAGGTTCCTATGAGGATATTTATTTTCCTATGTCAACCTCATTTAAAAATGAAATAGGTCCCTATGAGCATAGTTCATTTATTGTGTCAAGCTGATTAGAAAATGAAACAAATCCCCTTTCCATTCCAGTCTTTTATTAGATCTCACAAATTCCCAGTTGAGTATTTCACTTAATATCGTAGATGAACCTTCATTCCATCCACCTGTTACTAACCAATAGTCTACTTAGGTGAATGAGATGAAGCTTAGGGGGCATGCACCTTGAATTGAGTCATTATGTAGGGGGCATGGAAAATTATTCCAAGCATAGTTTTTTCTCATTTTTTAAGCTTCTAAAACAAATGAAACCAATTTCAAGCATAGTTTCTCTGAGTTACCCCTCTGCTGGACTCATAAAATTTAAACGACAAAGGAATTGTCACCATGACAAGACCGAGTTACTCCTTCCCAGGATTTGTTAAACTTACTAGGATGGATTCATCTGAAGGATGAAATTATATGCTAACAAAATGGTATCCTCTTCAAGTTTTCTATAAAAAATAAAGAGGTGCTCGCTATAAATAATGATGGAAAATGAAAGTAAAGCATTTTTTGTATTCTGTACCAAAGGCAACATATTACTGTTGAACATGACACTCATTTTCATTTCGTGTCGAGTTGGGGATATCCTTCATTCTTCCTTTTCTTTCCTGGGTTTGGGAAATCCATTGGCCTCTTATTTTATCATCATCTACTATCATCATGACCTTTGATCCCATTTTGAGTCAAATGCTGCTGAACGTTGGAGTCGTGTCGCTGATATGTTCAAGATAAGTCCTATCTATAAAAGTCAAACATTGTCTACTTATTTGACCCTCTCTACAACAATGTTGAATCACTCCTATCATCTTGAGAAATCCTTTATTTCGCGTCAGTGATGTGGGAATCATTATGACCCTCCTTCGACGGATCACCTTCTGTTGACTTCAGCTCATTAACCAGGAAGTTGATCTAGAAAATACTTTCTAGTACCTTGGAGCTTGCATGCCTCAATGGCAATCTCTTTGTGTTCGATGATAGGTTCACAACATTGGCCTTTGATCAAATGATTCTGCAAGTGCTCGATTTCAACTCCTTTATTCACGCTTGTAGATTGTGTTGTCGTACCTTGAGGGCCATCGTCATTATTGCTAGTTTCTTTCGTACCTATTAATGGTTTACCTCATCGAACAATAATCAAGAGGTTTCTTCCATGTTCAACATCAACCCATCTATTCACATCCATATATTTGTACAATGGGTAGATTGATATAGAGGTGAGGACCCTAGATCACATCTATTACTATCCAGGCTACATGGATTAATTGAGTATTCATGATTGTACACATGATCCTTTCTATACAGATGGCTATGAACATAACGTGGATCCATTTCCATGATTTCTTTCATATGGATGGTTGCATCCATGTTATGAGTTAATGTGCATTAGAGGACTTTGAGGTCCAAAATGGGCCTCCTAAGAAAAATGTACAACCAAAATAAAGTTTATATGAAGAAATAGGATTTAAGATGATGATGTAAACCATGGGGGATGATTCACCATTTTTGTGATAAAAAAAATAAAAATAGTAAAAAATAGTAAAATAATAAAACTACATTTTTAACTTGTATTTTCAACTTATTTCCCTAAGTTTTTACTCAAATTTCGAGAAGGAGTACTCATTGGATGTAAAATTTAATTCCTCATCCAAGGAGTACCCATGTTGCATACTTTCTATGGACCCTTCTACACGAAAAATGAGAAATACATGAAGAAATATGATTGCAATCACGTTTTTCATGTATTTCTCATTTTTCATGTAGGAGGGTCCAACGAAAGTATGAAACATGGGTACTAATTGGATGAGGAATCAAATTATGCATCCAACGAGTGTCCCCACTTGAAATTTCAGTAAACCCATAGGGAGATAAGTTGAAAATACAAGTTGAAAAAGTAGGTTTTCTTTTTTCCCTCTAAAATTTGATGATGTAATCTAATATTATTTTATTATTTCCACTATTGTTTTATAATTTTTTTAGGATGCCCATTTTAGAACTCAAAATTTCCCTAATGGTTATTTTATTCCTATTTAGAGATATGTTATTAGGCATGTTGATATTAGAGATTTCATATATTGTATTGTGTTTGATTGGCAAGTCTCTTAACAGTGGTTTTCCAAATTCCTTTCCATGGTTGATAAAGCGATTCAACCATCACTTTTGTTTCTGATTTCATGCCTTAGGGGGCATATGTTACACAATATTTTGTCACGTTCCTCAGTCCTTATCCTAAGTTTCATCTTTTGTGTCGCTCATGTCACAAACGTCACAAAGTGACAAGAGTTATGTAAACTTATTCATCTTGGATAATACACTTAAAGTATCCCTGAAGATCTAAAAGAGAAATGGCTTGAAGCCTTTCTGAAAATTTTGTAAAAAACCCTAAATTGAAAGCCTAATGAGGTTCTCCTCTTAATAGCCTCACTCTTGTCACCCTATCCCTAACTGGTGAACAACATTGCCAATGCGGGAATTCAATAGTAAAGTTGCGTTGGTCCTCTTTAGGTAGGTTCTCCAAAAATGGAGCAGAAGTTTCATCCTCTAGAACTCTCGATAACAAAGGTTTGGCACTTGTTGGTTGAGGATATGGTCGAATGCTCCCAATTTTTACCCTTGATCTTATCTCCAAATATTTTTCCCTTTTATATAATACCTTTCCCCCTCATTAGTGGATCCATAACCTCTCGAGATCTGCTATAAAAGAGTGTCATGCTAGTGAGCCTTCGCTGGTCATTGTTGGTTTCCATTCTTCTACATGATTGTGCCTAGATGTTGTCAATTTGAAGAGGAAGGACAAGAGATTGAAGGGCTTGGATTTCCATTCCGACGGAGGCCTCCAACATCAAGGCATTGGTTTTAGGCTTCCATTTGTTCATTTAATAATAAAAAATATGCTTTTCTTCCCATGAAATTGTTAATATTAATTGGTTTAGCATGACACTCCTTGATCTTTCACATGATTTACTTTGAAATATATATATGCTATGTCTCTTTTGTTTGTGGTCGCATGATACTTCTTGCAGATATTTGGACACATAAGGTATAGTGAGGAGTGAGCCTGGAAGTAAAAGGATAAACATCGACATCAAGGAAATGATTGCATATGGAACGAGGTAGGTCATCTCCCTCACTCATATTATTTCAATGTTAAATTAGGAAATCTTGTATTATTTTTCACGGTTGTTACTAGACCCACTCATTGGGCTAGAGGGATCACTTCTTTTAGAAGAAGGCATTTGCCTACATAACAACATCGGAAGTTACTCCCTTTGAAACCACATCTGAAGCTTATCAACCGGAGTTGTCGATTCTATCACTACCAATCCAACCTAAAGACCCGATAGTATAACATTAGGTTAAATCCACACAAATATGTCTTTTTGTGTTGATTTTGGTATACTTCTTAGATTCTTACATGTCAAAACAAGGAATCAACATCGATTCTGTCAAAGTGCAAGCAATCCTTGACTTTCCTACACAATCTTCAATTGCTCAATTGCAATGCCTCCAATGGAAGGTTAAATTTCTATGGATATTCGTTCCCAATTATGAAAAACATACGAAAGGATTTACTTGCCTATTGAGAAAATGGGTTCCCTTCCATTAAGATGATATAGCCCAAAAAAAATTTGATTCTTTGAAAGATGTCCTCGTTTAAGCATCATTGTTGTATCCCCCTAACTATCAATGAGATTATTTCTTGTATCTTGTTGCATCTATTATTACCATTGTTATGCTACTTGTTCAAGAGGATGACTAAGGGGATGAACATCCTATATACTACTTGAGTTGGAATTTGAATGATACTGAGATCAAGTACACTCACATTGAAAAGTTAGCCTCCAAATTTATTTTTATTAATTAAGGATGAATGCTTTTATCTTTCATCATATTCCGCATCACCCATTTTGTTTACACAGGGACTGATACCTTTACAAGTGAACTCTTCTTGAACCCATGTTTCCTTGATATTGAAAACCTTTTATTTCCATGTTTCAACGTATAACCCCTTCTCCATTTCAACTTATGCTACATAGTTTCCTACTATAAAATCATATCATGACCTTCCACCTATGGTCATTTCTTAAATAAACATGTGTAGATTTACTATTCACTTGCCTTATGATGATATTTCACTTGGCTTACAAGTATATTTTGTATTCCACTATGTAGGTATGGGAATTTAACAACCACATGAGGGAGAAGATGTGTCCCATCAAGTTAATCAACCAGATGATGATCAAGATGTTCCCTATGGACCTGATCAACCATTAGAGGAACATGTTTCCTATCAAGCTAATAAATTGTCACTAGGGGAACAACATGTGCCATGTCAAGCTAATGTACCAATTAAGGAAGAAGATATGGGCCTATCAAGTTGATAAATCACTAGAAGAACGCATTGTTTCCTTTCAAGTTGACAAGATAACAGGGAGTTGTAGTGGTTTGGAAAGGGGTGGACCGTTTGTGGAAAATTAGGATGCAAGCACAATAAAGAACCTTGGGGAGCCTATCCCTGCTCACATTATTAGAGACCATGTCAATAAAATCATTAAACAACATTTTAAGAAACATTTGGTTGTTACACATGATCAAATATAGATAGGTTGATCAAACATAATAAAATAAAACATGCCACAAAGCTTTTTTGTGTCCAAGATGCTAAAAGCAAGAAGACACATATGAATTTCATTGAAAATATATCAAATTCATTCATTATGTTTAGAAAATAAATAAACCTTGTTTGAGTTGCACACAGGGAAATTACAAGTGCTATTGTTGCACCAAGTACATCAAGACAAAATTTTTTGGCAATAATGTAAAAAATTCTCTATGTCTCAAGAAAAAATTTCATAAGCATACCAAATATAGGGTTCGAGTGAATGAAAATGATGAGTCTGGTTGTTGGGCTCTTATCACCAAGAAACCCTACCAAGACAAGCTTACAACAAGAATCAGATCAATTGCGGTAGAGTTTTGGGAGAGCCATTATTGTGCCATTCCAGATAGAAAGCATGTCGTATGCCATCGAATAACTAAATGTGATTATCAGGAACATGCTAAGCACATTGTAAAAATGTCAGAAGTTCCATTGTTCGAGGAATTTCAAGAAATCAATCTCCATTTGAAGATATCCATAAGGATGTTTTAGAAATTGAATCCATGCTTTATTAGGCATAATATAATTCGTGACACATGTTGTTGTTGATATCTTGTTTAATTTAAGCTTCATTATGACACTTTATAGGAATTTTACAAGAATAACTATCATGATGACCCTCCTCCTCCTATAGTGCATGATTTTGTTTCATCAATATTGTGTAGAAGGGAGCCAAAAGTTTTATATTACAAGAAAATATGTATAGGTGGGAGGATATTCACTGAATATGGTGATTTGGAATTTCTCCATAGGGAATTTCTTATTGATCCCAACCAATATGGGATTTCATATGTCATCGTCACATGGAACAATTATGAGTATTTCATGGGAAATCAACCATCTTCTTCAACTCTAGCACCTAATCGGATCAACTATGTTGAGGATGAGATTTATATTTCACAATTCATGGGGGTGTTTCAAAACTACATCTATAAATATAGCAATAACTCACATAGGTCCAGGTGGAAATCATCCGAATTTAATAATTCTCGCGAAGTATTTAAGCCAGGCACAATCTTATCAGTGGTGGAATTTGCTGAGAATTACACATTTTCTCCTCAGACATAGATATAGAGTGAGTTTTATCACTTAGACCAAGTTTCCATATTAGTACATGTTCTATACAAACATGTATAGTTAAATATTGATGGTAGGGATAACAATTATGAGTCACTTGATGTGACTAAGGAGTATCACTTTTACATAATTGATGATCATGCACATGAAACATTATTCATGAAACATTTATTTGACATGATTTATGAATCATTCAAAAAAATGGCATATCATTCAGGAAGCATTGGATATGGTCAGATAGTTTTGCAAGCCAGTTCAAGTCAACACACACTTTTTATTAGTTGAGATAACTACAGAAGAGGAAAAAAAATTAGAATACTTGGAGCTACTTTGAAACATGACATGGAAAGGGTAAGCATGATGGTGCGGGTTCTTGTTTGAAGTGAGAAATTATGAGGTTACAATTGAGTCATGATGCAGATTGACTCAAATCATCACTAGAGGTGTTCAACTAGTGTAGATACCATATAGGACATGAAGGTCATGAATATACAATGTTTGTGCATATATTCTTCTAGAATATTGAACTTGGTGATGTGAATATATCCATTCCTTTGTATTTTAATACTATAGAGGGATCAAGAGAATTACACTCAGTGCAGAGCAAAGACATGAGGGAAATATTTTCCATCAAGACAAGAAAACTCACATGTTTTTGTGAGTTTTGCATTGGTGTTGATGGATGTAGACTTGATGGCTATGAAAAATGCGGGTATGCGAAAGGATGGGAATATGTCCCTCTTAATCCAAAGGGACCTCATCTAATTTTGACATGGAAAGAGATGCACAATAAAGAGGCCATCATTTTCAAAAAGAGATGCACAATAAAGAGGTCATCATTTCACTTAATCATGATTGAGTCTATGATCTTGTAAGGGAAGATATGTGGATCATCTATCATCTGAACAATTTCAACTATAAATTGAAATCTTGAACGTATTTAACTAATGCGTATTTTTTTATTTTGGTTGTAGGAGATATTTTGGTTGTCACTGCCTCCACAATAAATGAAGAGAATGTTTCCTATTATTTGATGCGATTCACACACATGAAAAGTAGGTTGCGGATAGCATATGAAAATGAAAAATTCACATACCAAATTGGTGACATGGTTGTGATGTGCCATTTTTTTAAATTGTTAAAAAACAAACTGATCACATTAGTTATAGACATTTTGTGCTTGAATATATATCTTTCCAATACAATCATCTAGTCATAGCATCTCAGATCAGTCTCATATAAAAAAAGAAAAAGAAAGGTGAACCAAGTAGATGTAAGATGACAAAATCAAACCATGAACATATTATGGAGACTTGCATTCCTATGAGCCATTGGCCAGATGAGTAGATGATGCAACTGGAAAGCCCTAAAGTTGAGTCTATATCACTCAAGTGTAATCTAATCTAGTATAAGAGATCCCAAATGTATATTTTTTGTAATCTATAAATGTGAGAGTTGAATACTCTTGTAATTTTGTAGTTTTGAATGGATAAGTGTTTCCCTCTTATCTATGATCAATTCATAATGGTGTACATATATGTTAGTACACCAAATTTCAAGGAGGCACTTTAGAATCAATAGGGATTTAGATTTAGATTTAATTAAAATTTGTCATCTTGAATTTTTTAAATGTCATGTGTATAGTATTGATGTTGAGCATGCTATAAATTTTATAGATATATATACATGCCATACATATTTGGTTTCTATAAAATCCATTTAATTATGTGACAACCAAGTTGATATGGTCCATTTTACTTAAAATGGAAATTCACCAATCTAGGTTATGAAAAACATTGAAATATTTTTATGTTATTAATAATAAATATGTCATGTTTCAATTTGATATAAAACATGGAAAGAGTTACACACATGCTTCATATTGGAATGTAATAAGTGAAACTATATATATATATATATATATATATATATATATATATATATATATATATATATATATATATATATATATATATATATATATATATATATATATATATAGACAAACACACACATGCACATCATGTTACAATTATTAAGATTTTTTAGATAACCTCAAAAGAAATAAAATAAAATAAAACTTAATAGTTGTTTACATCTTGACATCTAAATCAAAATCATTGTAATTTTAACATACATTGATTGTGCACTAAAAGACAATTTCTACAGGCCAATATGACAACTAAAATTTCTATTTTATAAAATGTTACTTCTTGAATGTTCTTAGTTGAAGGTCTTAAGATAAAAAGTGATTTAAATACTTGGATAGGCAAGTAAATTTAGGAAAGTGCATAGAATTATAGAAGAATATCATTAATTTTTTAAATTGACATACATTGACTGCACTAAAATAAAATTTCTACAAATTCAATAGTAAATTGATGTACATGATATATTTGAGTTCATTTTAAGTATTAAAGTGATTTACATCGTAGTAATATTGTACTTATTTCCTTAGTCTAAGAAACTAGAACACAAAATTGTTATTTTGTAAAATTTTACTCATTGAATGTTCATAATTGAATGTCTCAAGTTAAGGAATTGATTGAAACATTTGATAGCCAACTAAATTAAGGAATGTTCATAAAATTATATAAAAACATATCATTACTTGTTTTTTTGGTATATTAAACTCCAATACATGACTTATATCATGTGTTATGACTAATTTGTTATAGATGACCTCAAAATAAATAAAATTTAATAAAATAAGTTATTATTTGAACATTGCATGACTTATATCATGTGTTGTGACTAAGTTGTTATATATGACCTCAAAATAAATAAAATTTAATAAAATAAGTTATTATTTGAAAATTGCTAGTTGAAGACATTTTTTAAAATTGAATTTAAAATGTATTTCAATCATATTTGTGTATTTTAATTTAACCATGAACATACATTTTAGTTCATTTTAAGTATCAAAATGACTTACGTCATAGTCTAAGAATGTATTTATTTTCTTAGTTTATTTATTGAGAAGTCGAAATTGTTATCTTGTTAGCTATGTATGATAATAAACTATCAATATTAAAATATATACAAATTACATTTTACTTATGAATATCCACAAGATGAAATAATAAGCATCCATAAAATGAAATAATGTTCATCCATCCATAAACTATCCATGTGTGAAAATATACAAAGTTTGTACATCATATGTGAATTTTCCCTATGAAATGGGCCTGAAAATATACAAACTATTTGTGGTCCACTCTTGAAATGATCACTTCTAGAACTCTTATGTGTGTTCCACTGTGTAGAGTGAGCATCCATAATCTAGTACTGCAATATAACCAATACAAATTCAAATCAATTAAAACATTTTTTGTACAAATATAAACAATTTGGAAATAAATGATTTTGAACTGTGCATTTAAATAGTCCTCTACCTGTGACTCAGTCAAGTGAAAATGGAAGTAAGGTGGGATGAGTGTCTGATCAATCAAGGTTTGATGCTCCCCTACGTGTGTCTCAATGCTTCCATAACTAACATCCCACTCATGTGTCCACATAACTGCAACATCAACACCCTTCTACATCTGGGCTTGTGTACACAATGTAAAAGAAAATTTATAATTAGTCTACGGATTAATTAGTATGCATACATGTAAATTAATAATAGAAAATGTTGAAATATTAAATATAAAAAATTTCACCTCAACTGTTATTCCATGAGTGTTATGATGTGGAGTTGGAGGTGGGGGAGACTAAGCCATGGAAACATGCACTAGAGGAGGTTGATATGGCTACTCAATTGCCTCATCAAATGATCTCATAAGCTGATATGTGTAGTTGGGTTGTGCATGCATGTTACCATGAAATTATTAATATAAATTCAATATGATAAAAACTTGTTAATATAAATAAACTAAAATTTGACAATAAGAGTCAAAAGTTATATATATATATATATATATATATATATATATATATATATATATATATATATATGTACATGGTCTGTGTCACATGGGTCATGGACCCTCCAAGTGTCACAGATGGTATCACGACATGTACATGCATATGAAAAAATTTGGTCATGCCATAGACTCTCGAGATATGAATCATCATGTAGTGCAACGGGTGTGCCACAAGGCAACAAAGGTGGTCTACACATCTCTCCATGCAATGTGACATGTGCAATGGCCAATGTCCTTTGCATATTCCTAGTCTCAGTGCCAAGTTGTGACGATTGCTCTAGCTCCATTGGAAATAACACAATCCGAGATGGTCGTGGAAATAATATTGGAAGTGGTGCTAGATGTGCAGGGTCCCTACGAGACCCAACACATTCATAAATACAACCCAAACTGGGTCCATAAAACTTAGATCTAGTGTTGGTGTAATCTGGCTTCATATGTAGCACAAAATATACATATATGTGATTTGAAAAGTAAATGGGGACCTAATCATGGTGGGGGAACTAGACCCAAGCTCCAATGAATCGATCATAGTCAAAAGGAGTCACATCACCATTCTTAAAATATTTTAGTGGAATCGGACCAGCATGTTTAACATGACATTCCAGAGGGATGTCAAACAACTTCCCACGAATATCAATGTTCTTGGTGGCATCTTTTATTTCCTTCCAAGTATGTGGGCCTCTAACCTCTAGCCTCCTAATCCTATGCATGGAATATAGGAGGTGGATTTGAGGGCCTACTCTCTGGTCTATCTCGATCAAATTTTTGATGTTATCCAGCATCAGAGACAAACTATGCCTAGAAGGTGAACTAGCATATAATTTATCCAGCTCTTGTTTGATCCATGTATGTTGGGCCCTAACATCCTCAATTTTGATATTGTCTATAGCATCATTGAACGAAGGGATCGACACTACACTTTGATCCTCTTCGTCACTTTGTTACAAATCATATATATATATATATATATACCAAAACAGAAGCATAATAACATATACACTAAATTCAAACACATCAATTGAAGACGATTTAAAAATTAAAGATAATTTCAAGACATAAACACATAAAGTTTAAAGAGGATTTAAAATGAAAGATGTATACCTGCAACAGGTGAAGAAGGTCCACTGTTGGTAGCAAGATCATCAACAAAGACAAAAACACTACCTCTAACACTCTGACTTGTGTTAGAGAAAGGATCTATGAGTGGAATAGAAACTCTAGTATGACTACATGATCTAGTATGACCATGTATAACAAATCCCACAACACTCTGACGGGATGCAGTTGGGGGGTGTATGGGAGATGGCTCTACAAATTACATATAATACATATAAACTAATCCAAGAAAAAAAAAATTGACATAAAATGAATGTTGACAAGAAAACCATTTATAAACTAGAGCAAAATAATCTTGGCTAAAGTCCTAAACTAAATAGAGTGTCTATTTTGATAAACTATCTACCACAGTATTGAGTTCCATGTAAATACAATAAAAAAATGTGATCTTCAAAATATAACTTACACTTTTTCTCATTTATAAATAATGCATTTATTCATAGAGAACACGTTATCACTCAGTATTTTCTCCAGGTTCAAGAGAAATAGTCCGAGATAACTACAAACCTACTTTGGAAATTTAGGATCTAGCCTTCCTAAATTTTAGAGAGGGCTCTCTCTTTATGATTTAATTTTTTTTTTTTTAATATTTTAGGCTAGTTATGATAGTTCAATTTGGTTTTGGTTTTGAAATGTTTGGTGTAAAATAAGATTACTTGAAGAAAAATTAGAGAGGGATCTACTAGTCCATTGGGCTATGGAGTCAAAGTCTAGCAAGTAGAACTAGAAGGCAAGGCCAAGAGGATGCTAATGTATTAAGGGAAATGTAGATAGCCCTAAGAGATTTGGATAGATTGTTTTGATGAGATGGCTTGCTTCGGGATAAAGGGAAATGAGGGATCCTTTGATCCGGAAAAAGAGGAAGGAGACAGGGATCAAACGGGACAAGGAGCAATTAAGAATTCCTAAATCCAGAAATCAGCAGAAAACATTTAAATGATTAAGTAGTTAGGACAGGGAGTTCTAACACTAGTCCTGAATTAATAATACTACTTAATCATTAATATTGAACAACATATATGAAATTAATGGAACTTAGAAAGTAAACAATGATAAGATAGATGCACTTTACTCTTCAAATTATCGCATGAATCCTGAATTATGAAGTCCAATTGGCTATTTTCCAGACTTCTACTTTGAAATAAACACATGTGAGCCTCCAACGTACCAGAAAAATGTATATAATGTTCTTAGAAATTTTATTCCACCCTAAACACTTCACAAACTGAAGTATTTATACAAATTCTAAACTAGAATATCTTGAAAAAATATCAAGATTGTTTTACAAATATCTCCAATTGTTTTACATAAATAGAACTTAATTAAAGGAAACTCAAAACTAATGCATCTATTTGGAACTATTTTCTATGGATAGGTGATGAAAAATAGGAGAATTAAAATTTTATCCAACTCTTAGTTGATGATGAGGCATCCAAGTCACTAACTGTTTCCTTTCTTTGTGCATTCTGCTCCAGCAATTATGCAAACTTGGGGTCCAATGATACCTTTTTATTTCTCAATAAGACATAGATGTGTAACAAGTGAAAGAGGTTATTTTGTATTAATATGTTGGTGAGATAAACCTCTTTCAGTTTCCTAAAATTTCTCTCCATTTGTGAAAAATAGGCTTTGAAAAAATATGTGTAAAACAGAGTTTTACAGAGTCTGAAAAATAGGTTGTAGAGATGCACATGTATCTCTCATTCTGAAATAAATGTGAAAAACGTGAGATAGGTTTTTGTATATGGGTCTCTAAGGAAAAAAACCCTCCTTTATTTATTTAAGATGTATTTATGATTTACCACAATCTTCTCTAAAAACTGATGATTTAACAGGAATTTTCTGCAAAGAGAGCTTTCAAATATTGTTTAATATTTCCAAATCCATAATGGCTGTTAGAAAAGTGAGAGATTTTTTGGTAGTATAAGACCTTAAGAATATATACCTCCTTTAGTTTTTCAAAATTAATCTTGGATTGGTCACAATAGTTTCTGCAAAACAATGACTTAAACATGAAATTTCTAAAAAAATGTTCCTTTTTGTTATGTTTTCATCTTTTCACCTTTTTGTTATTTTAACTGTTTTACTTTCACTTTGGATAAATTTCATTGTTGGTGAAAGTATTTTCATCTCTTTTTACCATTTACTGCCTCTGTATTTACTTTTATTGTTTACCTTTGACTGCTCTGTAACTTTGTTTTAACTTTCACTGTGACTTTTACTTGATACACTTTAACCACTGATACTCTTTGACTGTTATGTTTTCAATGTCATCATGAATTTTGATTTCACTTTTACCATTCATTGTGCACAGTTCATCATTCTGATCTCTCTCTGACTTGATTTTATTCTTTCTTTGTATACAAACTGTTTGTTGAATGAAGCTTTTGATTTAATATTTGAGAATTTGGAGCAAACAATTTTGTCAACTAGTATTCAAACTGATGGCCCAATTTCTTATTATGATAATAACCTACAAAAATAAAATAAAATTTGTTAATGAAACATAGGTCTGCAAGGAGACAATTGAAGGCTTTTGAAAGACCTGTGGAATGCGATCTGTCTGTGGAGGTTTAATTCTGTTTTTAGGAATTATGGCTTCTTCTGTAAGATTAAATGGTTTATAGAAGTAATTTACTTTAAACAGAGGGGTAACTGAGCAATTTAGGCTAAAGATATCTTATTTTGGGCTTTTTGCTCAATTAGGTTTATCTGAGGATTGATACTGGGATAAGACAGGAAACAAGGTTTCCTGAATAGTTTAAATTGTAAAAAAGATATTTTTAATAGATTTGTAGGCTTTAAACTCCTTTTTTGTTTCGAAATTGATCTTCAGAGGTCGTAAGCGGATGATTGTATTTAAAAGGCACACATAGGAAATTAGGTTTCCTGGAAAAAAATGGCCAGGGTTTGGCCTATTTTTGGGAAATTTACACAGTTAATTCTCCTATTTAACAGTTTGTCTTCTAATGGAAGGTTTCAAATTGACTGTGTAGGATGATAATTTAATAAAAAATACCTCATATTGTAGGTATTTTGATGCTTTTGAAAGGGTTTCTAAATATTCTAGTTATTCCTACGGATGGATTTGGATCGCTGATGCAGAGAATGGCTTTAATGATCTTCATATAAGGAAAATTGTGGTCGAATTCGGCTTTGGGACAAGAGATTAACAAATAGGGGCTTAGGGCTCTTTACACAGTCGGGCGAAGTTTTCTTACCAGTTGGGACTACACAAATACATATGAAAAATGATATATCAAAGGTTTAAACTTTAATATGAATCATTATGTTTGTCATTTATTGTAGTTATATTCCAAGGCGGGAGGCAGATTTTTTTTTTCAATGCGAAAAACCATAGGTTGTTTTTGCATTGGATAGAAGTGGTAAGCAGATTATTTCAATTCGAATGCGATCGAATTATATGTGGCCACATTGCATCGATTGGTTTTACGTTACAACCCATTTCGCGTGATTTTTAATAAATAGTGATCGATCAGTTTCATAGCATGAAACTTATCGCCGGCTATCAAATATGATAAGCGGGAGTGAATGACCAGGATGCATTTGAAAGTTACGGTTGGAAAATTATGGTGGGGCCGAGATAATTTCTACGTGCTGGGAGATTTATAGTGTGATAAAAATTTCGTATCATACGCATTATAACCAAAGTTTTATGTCCAAAAGGGTTATATATATGCGGGGCGAGATGGTGAATGTATTTATAAAGGTGTAGGGGTTGGAACCTTTATAAAAACTTAGGGTAAAATGGGATAGATCAGGAAACGTTTTTACGCTTAGATATACATAGGATATGCATAAAATCCTTTTTGTAGTTTTATTTTATTATATTGTTTTAGACTCTTTAAAGGCCTAAAACCATAGGGGGCGGGATATTTTGGTTAAGGTTAGATTTTAGACCAAAGGGAGTATAATTTGGGATTTCATTTCAGCACGTGGATAATAATTTTGGCCTAAAATCTTATAGTAGTGGGTTTAAAATGGTATTTAATATAAAAGGGAATTATATTAATAGGAAAAGGTCATTTTATGGATTTAATACATAGATTAGAAGTTAATATGACAAGGGACAATGTAATACATCAAAATACAATTATATAACTAACTAAAGTGAAAAATTTAAAGCAAAGCTTTTATCATTTAGATTTTCATCACTTTTAACTTAGGATATAATGTTTTTGAGGGTTTTTATGATTTAATGAATGAAGGAAATTAATCAAAGGGGATTTTTTTTTTTCACTAAGTAAAAAGGTCTTTACTTATGAACTTGCAGTGCAAATGGATGAATGTAGGGTTAAATGATGACAATTAGGGATTATTATAGGAATTCAAACATTTTTAACTAAACAGTCATTGAGCCTTGGGTCCGGTCCCAACATAAGTTTGAGAAATGCTTTGAGCCTCTTTGAATGAAAGTCTAGAATGTAGAATAATTGATAGGGGAGGGGAAATTAGTGATTTTTCCTAGTGAAAAGTATTTACGTGATTCTCCCACTTCTTTCTACCTACCCAAATTTTAATCTAACATTTTTTCTTCCATTTTGCAGGTGCATTTGAGCTAGCAACCTTGAACATTTTATTCTTCTGAAAGCAATTAAAACTATCTAAATCTACATTATATCATCCGAGGGATCAGATTAAACTGATTAAATCCTCTTTATTCTCTACCTATCTAGTAACTAGTCAGGATTAAACTGTCTAACTAATCTTTATTCACTATTCTACAACAATAAAATTAAAACATGGCAAGTCAAGATTAAGCAGTTCAACTCATCATGGATTATGGCATTTATTGACACTCTGCCATAATCATCAGTAACAAAGTAAAAAGTATTGGCATTTGGCCTTGCACACTTTTAGGTTTTATTTATTTTTTCTTTGGGGTATATTATTTTTTCTAAGTCCTTTGATCTTTCTTTTAGGACTTTACCCTCTTTTTTCTTTTCTATTTTTTTTATTTTTTACAAAATATGGGAAAACAACTTGTAGAAACCAAAGTATGTACATATTTACGAGACCATCATAAGTTAATTCCAAATTATGAATCCTATATTTATAGGACCCTAATAGCAGCTTCACATGGGGATGGCATCTCCTTGTGATATGTCAAGAACACTGTCGACTAGTAGCCTGATCCTTTGAGCCAATCCCAAACATGCATTTGCTGTGGCTGAAAATCTGAAACTGAATATAGTCCTTTTTCTGCAAATTGAAATTTGATCTGAAACTAAAATAACATACTGCAATTCTCAAACCAAACTAATAGATCTTAAATATCTTTAGGACCTTCTCCTTGGCTTTAAATCTTAATGAATTATTTCAAAACTAGCTGAAAACTTAATACTAAAAAAATTCTTAGAGATTTGCGCTTATTTGCATTCATCTACCTACTCTAATCTACTATTAATTTTGTTGAATCAGGTAATACAAAAATGGCAATGAAGCCATTCAAGTAGTTGTAGCAATGAATGGATAATTTGACTGATTTTCATCAAACTTGGAAGTATAACTTGATCATGTGTCTTCATAATCAAAGATATGATGTGAAATGGAAATTCTTGATATATTTGATCCTCATAGATAAAACATGTTTGCAGATTTGATCTAAAAATATTCTCCATATAATTTTCTATAGGATCATTAAAAGCATAATGTATGATTTGTGCTTCTAGGCCTTCAATGACAAGTTGTTCAGTTGTATTTTGAATATTAAACCCTGAAAATATTTCTTTAGTCTTTTATTTGAAAGAATAATCATCCTCAATCTACAAGTCAAAAGATAGTACAATTTCCTCTTCCTTTGGAGAAGGAATATTTTCCAAGAATTCTTTAGGATCTCGGAAATTATATGACTAAATTTGAGAATGAAAAAGTTTAAATTCATTTTCATAATTTTCAGAAATTATCTCAAGAACACATTTTTTAAGTTGAGGAGAGTATTTTCTTAATTTAAAAATGAGAAAGACAACTCTTAGAAAATCCTCATCAAGCTGAAATTCTAATATCTCATCCCTCAAAATAGCTAGTGATTGTTCTGTGAAATTAGCTTGAATTTGGAGAACATAATTATCATCATACTAATCATACTTAGGAAAATCTTCAGAAGAAGGAATTTCATCAATCATAAACATTATATCAACATATTTCTCTTCCAACAATCCTAATATATCTTGATTAGATTGGTTGCATTCTATTTGAAAGTCATTATTTTTCTCAATAGGAGTGCTACCAAGCAATGGGCCTTTTTGGGAAGGTATAATAACATGAGCATCAACCTGTTCTTCTGTCTCTTCATGGATAAAAACTTTAGTACATTCATTAACATTAGAATAAGTAGAAAAAATTTCTTTATTATGTAAATATTTGGAGGATGGTTGCATGTTTAGAAGAAAATTGATTTCTTTTTCGGTGATGGGGGGTGGGAATCTCTGAATTATTAGATTTGAATAACAATTGTTTTTTCTCTTATCTAAAAATTTGTCATGAGGTTGAATATTTTCTTTAAATTCATTCAAAACATTAAATGAAACATCACTTGTTACTACAGAGGGGCTTTGTGGATCTTGATTCATCTCCTGATCTATTTCATCTTTGTTTAAATCCTCTTGATTATTATGACATTTAACTTGAGAATGAAAGTTTTGGACTTCTTCTAATAAGTCTTCAAGATGCCAATTTCCAAGATATTCATCAATATTTTTAAGGTAATGTAAGAGATCTTCAGCTTGATCACAACAATTTTCAACTAATGATAAAGATGTAAAATCTTCTTTGTAATGCTCATAAAATACCTTATGAAAATCTTGTAGAGAAAATAAACTAGCAGGTTTGAGAGCTTCGTACCATTCCCTTGCTTTTCCTTCTAAGGTTGCCATGAATATATTTATGAGGAAATCCTCATGCCAATCACCCTTCAATCTCGATGAGTGTATATGAAATTTAATGAGATGTAACAAAGGATCACCAATATTCTCATCTTGAAACATGGGCAGATTTTTACCCCAATTTAGCTTTGGTAGTTTGTGTGGAAATCGAGGTATGTGATTTATGCTCATGGGAGCATATATTCATTTTATTCTTGGATCATCTTGAAAATTAGCCATAATGAAAGGCCACTGTATCTGTAAAACCAAGTTAGATCCTTACATAAAATACAATATATATTGAAAAACTTTCTTAACGAGAAAGAACATAATGTATTGGATTAAGATCCAAGTTGAAAGCCTGATCTTTCCATATTGTTCTTCCAGGTTCATTCCTCCAGTGGAGTCTTGATTGTGAAATTGATGTGGAGTCGCCAGGTGGATGATTTTAACCTTTGTGTGTCTAATCACTGTCCACCATCATAGATTAGATCTGAACCTGTAAAATATTTCTGAAGAAAAAGGTTAGTCTTCCTCAGTGGAGTCGCCATTATGTTATCACTCAGTAATTTCTCCAGGTTCAAGAGAAATAGTTCGAGGTAACCACAAACCTACTTTGAAAATTTAGGATCTAGCCTTCCTAAATTTCAGAGAGGGCTCTCTCTTTATGATTTAACTTTGTTTTTGTTTAATATTTTAGGCTAGTTATGATAGTTCAATTTGGTTTTGGTTTTGAAATGTTTGGTGGAAAATAAGATTACTTGAATAAAAATTAGAGAGGGATCTACTAGTCCATTGGGCTGTGGAGTCAAAGTCTAGCAAGCAGAACTAGAAGGCAAGGCCAAGAGGATGCTAATGTATTCAGGGAAAGGTAGATAACCCTCAAAGATTTGGATAGATTGGTTTGATGAGATGGCTTGCTTCGGGATAAAGGGCAATGAAGGATCCTTTGATCCTGAAAAAGAGGAAGGAGGCAGGAGTCAAATAGGACTAGGAGCAATTAAGAATTCCTAAATCCGGAAATCAGCAGAAAATATTTAAATGATTAAGTAGTTAAGACAAGGAGTTCTAACACTAGTCCTGAATTAATACTCCTACTTAATCATTAAGATTGAACAACATATATGAAATGAATGGAACTTAGACAGTAAACAATGAGAAGATAGATGCACTTTACTCTTCAAATTATCGCATGAATCCTGAATTATGAAGTCCAATTGGATATTTTCCAGACTTCTTCTTTGAAATCAACACATGTGAGCCTCCAACGTACCAGAAAAATGTCTATAATGTTATTAGAAATTTTATTCCACCCTAAACACTTCACAAACTAAAGTATTTATACAAATTCTAAACTAGAGTATCTTGAAAAAATATCAAGATTGTTTTACAAATATCTCCAACTGTTTTACATAAATAGAACTTAATTAAAGGACACTCAAAACTAATGCATCTATTTGGAACTATTTTTTATGGATAGGTGATGAAAAAGAGGAGAATTCAAATTTGATCCAACTCCTAGTTGATGATGAGGCATCCAAGTCACTAACTGTTTCCTTTCTTTGTGCATTCTGCTCAAGCAATTCTGCAAACTTGGGGTTCAATGATACCTTTTTATTTCTCAATACGAAATAGATATGTAAAAAGTGAAAGAGGCTATTGTGGATGAATATTTTGGTGAGATAAACCACTTTCATTTTCCTAAAATGCCTCTCTAGCTGTGCAAAATAGGCTCTAAAATAAGATGTTTAAAACCGAGTTTACAGAGTCTGAAAACTAGGCTGTAGAGATGTGAATGTATATCTCATTCTAAAATACCTGTGCAAAAAGTGAGATAGGTTTTTGTATATGGTTCACTTAGGAACAAAAACCTCCTTCAATATTTTAAGATGTATTTCTGCTTTTCCACAATCTTCTCTGCAAAATGATGACTTAACAGGAATTTTCTGCAAAGAGAGCTTTCAAATATTGTTTAATATTTCCAAATCCATAATTGCTGTTAGAAAAGTGAGAGAGGTTTTGGTAGTAGAAGACCTTAAGAATATAAAAATACTTAAATTTTTGAAAATTCATCTCGGATTGGTCATAATAGTTTCTTCAAAACAATGACTTAAACATGAAATTTCTGGAAAAATGTTCCTTTTTGTTATGTTTTCATCTTTTCACCTTTTTGTTGTTTTAACTGTTTTACATTCACTTTGGATAAAATTCATTGTTGGTGAAAGTATTTTCATCTATTTTTACCATTTACTACCTCTGTATTTACTTTACTGTTTACCTTTGATTGCTCTGTAACTTTTCTTTAACTTTCACTCCGACTTTTACCTGATACACTTTAACCACTGATACTCTTTGATTGTTATGTTTTCAATGTCATTGTGAATTCTGATTTCACTTTTACCATTCACTATGCAAATTTCATCATTCTGATCTCTCTCTGACTTGATTTTATTCTTTCTTTGTATACAAACTATTTGTTGAATGAAGCTTTTGATTTAAAATCTGAGAATTTGGAGCAAACAATTTTATCAACTAGCATTGAAACTGATGGCCCAATTTCTTATTTTGATAATAACCTACAAAAACCAATTTTTTTTTAAATAAAACAGAGGTCTGGAAGGAGCTGATTGAAGGATTTTGAAAGACCTATGGAATGAGATCTGTCTATGGAGGATTAATTTTGTTTTTAGGCATTATGGCTTCTTCTGTAAGATTAAATGGTTTACAGAAGTAATTTACTTTAAACAGAGGGGTAACTGAGCAATTTAGGCTAAAGATATCTTCTTTTTGGCTTTTTTCTCAATTAGGTTTATCTGAGGATTGATACTGGGATAAGACAAGAAACAGGGTTTCCTAAATAGTTTAAATTGTAAAAAGGAGATTTTTAATAGATCTGTAGGCTTTAAAATCCTTTTGTGTTTCATAATTTATGTTCAGAGGTCGTAAGCAAATGATTGACTTTAAAAGGCACACAGAGGAAATTAGGTTTCCTGGAAAAAATTGGCTAGGGTTTGACCTGTTTTTGGGAAATTTACACAGTTAATTCTCCTATTTAACAATTTGTCTTCTAATGGAAGGTTTCGAATTGACTGTGCAGGATGGTAATTTAATAAAAAATACCTCAGATTGTAGGTATTTTGATGATTTTAAAAGGGTTTCTGAATATTCTGGTTATTACTATGGATGGATTTGGATTGCTTATGCAGAGAATGGATTTAATGATCTTCAAATAAGGAAAATTGTGGTCGAATTCGGCTTTGAGACAAGAAATTAACAAATAGGGGCTTAGGGCTCTTTACACAGTCGAGCGGAGTTTTCTTACTAGTCGGGACTGCACAAATACATATGAAAAATGATATATCAAAGGTTTAAACTTTAATATGAATCATTATATTTGTCATTTATTGCAGGTCTATTCCAAGGCGGGAGGCGGATTTGTTTTTTGAATGCGAAAAACCATGGGTTGTTTTCGCGTTGGACAGAAGTGGTAAGCGGATTATTTCAATTCGAACGCGATCAAATTATATGTGGCCACGTTGCATCGGGTGGTTTTAAGATACAACCCATTTCACGGGATTTTGAATCAACAGTGATCGATCAGTTTCGGAGCGCGAAACTTATCGTCGGCCGTCAGATATGATAAGCGAGAGCGAACAACCATGATGCATTTGAAAGTTGCGGTTGGAAAGTTATGGTGGGGCCGGGGTAATTGCTACGTGCCGAGTGATTGATAGTGTAATAAAACATTCGTATCATACACATTATAACCAAATTTTTATGTCCAAAAGGGTTATATATATGTGGGGTGGGATGGTGAATGTATTTATAAAGGCGCAGGGGTTGGAACCTTTATAAAAACTTAGGGTAAAATGGGATAGGTCGGGAAATGTTTTTACGCTTAGATATACATAGGATATGCATAAAATCCTTTGTAGTTTTATTTTATTATATAGTTTTAGACTCTTTAAAGGCCTAAAACCATAGGGGGTGTAATATTTTGGTTAAGGTTAGATTTTAGACCAAAGGGAGTATAATTTGGGATTTCATTTCAGCACGTGGATAAAAATTTTGGCCTAAAATCTTATAGTAGTGGGTTTAAAAGGGTATTTAATATAAAAGAGAATTATATTAATAGGAAAATGTCATTTTAGGGATTTAATACATAGATTAGAAGTTAATATGACAAGGGACAATGTAATACATCAAAATACAATTATATAACTAAGTAAAGTGAAAAATTTAAAGCGAAGCTTTTATCATTTAGATTTTCATCACTTTTAACTTAGGATATAATTTTTTTTAGGGTTTTTATGATTTTATGAATGAAGGAAATTAATAAAAGGGGATTTTGTTTTTCATTAGGTAAAAAGGTCTTTACTTATGAATTTGCAGTGCAAATGGATGAATGTAGGGTTAAATGATGAAAATTAGGGATTATTATAGGAATTCAAACATTTTTAACTAAACAGTCTTTGAGCCTTGGATCCGATTCCAACAGAAGTCAGAGAAATGCTCTAAGCCTCTTTGAATGAAAGTCTAGAATGCAGAATAACTGATAGGGGGGGGGGGGGAATTAGTGATTTTTCCTAGTGAAAAGTATTTACATGATTCTCCCACTTCTTTCTACCTACCCAACTTTTAATCTAACGTTTTTTATTCCATTTTGAAGGTGCATTTGAGCTAGCAACCTTGAACATTTTTTTCTTTTGAAAGCAATAAAAACTATCTATATCTACCTTATATCATCCGAGGGCTCAGATTAAACTGATGAACTCCTCTTTATTCTCTACCTATCTAGTAACTAGTTAGGATTAAACTGTCTGACTAATATTTATTCACTATTCTACAACAATAAAATTGAAACATGACAAGTCAAGATTAAACAGTTCAACTCATCATGGATTATGGCATTTATTGACACTCTGCCATAATCATCAATAAAAAAGTAAAAAGTAGTGGCATTTGGCCTTGCACACTTTCAGGTTTTATTTCTTTTTTCTTTGGGGTATATTATTTTTTCTAAGTCCTTTGATTTTTCTTTTAGGACTTTACCCTCTTTTTGCTTTTCTATTTTTTTTTTTTTTTTTTTACAAAATATGGGAAAAAAACTTGCAGAAAGCAAAGTATTACAAGACTATCATAAGTCAATTTCAAATTATGAATCCTATATTTATAGGACCTTAACAGAACAAATATGTAAATTTATGTAAAAAATTTAAATAAACCTATTTGCAAAACTAACAAAACTTCACGTCAACCAAATACTCCATAAGACAAGTTCTTATAGTGTTTGATGTTGACACATGACATGTACTAGGTGGAAGCACATGAAGACAATGTTTCTGGTACGACACACTACATAATGAAACAATATGGTAAAAATTATAAAATAGTCAAAATGCTTATATATTTGAACTTTAAATGCACTTTTCATCATGGATTTAATGTATGTATGAATGATGCTTTATTGAAACATATATATATATATATATATATGCCATGTTGTGTTATATGGTTAAATAAAAATATACAAAGTGTAAGTTAAAAAATCGTTACTCAACTAATAAATTTAATAAGGGTGGGAACTAATAGATATATATTTTTCATGTACCCCATTATACTAAATAATTCTACAAATATGAGTAATTAAAATTTTAAGGAAAATTATTGTTTATAGATCAACTCGAGTCCTAAAAAAGTTGTTGAACATCATCCATCTTATGTTAAATAATTTTAAAACTATGTTAAATGTTATATATGCATGTGTGAGAGAGAAATGTTATATGTTATATGTGTAGTTATATAATTATCTTACATGCTTTGTTATATTATATAACTATATATGTAGTTATGTTGTATATATATAATAGTTATAGTTACGTTATACTTTATATATATATATATATATATATATATATATATATATATATATATATATATATATATATATAGTTATATTATAATTATATATTTATATTTAGTTATATTATATTATATATATAAATATGTTAAATGTTACGTGTTATAGTTAAATATATATATATTTTGTTTTGGACTTTCAATTAAGTTAAAATATTTTATTTAAGTACAATTAAATTTATAAAATAAATTAGTGTATTTATTATTAACAAATGTTTATTTAAATATAAATTTATTTAAATTTAAAATAAGAAATGAAATATAATTTATTATTTGATTTAATAGAGGTTTACCATGAACAACCACCATCAAAAACCATATTCAATATGTCATATTAAAGTTTCTAATTTATTTATTTATTGGAGTTCTATAGTTTAATTGTTTTCTGTTTTGAAAAAAAATTGGACATATTTCTAATCACATTTGTTTAAAATTTAAAATGAATTTTTAATAATAATAAATCAATTTTTTTTGAAAATTTATTTCACTAAAATACAGATTTTTTTTTAAAATAATTAAAAATGAAATTTACGATAAAAAATATTTATAATAAACATGTTAATATTGCAGATAACATATACAATGAATTAAAAAAATTATAGTATTTTTTAGTTATTTTCAAGGGTTTTCTTGGTGGTTTTCGAAGTTGTTTTTAGTCTTCAAAGGTTTTCTTGGTAGTTTTTTAAGTTGTTTTTTGTGGTTTTCAAGGGTTTTCCTCGTAGTTTTTTGTGGTTTTCATGGTGACTTTCAGGATATTTTTTTTGTAGTTTTTGTATGCTAGGCTTTTTTTTCAAATTAATTTATTTTATTTTGTAGAAAGATATTAAATAAAAGAGACAAAAATGACAGGAAAGCTACCTTGGGTTGAGCCTCTAGGTCATTCACAGGGTTGATGTGTAGCTCGAATGAGTTCCTCCATCTCGGTCGAGCTTAGAAATATTTCATTGAATCTCTTTTTCTTTCGCTATCCAAGCAAGATGAATTGTGTAGTTAGCGACTGGGGTATTTGAAATAGAAATAATGCTCGATCGAGTTATATTTTTTGATCGAGCCAATGTCTCAATTGAAAGATACATCTCGATTGAGTTGTTAACTCAGGTTAGAAAATGGCTCGATCAAGAGTTTGTTTAAACACTCGATCGAGTGCTTAAAAATTGCTCAATTGATTGCTGAATTTTTTTTGATCGAGCATCCGTTTTTCAGCAAAACATACCCTTATTTTGCCAAAAAATGTAACCAAGCTCCATACTTTAATGCATATCACCTAATTATAATTTTGATAATAACATTTTAGTCATTATAAAATTTTTAGTTTCACTTTCTAATCATTTTAAATTATAAAATTTTATTTTCCAATTTATTCTTATAATAATACGTTCACATTTTAAAAATAAATTTCTTCCACTTATTAAAAAATATGCATTTAAATTTATTGATTTAATAATATTTAAATTAATAATGTTTTTATACTTTAACAACCCTAAAAAAATCAACTTATTTCTGTATGCTTAACATTATATAACATCCACTTAAACCAAGTAAACCAAGTACATTGAACATATAATCTAAGTTCACTGTAACTAGAAATACAAAAACAAAAAATCTTAAGAAATCCTCTCTCAACACATTTTATCCAACGTGAAAATTTTAATTTCTCGTATTTCTTTTTTGTTATACCATCACATATTGAAATATTTAAGCCATAATATGTGCACACTAGTGTAATTTAGAAAAAGAAGTCACTTTTCACCATCCGGTGGTTGATGATTTAAAGCGACGACCATCCAATCTTCCTGTGTTGTCAAAATCAAATACTAGACCTCAAGCATGGGGAATCTTAATATAATAGTTGATTTTCTAACTTAGATACCAAATCTCAGGCATGAGACATCTTAATATAATAGTTGATTATTTTTGTGACACCGATGACCTGAGGCTACTTCACCAGGATCTCAGAACATTCCTGCGGTGCCCTGTCATAGTGGAAGCCGTAGCTAGAGATGATGAAGTACAACACCTTGAAAAATTCAGAATCACTAGCTAAGGTGGGCTATATAATCTACAAAAATTAGCCACATGTGAATCTAGTAGAGTTTCCCTTTGAAGTAAATGGTTGTGTGAATTAGAAGAGAGAGAGGCTATTTTATTTCTCTATTTCAATGTACTAGGAGCCTCCTATACCTACATACCTACATACCATACTGATCTCTCTCTACCTACTGGCCATCTTTACATTCTTTCATTTATCAATGTAATCCTAATCACAAATGCATGTTTGAGTTTTCCCGTTTATGCAGGTGCAATATTACAAATTTAAACAAAAAAACTCAATTTCTAGCTTCCACACTCAATCTCAAGTAGATAAAATACTGTATATCAATTCCTCATGGAAAAACCAGAAATGGGTTCTTTCAAACTTTGAATTTTGCTATGTTAAGTGTTGGGCCTCCAATTTGCCAAATCCTAAAAATCATGGAATCATATCCACACATCATTTGGTAGCTACACCCTATGTCAACTGTTCGATTCCTTTAGTATTTTAAGTGATAATTATTATGCTGAATGTAAACCCTTTATATGTTCAAGCTATTCTATTTAAAACCATTTACACGATTTCATGATATGGTATGCTTAATTAAGACATTCTATCCTTATTCCATGATATGTATATTTAGCAGCTTATATCTATATTAAACCTAGACCTATCAATCCTTGAGAGAGATCAAATATCTGAAGGTACAAATCAAGAAATTTGATCTCTTTCAGCACCTGATAGATCCAAGGTTAAGATGGATCTAGGATAGTTTTAATCGTGCACAAGCACACAAAATTTGTTGAACCTCTAGTAATTTTTATCATTTTAAATATAATAAATATGTTTAAGATTAATATGGTCATTTTTTTTTAAAATTTCTTAGTTACTTCAGTTCATTGAGATGATAGAGATTATTAATAACTTGATTGATGAAAAATGATGAAATATATTTTTTTCAAGTGTAAAGTGACAATGTAACAATGTTGAATGATAGAAAATATGAATAATAAGAATCTATTCAATTACAAATAGTCTTCATTGTGATAAATATCAAACTATTTTCTTCTACTCTTCTTATTTCTAAACCTGTTATTTTTGTTATCTTTTCATATTGATTATATGAAAAGGGCGGTTGAAATCATATACCATACAAATATTTAACTCAATTTATTGTAGTAAACATCATAACTTGTCTCTCTTGCTCTCCAATATTAATAGTAGCTTTCTCCAAATTAAATCATTTTGATTTATAGTGTTAAACCCAAAATATGTTTCAATGGTAGTCTTTTTCTGTTACCTTGTTTGACAAAGTGACTAACAATGTTGAATGATGGAAAATGGGAATAATAAGAATGTACTCAATTACAAATAGTTTACAATTTCAAGAAGAAAACATTTAATGTAAGTGTTTATTTAAGATGAAAATTGAAGTATTTTACTTATCGATGAATTACTGTAACACATAAATCAATGCACATTGTCAATACTTTTTTTGTTCTTACACATCAAATCATAAATGAACATCTACACTGAAATTATCGCATCTAGTGCAAGCAATAAAATAATATTAGAAATCAACATCTAAACTGAATCAATGACTTTAGTGAAAGTAATAAAATAGGATTAGAAATAAACATCGACATTGAAATCAATTCATATAGTGCAATCAACCAAACCAGCTTAGAAATCAACAACTACACTGAAATTAATGCATCAATTTCTTTTAAAAAATAAAATATTCATGCATTTATAAATCCAACTTATTTTAATTTTTTAAAATCCATATTTCTTCTTCCTTTGTATAATACTATATAATATATGTATTTGTATCTATATTTTTCTCTTTTTTCTTCCCTCTCTCTCTGCCCCCCCACACCCCCCCCCCCCCCCCCCCCCCGCTCTCTCTCTCTCTCCCTCTCTCTCTCTCCCCCTCTCCCCACACCATATATATATATATATATATATATATATATATATATATATATATATATATATATATCACCCTACATCTATCCTTCTTTATCTCTCTATTCCACCCCCCAAAAACACACACACACACACACACTCCATATCTATATATCTCTCCTCCCTTCCCTCTCTATCTCTCTCTTCTTCCCTCTCTTCCCCCTCCATCTATATCTATATCTCGCTTAATATATCCTTCTTTGTCTCTCTATCTCAACCCCAAACATACATACTATCTCTCTCCCCATCCCTCTTCATCTCCCTCTCTCTCCTTCCCCTTCTCTTCCTCTCTCTCTATATCTCTCTCTCTTCCCTCCCACTCTCTTCTCTCCATTGCTTTCCATATCTCCCTTGTAACTCCCTATCTCACTCTCCACCTTTCTATATCTACATTTATTCTTCCCTCCCTATCTCCCCCCTTCGAACTCTATCTATCTCCCTCCCTCTCCTCTCTCTCCCTTTCTCTCCCACCTCCCTCTATCTCTCCTAATCATAACTCTCTCTCTCTCTCTCTCTCTCTCTCTCTTCTATTTCTGTCTCTCTCCCTCTCTCTCCATCTCTCCCTTGTCACCCCCATTCTCTATCCACATCTATTTCTCTATGCCTTTGTTCTTCTCTCCCTCTCTCTCTCCTTGTTCCTCCCCGCTCTTCTCGCTCTTCCTTCCTCTCTCTCCATCTCTCTCCCACCTATCTCTCTCTCTCTCTCTCCATCCTCCTTCTCTATCACTATCTCCCCCCTATCACCTTCTCTCTCCCCCGCTCTTCCCCCCTCTCTCTCTCCATCCATATGATCAAGGATTCTCACTTTGTGTAATCAATAATATATGTAAGGTCAATTATAATAATACTTATAATAGATATTATTATTATTATAATATACTGGAATAATAATAATCAATATTATTGATTATCATACCAACAAGAATATCTAAAGAAATAAATTGTTAAAGAAACAATAGTATGTTAACTTTATATTATAGACAAACCAATTTCTTATGATCAAATTGGTAGTTTTGTGTCTTTCATTTTACATTTTGTATTTTAAAATTTTCATTTTACACTATGTTGCATTTTATATATTTGTATTTTACATTTTAAATTATACTACATTACATTTTACATTTTACATTACATTATATTTTACATTTTACATCTATATATGTTTTAATTTGAATATTAATTAAAATATATAAAGGTGAATTTTTTTTTCTTTATATATATCTATTTTTCCTGACATTTAAATTTTTTTGACATACATACTTGCGTACATTACTCCTACACATCTCCCCTATACAAAGTTGTAGAGCGCCTCTCAATGCAATAAGAGTAACTTTGTTTTCCTGAATAATGCTTAACTTTGTTCCTTTTTGTTGGAAAATAATTCCCTTTGAGGTATAAGAAATGAGAGAAAAAAAGTTAAAATTATGTTTAGAATATTTTACCATTCAACTTTTAAAAAGTGCATTTTGGACATCTTTTTGTTTCATTCCTAAAATTTATTGTCTAATTTCAAATATGTAAATTGAATTCTAAGATTCAGCTTGTTTAGTTTCACTTGAAAGATGATTGGAATTTCAATGTGTTGTTTCCATCTTGGTTCCTAACAACCTTCTATGCAATCTTGCGATTTATACCCATGGAAAAAATTTAATTGGGTACTAGTATCCCTAAGGGACGAGGGATATTGCATTTGTTGTTCAACATTTTATTCATTTAAAATTTATTTGTTTTAATGACCATAAGATATTTTACTTGAATTTACCGGGGATTATGGATGTCACTTAGAATTTCAACTTTATTTTTTTCATCTATTATTATTATTTTTATTTCTTACATTTTTGTTTCATGTATATAGTCTATGTGGTGTGGGGAAATGTCCATTGTGTTATGATATTCAGACACTTAGGAGTTATTTAAGTTTAACTTGGTTTAAAATGTATATTAGATAAAAGTGTTTTTCTTAATGGGTTTCTTTAGTATGCATTAGTTTCAATGTAATTCAATGGTCACGATATGTTCTAGACATAGAGTGATATGACAACTCATATTCTCCTCGATACTAATGACTATTGAGCCATGGATTAATACTCAATTAGTCCATGGTATCTATTTAAAGGGAATGCAGGTCATGGGTGATGATTAATTTTGAGAACTCTCTTATGTAAAATATTTTCCTTTGCTTAAATAAAATTACCTCAAGTGGCTGCATTGGATGGGGCTATGGGTTATTCCCCATTTAGAGAGATTTATCCATGTAAAAACATTAGTAATGTGATATTTGATGTAGTTTTGTGAGTGGTTACTAATTTTTTTCTTCATGTATGTAATACCCTGTTTACTTGAACATGGTATCTGAGCTCATTTAAAGAACTTTTCTCATTGGTGATTGAGATCCTGAAGCCTATGTTGTCGCATTTTCAAGATTTCTTATTTATATATTGTTTTACCAAAAATAAATTGTTCCATTGTATATGAAACAATGTTTTCAACTATGAAAAGCTTTCGTTTCATCGGAAAACATCCATTTTTCCAAGATAAAACATGTTTCGTCAAATTTGGAGCTATCCAGTCCAAATACACCATTTTTTTAAAATATTTTTTTTACAAAGTTCATATTTTGGCCTTAGGTTTATATTCTCGAGTTGTTACTCTTTTTGTTTTCCGCACATGCTCCTTTCGTTTTGCTGTGTGCGATCTTTAAAAATTAGAAACAAAGAAAAAAATGTTTTATTGACTGTATATGCTCTTGTTGTTCACTTTGTGCGAACTCAACACATCAAAAGCAATGAGAAGAAATTGCTTTTTTTTTTGGGTAAGATAGCCAAGTTCTAACACATTTTTTTTTTAGTTTTGGAAAAAAGATTCAAATTGTTGTTTGCTTTTGGATGAGAATATATTTTCTAGGAATCACACAGATTAAGGCAAAGCTCCAACAACAATAACATTAAAAGCCCTAAATTTCTTCACTATTATTGTTATGTCTTTTGCGCTAGCTCACTTGGTTAAAAGTTATTTTATTTAGTAATAGGTTTTGAGTTCAAATATCTTTTTTTAGTTCTTTTTGAAAAATTCCATACAAACTTAAGTTATTTAATAACTTTAATGTAAAGAGTATTTCACTTGTCATAGAAAAGTGAATCACTATAAAATAACTTTAATCTTTTTAAAGTTATTTTTACATGAAAATTTCATTTATAAAGTAACTTCACTATAACAATAATTCTCACTTGTTTTTTTAAAAGTGAGTCACTTCATAAAGTAATTCATGTGTAAAAGGAATTTATAGACAAAGTTAGGGAGGAAAAATATTTTTTTCATTTTTTTATAATCAACATCCATCACTTTATCAACCATTTTCTACCTACCACATGGCTCTATGCTACTTTTAATGCCTTCATTTTAGGGTAGAACTTTCACGTCTAAATTCTCCTTTTATTTTAGTTTATTTTAAACAACCTATTTTTTTTAGAGTTTCAATCAAGAGAGTTAGTTTTAGCTTTCGAGGCCATTTTATCTATATATTTTAATACGCCCCCTCCAAGTGAACATTTTCTTACCAATGCCAACTAATACTCATAGAAATATCACATGACATTTTCCTAAGAAGTAAAGGATTCTACCGGATTAATTTGGGACAAGTAAAGGCCCCCACTAATCTTGATAAGATAGCCAAATTGGATAACATGAATGAAAAAGCATGTGGACTAATCAGAATGTCCATTTCTCCTTATTTGGTATTTCATATTCAAGAAGTTGATGCTTTGAATGATGCCTAGAAAAAGTTGGAAAAGATATTTGGTGAAGTTAATATTATTAGATCTCATCAACTTCAAAATCAAATAATTACATTTAAGTCATAATTATTTATTTTGCATTGAATATTTATTAAGTAAGTTTAAAACACATAGAAATTTGATTAAATACTATCAGGTTAATCTATATCAGAGGCATTTCATATATATTATTCTTTCAAATCTTGGTTCCACATATTATGCTTTTATATCTACGTTTTATGCCACTAGAGAAGCTTCGGGAGTTTCCTATCAAAAATATTCTCTTGATTCTTTTTGCGACTCTATGATTAAGAAACAAGACAAGCTCTTGCATATTGGAGTGATTATCACTGCACATACATTTAACAAGCGCTTAGAGGCTTAAAAAAATGATAAAATGAAGCATTCAAAGAATAAATATTATTGTAACAATAATTAAAATAAATTTCCCAAACCCCCTTAACCAACTTCTACTCCTAGGTGAAAAGGGACCAAAATTAAAGAGTAAGAAGACTGTAAAAAATTTCAACTATTATGGGAAAGAAGATTGTATATAGTTCAAATTATTTAAAATTAGGGATGCCTTGGAAATAGTAATGAAGGAGAACAAAATCAGCCTCAGTCCTTCTTCTAACACTTCTTCTTATGGACACACACTTTCTACTTTTGGTTTCTCCTTCAATGTGACCTATGCTTATTATTTTGATAAATGACCTATTGATTTTGTAGCATCTTATCATATGGCTAAGGATAAAACCGTTTTTTCTTTTGTTAATGATTGTAACATGAAACAAATGTTTTTTGGTGATTATAGATCTCTCAATGTTGTAGGGTCTAGAACATTTCAAGTATATAATGGTTATTTAAAGGATGTATTATGTTTTCCAAGTCATTATTACAACCTTATATTAGTATATCAAATCACCCATTCAAGTGAAGGTAAAAATTTATAACTTTCACCTCACACAATTTGTAATTAAGGATTGAAAATATCCTAAGCACATCCTTGCCACTCACATAGTTGATGATATTACATTGTTGTACAGTTTGGGAAACTTTGGGTCATCATCTTTCCCCTCAGATTTTATTGCTTATAGTGATAACTTAAGAAAAATTTGGAATTAGTGATTTGGTCATCTAATATACCACTCTCTACATCAACTATGTAACCAAAATATGGTGATTGGTCTTCTTCTCCTTTCTTGTAGAGATGGTGGTAATGTGGAAGTTGTGTTCTTGATCAAAATCATCCAGGCAATTTTTACAAATGTTCCTCTTAGTATGCTTCATCCCCTTTGTAGCTTGTTCGGAGTTATTTACGTGGTCCACTTTCTTCTCCTTCCTTCTATGGGTTCCAGTAATTCTTAAATTTAATTGGTGACTTCTCTAGATGCACTTGGGTTTATTTCTTAAAACTTAAGAGTTATGTTTTTCATTTTTTATTGGACTATAAGGCCCTTGTAGACAAACACTATAGACATAAACTACAAAGGTTAAGAATAGATAATGGAGGTGAATATGTCAAAAATAAATTCATAACTTTCTGCATTTCATGAAGCATTCAAATGCAACATACTATTTCATATACACCACAACAAAATAGTGTTACTAAAAGAAAGAATTGTACATTAAAAATAAATTTATAATTGTATGATTCAATATAAAGGATTAAGTCTTTATTATTTGGAATAAGCAATAAATTATAAAAATTATATACAAAATTTCACCTCGTCAAATGGTTTATGCAATATTGCATCAAACTAAGCATAGACTAACATTAATCCATATGTCAACCACTTTTGTATCTTTGGAAGTGTTTCTGACACATATTCCTGATGATTAAAGGAAAGATTTACAACCTAAAAGTGAGAAGTGTATTTTTGTTAGCTATTATACATTTTTAAAAGGTTATAAACTTCTACAACCTCACTTCAGTGAAATAATCATTATAATATATGTTAAATTTAATGATTATACCTTTGTCTGTGAGCCAAATTTGGCAAGTTTTCCCTCTTGAGCCTATGACCCATCTCTGGAATTTGTGCCATCTTCTCTTCTTATTCTAGTTTATTCTTAAAATGATGACATTGAGGATGAAAATACACCTCCACTTTCTCATATTCCTCCAGATGATTCCATTGAACATGAAATTTCAGTAGCACCACAACTTCCGAAATGGGTTTGTTTAACACGTGAAGAAATTGGTGACCTTGCTGGTGATATCCTCCAAATCAATGTCGTACTCGTTCATAGTTTTAGTGAGCCTCCTTTATTTTAGCTCAAGTTTCATATACTAATGATCCAAAAAAATATATCAAAGCTTAAATCCATCCATATTGGGAAACAACAATGAAAGAAGAATATTATTCCTTGATGACAAACTGTACTTGGAAAATTGTACCTCTTTTGAAAGGAAGAATACTTTTTAGATAAAAATGGGTAACAAAAATAAGTATGCATAAGATGGAAGTGTTTCAGTGTGTAAGGCCATGTTATTTTATCAAGGGTTCTCTCAAGTTTAATTATTGACTACATTGAAATATTTTCCCCTATTTCCAAAATGAATTCCATTCACATTGTTCTATCCCATACTACTTCACATGGATGGGAGTTCCATCAGATGAATGTTAAATATTCCTTATTCCATGGGATCTATACGAAGAAATATACATGGAATAACCTCTTTTCCATACTCAATGTGATTACAACCTTGTTTGTCACCTTAAGAAATCTCTCTATGGTCTTAAATAAGCTCCTTGAGCTTGATATAGAAATATGGATAGCTTTCTTCTCGACACCAACTTCTCGAGATGTCATTCTAACCCCGTCGTATACATGAAGAAAGTAGGAATCCATATCATAATCCTTTTTCTTTATGTTTGTATATTTATGGTGATAGAATTGCAACTTCTCAAGAAATTTTAATCTAAACCAAGAGACAAAATACTACTCTATTGATCTATGGAATTAAATTCACAATTTAGAACAAAAATAACACACATGCAATAAGAAATAGTGTACATGCACAATATTTTTCCAGGGGAAAGAAACTGCTAAAAACCCCTTATGCTTGCTTGCATTAGTCAAATGAATAGAGATGTATTACAATTGATAGCTCAGTCTGAGCTCAACCTGCAAGTGAATAACCTATATCTATGGTCAATGAGAAGCTCTGACCTAGACTTAGTCAATTTCATTATTTTCTTGAGCCCTTATTTCGTTGCACAATTCCTAAGGAATTAGGCCCCTATTATCTAGGAATTTTATTCCAATTGGTTGCATAATTCCCAAGGTTTATCATATGGTTGCATGCAACACATGTAGACTCCATAATAGTGTACAACTAATGTTACACTACCTTATAATCTCCATCATAGTTGAAGAACTTGAATTCTCTACATGCACTAGCTATTTTGGGTTGATTGATCAGTTAACTGAATGATCACTGAGTTAGACTATTGTCCCACTACACAACAAACCTTCTGATAGTTCTATCAACAAGTAGAACTAGTTTTTAACTAAAAAAAATTTAAAATAAAAAGCCTTGATTGCCACAAATTAGCAATCACACATGCTTAAATGAAATCCAATCCCTCTAACTAGAATTTGCTGAGTAAATTGAGTGCCACAAGACATGTCAAACAAGTTAAATAAATCCCAATTGTTTGTTGACGTGGAAATTTGATTTTTCTCAATTTTACCAAGGAAAAATCAAATTGATATTTTATTGTTTCATTTATCAACACTCGCTCTCAACAAAAAAATGGATTATCAACCAAAGCTACCCTGCACCTATGGAACTCGAACTTCCCTCTTGACAAGTCCTTTGTCAAAATGTCAGCGTGTTGTTCCTCTGTTGGAATGTACTGTAGTGAATTTATCCACCTCTATACATATTTTTGTAAATTATGATACCAGATATCTATATGCTTGGATCGATTTTTAAATACTAGATTATCAAAGAGCTTAATGCAACTCCAATTATCACAATAGATCATCGTTTGATCCATCATTTGACCAAACAGTCGCACAAGTATCTTTCTCATCTATATCGCCTCACATGTTGCTTGATTTGCAACCATGTATTCTTCTTCTTCCAATTTGAGTGCCACAAATATTTACTTCCTACTGTACCATGAAATTTTTTGGGAACCAACACTAAAAATTCCACTTGATGTACTCTTTTGGTTAGATGGAATCCATGCCCAATCTGCATATGTGAAGCCACACAATTTCATTCCCTCTATTCGTTTGTATCATAATCCATACTTGGTAGTGCCTCTAAGGTATCGTAAAACATTATTAGCTACCTTCAAAAATAATTTGATCGACCTAACCATAGCTTGTATCAGTTGGTTGACTTCATAACACATTTCTAGTCGTGTTTTCACAAGGCACATAAGTGAACCCACTAACTTTCTGTAAATGGTACCATCCACCTCTTCGCCTAAAGTGGTAGTATCCTTCCTCTAATTGATCACTAGAGGTGTCTCCATGGGCTTACAACTCTACATGAATAATATCTGTAGAATATATGCAATATCTCATTTTCATACTTGCCTCAAGACACAAACAATTCACCATCACCTTTCCATACTTCCAACCCAAGGAAGTAGTGCATGGGACCCATGCCCTTTATTTCAAATTCCCTTGCAAGATCCTCCTTGCAAGAGTTAATCATATTCTCACAACTAGTTAATATTGAATCATCAACATATAAAAAAATGATAATCATATGATAGAGGTTCACATTCACTTCAATTTTGGTGAAGCCCAAACGAGTGAGATAACTGTTGATCCTAGTGTACTATGCTCGGGGTGCCTATTTGAGACCATATAATGCTCGCCTATGACTGCACATATGAATATGTCGATAAAATGTATAAAAAAAAATTGGTTTAACTATTTACACCTACTCCTCAACAACACCATTGACAAATCTTGTTTTACATCCATCTCGTGGATATTCCACCCCATCTATGCAGCTAATTTAAGAATTTATCTAATGGATGAATATCTTGCCACAAGAGCAAATATTTTCTCATAGTCAATTCCCTCAAATCGACAGAATAATTTGGCCACAAATATGCACTTATACTTCTCTTTGCTCCCATATGTTGCATGCTTAACCTTGAATATCCATCTCGAACCCACAACTCATTTATCTATCAGTCTTGGGACCACTTCAAAAACAATATTCTTCATAATGGATTATATTCTTCCACCATTGCATCAACCCAAACATTTTGCTCTACTAGTTCCTCAGAAGAGTATGTATTAGTCTATATAAGCTCAGTCATTAGAGCCATGTAGCTAGTGTACCTCTCAGGTGACCTCCTTTGTCTGTAGAAATTTGAATGAGCTCCCACATTATCCCTTGCATCCTACATCATTCTATCAAATTCCCTAGTCCTTTTTCTCCCTTCTCTGGATGGTTCTGCTTGAGTAGATGTCTCAATTCCCCGCTCCTATATTTTTGGATAATCCACAACTTCATGAGTCTCCTCCTTTAGAGCTAAAACCTCATTTTCTTGCGGAATATGAATATCCATTTTAAGAGAGCACCACATCGCTTTATCATCTTCAAACTTTACATCCATTTGCACAAATTTCATTCAGAGGGAAGGTAAGTACACATGGTAATTATGTGGAGTTTTGGTGTAACCCACAAAGGCTCCAAACTTTGTTGTCGACTGAAGCTTATTCCTCGAATATTTGGAGACATGGAAGTAAAGAGAGGCTCCAAAAATTCTGAAGTGAGACACATATGAATTTCTCCCTGAGAAATATTCCTCCAATGTAATAGTATTGAGAATACGATGAGTACTCTGGTTCTGCAAGTAGACTATTGTGTTACATTCCTCTGCCAAAAAATGCAGTGGTATGCCTTGATCATGTAGCATATCTATCAGAACTCCAACAACACTCTGGTACTTTCTCTCAGCTACCCCATTCTATTGTGGGTTGTGGAGTGATGCCAACTCTCCTTAAATTCATTATTTCTCAATTAAATCCTGAAATCATTTGAAACATACTCAACTCCATTATCGCTCATGAGAGCCTTAACCTTCTTGCTAGTCTCTTTTTCAACTAATGACTTGAGCTCTACAAACTTTGATAATGTCTCATATTTATTCTACATGAAGAAAATCGAACACTTTCTTGATAAATCATCAATTAAAATAACATATCACGTATGTCTGGTAGTGGTGGTTGTTGAGAAGGGTCCAAAAACATCAAAGTGGACTCTTTCCAAGAATGCATATGCTTTACTTTCTCGATCATGGAATGTGGATTTCACATACTTCCCCAAGGTACACCCCTTTCATACATCATGCTCCTAAAATGGCCCAATATTCAATTTGAGATCTCACTGAAACCGCGAATATAACTTTATATCCTTTACTACTTAAGGCAACACCATTTTCCACATCCAACTTGTACATGTTCTTCACCCGAACCCCCATCTACTTCACCTTTCCAGTGTCCATGTGTCTCAGGAATTCTTTCCATTTGTTGAAGTTGAAATTATAACCAAAGTCTTCCAAAACGGTGACAAAGATGAGGTTCTTCCTCAGGAATGGAACAAAAAAGACATATTTTAGGAGAATAAGGGATCCTGACTCCCTATTAAAGGTAAATGTATCAATTCCGGTCACATTATACCTTATGTTGTCCCCCAGCTCAATATGGATTTGGAGATCTTTCTCCTCTGGGTCACTACAAAAATATCTACAACTTGTAATAAAAAACGAGGCACCAAAATACAAGTACCACACACTCCCCATCATAGTGTTGGTCATGCATCTGATAAGGGTGAAGTCTAGCTAAAAATATGAAGTTAATGCCTCACCTACTAATCCTCCTAAGTTCTTGTTACTATAATTTTTGTGAGGACACTTTGTAGCATAGTGCTTGAATTTGTGACAACTGAATAATTTTATTTTGTAAAAGTATTTCTTCTTCCCCCCTTGGCTAGATTCTAGTTTGGTTTGAGATTTCTTAAATTTTCCCTTGTTTCACTTTCCAACCCGTGAAAATTTTTCTTCATTCTCTTCTTTGGATGAAGTTCCATCTTGGTTATTTCTCCTGAACTCTTCTTGTACCAAGTTGGATTTGGTAAATTTTCCTTCCATTCACTGAGTCTTGGTAGCTATTCCAGATTTTAAGAGGCCTAGAAGAGCTAGGCTCATGAGGCTGTCTTCTACAATAGTCTCAACAACCCTTGCAATCTGATCCCGAATTTGTGTAAACTTGGTGAGATACTGTGGGATAGTATCTTTCTTCTCCATTTTAGTTTTTCATAGTTTTTCTGAGAGGGCCAGTTTTGTATGATCACCTTTATTCTCAGACAGCTCTGTGAGTGCCTTCTACATTGCGAAAGGAGTTTATTTTCCATGGATATTTGAGACAATGTGGTCTCTAACTTCCTCCAAGATTATACTCCTCACCTTGGCTACACCTTTCTTCCATTGTGCTAGGTTCTATGCATACGATTCCTGTGGTTTTACAATATTTTTCTTAACATATTCTAGAAATCAATTTTCATCCAACACTGCCTCCATGTGATCCTTCCATGTAATGAAATTTGAGTTGGCTTCCAAGGAATACTCTAATCTCAGCCCTTTGAAGTTCGTATTCCCAACTCTGAATAAATACGACTACACTAAAGATGCAAATTCGAACCTCCTGAGAAACAACTTCAAAATTATTGTTCTAATGTGAATCCATCTCTGATACCATGTAGATTTATGGTGATATAATTTCAACTGCTCAATAAATATTAATCTAAATCAAGAGACACAATCCTAATCTACTCATTTGCATAATTCAATTCACAATTTATAATAACAATCACACACTTGCAATAAGATATAACACACATGCACAACATTTTCCTAGGGGAAAGAAACTACTAAAACCCCTTATGATTTCTTGCATTAATCAGATGAATACATATGTATTACATTTTTTAGCTCTCTCTTTGCTCAATTTGCAAGTGAATAACTCTTTGCTCAATGAGAAGCTCTAACCCAAACTTAGTCAATTTTTTCCTCTGCTTGAGCTCATGTTTTCTTGCGCAATTCCCGAGGAATTAAGACCTTATTGTTTAGGAATTTTCCTCCAATTGACTATGTACTTCCCAAGTTTGATCATCTGGTTACATGCAACACCTGTACACTCTAGAATAGTCTACAACTAATGTTACATTTCCTTGGAATCTCCACCACATTTGGGGAACTCAAATTATCTACATGCTCTAGTTATTTTGGGTTGATTGATAAATTAACTCGATGATCACTAAGTTAGACTATTGTCCCACTGCACAACTGACCTTCCATTAGTTCTATCAACAGTTAGAACTAGTTTAACTAAAAACTATTGGAAATAACTAACCTTGATTGATATAAATTAGCAATCACACATGCTTAAATGAAGTCCAAACCCTCTAACTCAAATTTAATATGTAAACTAAGTGAAAAAAACCATTTCACACAAGTTAACTACATCCAGGTTCTCTGCTGATGTGGAAATTCAAATTTTCTCAATTTGACCAAGGAAAATTAAAATTGAGACTTTCTCACTGCTTTTGTCAACAATTTTGATGACCTTATCCTTACTAGGAATGACACTAATATTTTAACCCATGTGAAGGAAAACCTTAAGAACAAGTTTGAAATGGTAGACTTAAGATATTTTCATTATTTCCTTCGCCTCCATGTCTCACAAACGAAGTAAGGAATTTCTATTTCTAATCTAACTATGCATGTGATCTTCTTCACAATTTTAAAATCAAAGATTGGAAACCAACCTATTTTCCCTTTCACTCTAGAGTAAAAATTACTACCACCCACACTACACTTGAATTTTATGCCACTTTGTATCATCATTTAGTTTGTAGCATCTAATATTTGACTCATACCTGTGCTAATAATTCCTTTATTTTTTATTTTTTTTTATGAATATGTAAAAAAACCACATGAAAGCCATTGGAAAGTATCCAAAATCATAATCCGATATATTTGAGGTATATTTCAATTTGGGATAGATTACAATTCAGGAGGTATTCCTTTGTTGATGGGTTCACTAATTGAGTTCTAGCTACAGACCTTGATGATCAGAAATCTATTGTAGGTTATGTTTCCAATATCGTTTTCGAACCTCTTACTTAGAATTGTAAAAATCAACATTCTATTTCTCCTTCTTTAGCAAAATCAAACTACTGAGCAATTGTTAATGCAAGTCGAGAAGTCTTATGGCATTGAAATATCCTTTTAGATATTATATCGTAACAACAGTATCTGAACACCCTTTGGTGCAAAAATTAAAACACCATTAAGCTCACCAAAGATCCATTTCAACATTAGTACAACATACACGTTGAGCTACAAATGTATGTCATCAAAAAAATCATTCATGATTGAGCTATTGAAGTGCAAATTTTCCCTATAAATTATCAAGCTACACACATTTTCACAAAGTTAGGAGTTCAAGAAGTTGTCATTATGGAGGATAGGATCTAATTCCTCCTTCCTTCTCATATTGTGTCACCTTTGTAAATCCTCCAATCATATCCAAATTTTTTCTTAAGGCGGGATGTTAGGTTATTCATACACTTAGGAGTTATTTAAGTTCAATTGGGTCTATGTCTATTAGGTAAAAGTGTGTTTCTTAGTGTGTTTCTTAATATGAATTAATTTCATTGTAATCCAATGGTCATGATATGTTTAGAAATAGAGTGATATGATGACTCATACTATCTTCAATACTAATAACTATTTATCAGTGGTAACACCTAATTGGTCTATGATCTCTATTTAAAGGGCATCGAAGGTCATTGTTAATTAACAATTGTGAGAACTCCCTTATGTAATATAATTTTTTACATTAATAAAATTACCTTAAGTTTCCACATTGGATGAGGTCGTGAACTATTTTCTTCTTAAAAGGTTTTAACAATGTAAAAATATTAGATTGTGATCTTTGATCTGGTTATGTGAGTAATTATTAAAGGCTTTCATCCTATAACAAATACCATATTTACTTAAATACATTTAAAAGTAAATAAAATAAATGATAAATTAAATAGAAAAATTAATCTTAACCTCTTAAAATTCCAAAAAAAATCTATACTTTAAATCTCTTGTGATTCCTTTTTATGTGTAATAATGTTAACTCTTTTTATGTATAATATTTTGAGAGTTAACATGGATTTATAGGGTAACATAAAATGAGGCCGTTTAATCTATTTCACAATGACATTAAAAATGTAAGTGTTGAACTCTCTTTCCACTCTCAAATATATAATGAGGTAGCTTCATCTCTTTCACAATAATGTTGAAAATGAAGGTTTTGCATTATATTTTTTCCTTAATTTTATAATTTAGTAACTAATTTTACCCATGCAAAGTGGCTTTGTATTAAGATTTTGCATCGTAGCATACGATTGTTATTTGTGTTATCAAATCTATGTTACAATCTCTTCCCATTGCCTATCTAATATTATTCAATAAGATTTTTGGATTGTTGAAGGCGATTGATATAGGAGGCTTGCGACCATATAGTTGAGATATGTTGTCTTTCTTTTTTCTATGTATCAGGGTGAAATTGGTAACTAGAGCACACAATCATCTCTACTATTAGAAATCATACTGCTATCATCGTAATGCCTTGGCCCAATAGAATATACCATAAAATATAGCGAGAAAGTTTAACCAAGATTTCAATCAAAATAAATAACATTAACACCATTATTCCAAACTATTGGAATTGTGACTAAGAAACTAACTCCATTAACATCGAATTAATTGATTTTTTTTTTTTTTTTTTTTTTTTTTTTTTTTTTTTAAATTTCTATTCATCTCTTTTTATTTATCATAAAAAACTTACTAAGTCAACATTAACTTAATTGAAACTTTTACTATTTCCCATACATATTCTTGGTCTTACTATCAAACAATAACCTCAAGTCATTTGCAATTTCTTCTACTTAAATAGTATCTCCTTTGCATTACTATTTATTTTCTATTAACATATCAATTATGATAATAGTACATTATTATAATAATATATTTAATATTTTATAATTAATAATTTTATATTTTTTAAACAATTTATTATATGATAAAAATAAATAAATTTGCTTATTTTTATGTAAAATTTAAAGGAAAAATATTATAGAAAAGAAATGTATATTTACACTTTATTAATAGAAAAGTTGATCAAATATTTACTATTAAATTTTTTAAAATAATCCAAATTATACAAATTATTTTAAAAATAAATTATGTATTATTTTTGACATATTTATTCTACATTTATAAGTTTTCCATATTATTATTATGGTTGTTTATATTTACATTTGTTTATCTCTCACTTTTTCTTTTATAATAATCTGTTTCGCATGATATAAATTTTATTATATATATATATATTAATATTATTTTAAAATACAAATTTGCATTTTTTTATGGCTTAGATAATGAACTCTTAATTCAAAAAACATTTAAATTATACTCTATTACAATAGAGTTTGAAGGGCTCACTAGTGTTAAGTTAGTGCCCACTATCCAACAAAACACCATGGATAATGGAGTATCAACATCATAACAATTTGAGTCATCTTGTAAACATTCTTTCTCATTTTATCAATAAAGTCACTCAAAAAAATTATCCTCTCATCAAATTAAATCAAATTATACAAGTTAGGGTGACATGAAAGAATGTCATACTTTAGTAAAAAATATAATTAATTGAAGAAATAGGATGTGGTTGTAAAGACAAAAGACGTTGAAAATGTAAGGAAATAGTGGTGAAAATGATGCAAATTCTTAGACCCAAAAAAATCCATGCATGAGCCATACATTAGCAGGCCACTTGTAATCTAATTATGATTAATAGAAGACTGGTTTGATATGTGGTTTCACTGTAATTTATCTTTATTTTATAGTAATCTACCCAGGTGTGTTAGGTCACTATATTACTAGTATAGTCCCTTATTGTTGTTAGTGTAACCCCCTTATTGTTATTGTTGAACCCCTGTAACCCCCATATTTTTATTATTGTGCCCTTACATTATTATTGTTAGGTCAATTAGGATTACATTGTGGCCTCATGGACTCCTATATATAGAAAGGAGGTTTTCTCATTTGTATCATCCAAGAATTTTTCATTTATGTAATGTATTGCAGGTTCCCCCCTCAAAGTGGCTTATTTCTAAGGCATTGATCTCTCTTTTCTTCTATTTTTGGAGCTTGTTTCATAACAAGGTGATACCTGTGGGAGGCCCCCTCATAGTTGTGTAACTGATTTGTAATGTATTAATTTTATATGTTTTTTATTGTTTCTTTTTTCACATGCATTCTCTCTTAAATAATTTTAATGGTTTGATGTATTGATAACAATCATGACCATTATGTCGATTGTGTACAGAGTAACATGTGTAAATGAAGATGATTACCCTAGTCTAGACCTGATTTTACTTGCCTTATAATCACAATATGCAATATCATATTCCCTATGTTTGACCTGAGATTTCATCTGTATTTCAATTTATTGAATTAAAAAATTTCCATTAAAAAAAATTAGGAACTACGACAAGGTATCAAGACCGACAATCTCATTTTCTCCCATTTTAACTTCAAACTTTTACTTCGGCTCAACATCGATATGATATCAAGAATTGGGGAAATATGCTTTGTCACACTCTGTGACAAGTAGCCTCAACCCAATATTACTCTTCTAAGTTTATGGACAATATTTATCTATTATATTCAGTTTTTATAATGTCGATTTGAGTTCCAATGATTGATTCAACAATTTAAGAGACTTATTAATTAATATACAAGTTTGGCTTTCAATTTGCATAAACATATGGTATATGTTTACATATATTGACTTCAACTTTGATTCACAGTGTATGAATACACTAGAATTGGTTAAAAATATGAGCAAAAATCTAACTCTTGAGATGCTAGCTAGGGTTTGAACCATTTTCATAATATTTTCTCTATATTACTTATATATATATCCATTCCATCTCATTAGATATATAGAGATTATGTGTGTGATTGATTGTTGTTGAATACAATATTTTTTCGTGATGTATATACTTTCTTAATGTTCCTTACTTTGAGTTGATTAATATTAGTCAAAAGGTTACATTAGGATCATTTCTCAAGTGACAACTAGTACAATGTAGGAAATAGTTTTAGTCATGATTCTAGTCCAACACTCTAATTTATGATTTAAGGACATGTTATTCTATTTCCAGTATTTGATTTTTAGGGAGCTAAGAACCAGAACTATAATCCTTTATCCTTCAAGTCCAAATTGTAATTGAGTACATGAAAATTGTCCTAAAGCAACAAATGATTGTATTCTAGAGCCAAGTCAGGGGATTTAGGATAAAGTCTAGCTATATGTATTTTGGACCCATGCATATTATGTTTCATACATTTTAGAAACTTTTTCATATCTTTGGCATAATATACAAGATAAAATTATTCTTTTGGATTAGAATATAAGATAATTATTTTAGTTATTTAAAGAAGTATAATATCTTTTATGTCTCCTATACATATGGTGTTTACAACTCATAAGCTTAAATCTTGGATTGACTTGTGAAGGATTTTAATTGTGACATTAAAATAGCCCAATGATTGTTCGATGTTGTGACTAGGGAAAGATGCATATTGTTGTTTTGACATGTGAATGCACTATCAGAAAGCACAAACAAAGGAATAAAAGGTACAAAAGATGAAAAAAAACCTAAGATGATGAACTAAATCCAAGAGGACATGACTACCCTGGTTGAAAGTAATTGTTCAAAGGAAAAATAACGGAGTGTTATGAATTCAAGCTACGTGAAGGAAAAATAAGGGGGAACCTTTGAATTTTTCCCCTACTAATTCTTTATTGAGAATGAAAAGTATTACAATGTAGAAAATTATAGAGGCTTAAGAATTCTAATATAAGTGATATCTATGGGGTAATGGTCTTCATATACCAAATACTAAAATAGCTTATATACACAATATTTCAAGGGGAAGGCACCCCTTCGGTCACTACAGGAAGTCATTTTTCCATTATTCCTTTATTCTAAAATAAGATAAAATATGAGGTGCCTTCAACTTGAGAAACATGCAACTTGTTCACAGGAATTTAGCCTCAAAGTACCACTTGTTTAAAATGGGCTTTGAGGAAAGGATGTACATTCATACCTTGAAAGAATCATGAGGAAAATTTCAAGGGGATACAAGCCTAAAGAACGATCTAGATGGAATCCTCAAAAATTCATCATTTGAATATGCATAGTAATGGAAACCATCTACATAACAATGATGGGTAACTTTCTAAGGAATTCCTTCAATTTTTATTTTTATTTTCTAAATTTAATTTCAATCTGCAGAATCTATGCAATATTTCATTTGCATACTCACCTTCAGACACAAAAAATTCACCATCTCCTTTCCATACTTCCAACCCAAGAATGTAATGCATGGGACCCATGTCCTTTATTTCAAATTCCCTTCCAAGGTCCTCCTTGCAAGAGTTGATCACCTGCTCACAACCAATTAATATTAAATCATCAACATATAAGACAATGATGAGAAATTTACCTTCTACCAAAATATGATAGAGGTTCATATTCACTTCACTTTTAGTGAATCCAAAACCAGTGAGATACCTGTTGATCATAGTGTACTAATCTCGGGGTGCCTATTAGAGACCATATAATAATTGCCTAAGACTGCACACATGAGACTCATGATAAAATGTCTAAAAAGCTTTTGGTTTCTCTAGGTACACCTCATCCTCAACAAAGCCATTGATAAATATTGTTTTTACATCCATCTCATGGATATTCCAACCCATCTACGCAACTAGTTAAAGAATTTATCTAATGGATGAATACCTTTCCACAGGAGTGAAGGTTTTCTCTTACTCAATTACCTCAAATTGAGAGAATAATTTGGCCACAAATATGGCTTTATATTTCTCTATGCTTCCATTTGTTGCATGCTTAACCTTGAATACCCATCTCGAACCCTCAACTGATTTATCTATCGGCCTTGGGACCACTTCCCAAACACTATTCTTCATGATGGATTATATTATTCCACCATTGCATCAACCCAAACATGTTTCTCTACTAGTTCCTCAAAAGAGGATGTATCAGTTTATACAAGCTCAGTCATTAGATCCATGTAGTCAGTGTACCTATCAGGTTACCTCCTTTTTCTGTGAAAATTTGAAGGGGCTCCCACATCCTACACCAATATACTCCCTTCTCTGGTTCTTTTTCTCCCTTCTCTGGATGGTTTTGCTTGAATGTATGTCTCGACTCCATGCTTCTCTACTTTTGGATACTCCACAACTTCATTAGGCTCCTCCTTGGGTGCTAAAAGATCCTTTTCTTGTGGGATCTAAAGCTCCCTCTTAAGAGAGCACCACATCACTTTATACTCATCATAATTTACATCTGTTTGCATAAATTTCATTTTGAGGGAAGGTAAGTACACATGGTAATTATGTGGATTTTTAGTGTAACTCACAAAAGCTCTAAAATCTGTTGTCAACTAAAGCTTCTTCCTCGAATATTTGGAGACATGCCAAAGTAAAGAGAGGCTCCAAAAATTCTAAAGTGAGACACATATGACTTTCTCCCCGAGAAATATTCCTCCAATGTAATCATATTGAGAATCCGATTAGGACTCTGGTTCTACAATTAGACTATTGTGTTACATTACTCTGCCAAAAAATGTAGTGGTATGTGTGTTAGTGTGTTTGGTGCACATATGTACGAAATCACACCAACTTAAGGGTTGTGGTTTACCCTCTTAAGTTATTGGTCATAGGCATAAAATATATGGAGTCAATAAAGTTAGTGGAACATGCTAGAACATAAAAATACTAGATAAAGAAATAGCATGCATATTCAAACATAAAAATTAAACTAAAACTAAAACTAAGAAAAATAACACAAAAGCTCTAAATAGAGTCAAACAACTTCAATAATATAAACGAAGGTGCTTACGTCCCCTCTTATTGAGTGCTAGTAGGAAATGAGGATGAAACTTTAACCTAATTGCCAAGGGGCCCTTAGAACTTGGGGTTCTACGTCTTGATGCAAGGATGTCTTCACTTCCAAGCTGCATCAGCTCAAAGTCTCCCTCTCTCTACTATGGTGGACTGAAGTTGTTGGATGGCCAACAACTTAGTCCCCTCTATCTCTGCTCTAGATCACACACTGCTGGTATTGCTTGGGGAAATTCTGGCCAGCATAACAATGTGCTCTCAAGTTGTTCATCTCTTGGTGACCTTTTATAGGAGAATTCAAATCCTCCTTCCCTCTCGTGGTACATTATGGATGGTGACCCAAGAGAGGAGGGTGATTCTATTATGTGCCACATTTATTCCATTTTGTGCTCCCTTGATGTCCTAAGGAGGCTTGGGTGGCTGTCCTTAGGCAGCTTTAAGTGTGTAATCAATGCCCTTGAGTGCGCTTTTTGTGGTCCCAGAAAGTGACTTCCGCCACTCCCACAATTGCGTGGTTTTTGGGTCAAAATGCATGCAAAGGTGTGCTTATCAAAGGATTTTGCACGCAAAAGCATTTATGACTAGTTCAAATTTGATTTTTCCTCAGACCTTAGAGATTTTTAAATACTTTCCAGACTCTCTAATGTCTCTCAGCCCTGTAAATCCTTCTGCTTGACATTAAATAATGTCTCCTTTGCTTGTACGATTTTCTATTGTTAACAGTTGCCCCCTAATGTGTGAGTCTAGGAAGAACTGTATAGCCAAAATACATTATAGTTTCTTTTCTGTATATTGTGCATAGAGAGAGAGAGACCAATGTGTAGCTCAGAACTGGAGACACCTTGCACTAGTTCGAAGAACGAACATGTCCTATGGGACCCCTATAAGAAAATATAATACAATATATACAAATTTTATACGAGGCAGGTGTTGAGTCTCAAAAGTGTTTTCTATATTCATACATATTTTCATTATGTCATAACCATTTAGCTCTTATTTCATAGCCATCTGACATAAAACCCTACATCAAGTAACCATTTTCATAAATATATGGGTTAGGATCCTTGTCTTCCAAAGTTATTTATTTTATGTATTTAAAGTGAATTTATGATTAGAAATTAGAAAATTAACATAGTTTCATATATCTATATATGTGTTATGAGTTTTGTGACATGTGTAGGTCAAAAGGAGACTTCTAGAAGACCCTTATGTGGCACTCTAAGGCCAAATTCGAATTTGGTTGGAGAAGATCATGGGATCATGAGAACATTTGTCTCACTTCCTTGTTGTATTGAAACTCCAAGAGGATATGTGTCTCATTTCTTAGTTGTGTTGAAACTCTAGAAAGACATGTGTCTTATAATTTCCTATTTTGATTGTAACTCTAGAGATGGAGGGAGAGATTCATGGAATCCCATTAATGAGATAACTCCTCATATTTTGTATAAATAGGAGAAGCTTTCTCCTATCATGGGTAATGAAAAGGTAGTGAAAAATAGGAGAAGGAGAGAAAGGAATAGAGAGTCTTTTGTAACAAAGTTTAAGATGGAATGGGATGTAGATTCGTGAGTTTTTCAATAGAGAAATTTAGTTCTTTGATGTTGTTTTGATTACAACTTTAAGGAGCTGAAGGATTTCACCAAATTGGTAGCAGAGGGCCCCTGCTATCCAAGGAGGCTTCTACATGCTTTCTAGATAAGTAGCTTTTAATTCATGTCTTGCATTATTTGTTTAACTAACAGACCCTCATGATGTTATAGTTAGTCTTTTTCTTAAAAGCTTTTCCAACATATCTCTATTCATGGAATGTATTTAATTGTGACATCTTGAGTTACCAACACTTTAGTTTTTTTTTTGTTATTTAGATTAAAAGATCCTCATTATCTTACAACCATTCTTTTTCTTAAAAAGCTCTTCCAACATATCAATATTAGATGAAAAAGATTTGGTTGTATTATGTTGAGTTAATTAGCATTTTCTGTTTTGCAATTAGATTAAAAGATCCTCATTATCTTACCACCATTCTTTTTCTTAAAACCTCTTTCAACATATCAATATTAGATGAAAGAGATTTGGTTGTATTATGTTGAGTTAATTAGCATTTTCTGTTTTGCAATTAGATTAAAAGATCCTCATTATCTTACAATCATTCTTTTTCTTAAAACACTCTTCCAACATATCAATATTAGATGAAAGAGATTTGGTTGTATCATGTTGAGTTAATTAGCATTTTCTATTTTGAAATTAGATTAAAAGATCCTCATTATCTTACAATCATTCTTTTTCTTAAAAAGCTCTTCCAACATATCAATATTAAATGAAAGAGATTTAGTTGTATTATGTTGAGTTACATTTCATGTTCATTCGCAAGCTAGGATATCCATGGATTAGAATGTTATGTTTTTTTCATCATTTTCCTAATTAGGGATAGAATTTACAATTACACTCTGTTTTGAGTCTAAGGTTTCCTTTTCTTTTCTTTTTGACATAGATTTGATTTCATCTTTTGAACATAAGTACTAAAAAGACAAAACCCCCAAAAACATCAATAAAATACATACAACGAAGTAAGGAAGAGGTCACTTAAGCACATATAGTGCACCACACTTCATCAGTTTACTAGCCCTGGTTGATAATTTATGTTAGCAATTTAGGACACTAAATTGACTACACAGTAGGCATGTCCCATGCTCGTAATGTTGTGGCTAGTTAAACAAATCTATTTGACAGATACATTTTCTATCTGTGTCACTAATATGGTAGTGATATGTTGGTTGATTATGACGACTACTGACGCCGCCATGGGCGTTTTTTCTATGAAAATATGTGGAATTTGGTACCCATATGCATAAACTTGGTATGGCATGTAATTGTGCATTGTACACCTAGGTGTTGGCTGGGACCTTCCCATGTAAGAATTTATGAAAGAGACGCTTATGAAGGCATGGGTCTTCAATGAATTTGATCAAAGTGCAATGGTTCTAAGGTATGATACCATCTTGACATGAAAGCTTGTGTTGTAGTCAAATTTCAGGAGGATTGATGACATCTGTGGGCAATGATGTCTCCCATAGTGGCACCTGAGGATGCCCCTTTTATGGAGAGGGGCAAGCCAAGGCACCTCTTCCTTTTTGGAGAGTAGTTGTTGGAGTCGACAAAAAGGAAGCCTCAACCAAATGAGGGGGTCGCTGATATAGAGGAACAAGATCCTGGATGTGATGAGTTTAACATAGGCATGGTGGCGAGGGTTGACTGAAAACTGATGATGGGGATTCAGTGGCCCAAGGTCAGAGTATAAAAATCAGCTTGGTGACAGTCATAACTATTCCTGATGGTGAAATACCTAGAGTCGGTAGGACTTCCAGGGTGGGTATAAGTTGGTTATGAATGCCATATTGGCTTTTGCGTGAGGGTGTGATACTCTGACCAAGGGTGTTCAGGGATTGCTGCCATGGGAGAAAAAATGAATGAGTGGGTGGGGGACATAGTGCACCGTTTTTGGTCATTTTACACTTACCAAAAGAATAAAATAATCGGGTTTAAATTGTTTTCTCACTGATGACGTGAGGAGCATGTTTTACTGAGGATGGTGGCTCCATTGGTTGGTATCATGTGTGAGGTTGATGAAGTGGATGAAAAAGTATCGCATATGGGTTATCCTGATGGAGGTATGGTAGGTTGAATGCGAGGCACGGTAGTGCACTTTTGATATTCTTGTACAACTTGATCGTCTGGGAAAGCGGTTTTATTTCATATGGTAAAACTTACCTTATGCATGGTGGATGGATGGGCATGAGGTGCTTCCTGGACTAAAGTGTTATGTCCATGGCATCACTTTTTCTATGATAGAGATTCTACTATGGATGACGAGTGCTATGGAGGGGAGGCTCTACCAACCAACGAGGATGTTTATCATGTGCAGGGTGAGATGATGATAAACACAATCGGATATATGGAACTTTGGGATGGATAAATGATGTCAGGATATACATATTTTTTCTGGGACTCTATCATGTTGGGGGTAGAATGATACCTGCTATGTAACTTTCAGTGGATTGAGATGTGCATGTTTTTGCATTCTACCTGCAAAAAAAAATACCTCAAGTGAAATAATCTTCTTTATTAAAATATTATTGAAATACATATGCTTTAAAAAGAATATGAGAGAGGGCATAACTATCGGCACTGAAAAATTTTATTTTTCCAGAGGTGTAAATGTGTGGTACGTCCTTTGGGCATTATGAAGTGCTGATCATAGTGTTGCTTCCTAGGTGACCTTCGGTGAAAGACTCGATCAAACCATCTGCAGTAATAAACGCACGTGGTAACTCAAGTGGATGAGACAACCAGGTTCCCCTGTCCTTGGTAGGTGTATGGTGCCTTAGGGGGAATTTTTGTGATGGGAGCTTGCATGAGCACAAGGTTGGGTCCCCTATTAGGATGGCCAATTTCCAGTCGGTGGAAATTATGCCTTGTGCAGAGGTACCTGAATGTTTCCATTAATGAGCATGCCTCTGGCTCGTGGCTAGTGCGGATGGTGCATGGTACCACTGTGCCAACTAATTATATTATATGGGAATCAACACTACTCGTCATCCCAGATGTGGACGCTTAGAAAGGATCTGTAGTAGAAGATGAGGTCTTTGCTTACATTTTCATGTTTTCGGCTTGGGTGTGTCTAACTCTTTGGGGGAGTGTAGACTTAATGTTGCTCTTGCAGCTCTTAGCTTAGGGAGACGCTCACATTTAATTGTATGATGAAATTGTGAACAAATCCGACAATAAGTATGTGTGATATTCTCTTGGTTAGAGAGAAGTCTCTGTGGTTGAGAAGAGACTGTGCGAAAATTGCTTGTGAGGGGCTTCAGTTCTTTATACTGATTGACTCGGTGGTCATTTAGGTCACCTAGTCCGCATGTTATCCTAGGTTTGGCCTCAGTCATGCTTGGTTGGTGCGCCTTCCTAGTTTTCCCATCACACCCGTGTGGGTGTGGGTTAGTAGCCTACGGGTGATGTACTTTTTATATCGTTTAAGCAGATCATACCATTTCTTCTCTATTGTATGAATCATATAAATGAGGGGAAAAACTCATGGGATAAAGGTACAACACTGTCCACATTGATTTCCGTAACATACTGGAAAAATAGCCTAAATATGGGGGTCTCGTCGTGCTCAGTTTGTGGTCTGGCCAGGTTCCAACATCGTTATGCTGTTAAATCAGGGAAAATGGCGACCACTTGATTGGGAATTTTACATAACGCGCATGTTGGTATTCTTTGTAGAGAGTGATTGGGGGTAACTAGGGGTTCCATGATTGGTCGCTTTTCAGCCCATAAGAAAAGGATGGATCTACTTGTCACCTCTTCTTGGGTTGTTGAGCTGTTCATGGATTCTGAGTTGGTGCCATCTTCTTGGGAAAGACGGACTATATTTGAGCGCATACAGGCTAGTGCTGCGCGAAATATAGGTATGTAGTGACAACGACGTACTGGGTGGTTGTCGCCACATATCTGACATGAATACTAGATGTCCATGTTGTTGTGATATACTATATGAATGGGGTACCATCACTGGAACATCTCCAGGGCTGGGAAATCAATGATGAAATGATCGAGCTCATCATAGAGTACACAAATCTCGATGTGAGGAGGGGGTATGACTGGGGGCATCTCTGGTGCCCGTCCTTCCTCTTTTAGTTATAGGATGGTACGAGGTTCATCTCTAGATGACTAGGTGGAGGGATCATCTTGATAGGATCACACGATGGCATGTAATGAATCCCTATATCACATGATTTCTAGGAAATGATGGGTATAGTGCCCATAATTGTTGTAGATAGCGCATGCGTGATTGGTACACAATGATTTGCCTTTACTGTTGGTGGCAGTTTCATTTTTATAGGAACGTGGTGTTGTGATGTCTGCCTCAGAGCTGAGGAGTGGTTTTAATTCATCTAGCTCTGGACAGATATGGGTAGGGTGACCTATTATGTCGCATATGGTGCAAACTGGTGATTCCCGTTGTATGGCGAGAGTTTCTAGCTTCTTTCCTCTTCTCTGGGTTTTATTAGCCATAATATTTGGTTTTTCAATGGGAATTTCCTTTGTAGGGATGTTTGTGACCGTCTCCTGAATGGTTGGGTCCAATTCAAGATTGATGGGGATTAACCCTGTAGAGGTGATGTGCGTGACTCCCATTGGAGTGGGTGGGACTAGGTACCAAAATGGTATTGCAAATGATAAGTTTGGTAGGACCACCGTGGCCATGACCTTATATGACATAAAACTAGTTGGGGGGAAGATGAAAGGGGTTTAGGAAGTGGCGTAGGCTAGAGAGGCTATCGTGGCCGAGGAATTAGTGTCATTACCTCTTGTTTCCTTGTCCTAACTAGATTCGGTGCTTGATGTGGACATCATGCACACCATAGCCCCTATGACATCAGGTGATGACTCAGGTATAATGGGGGGATCTCCTAGGAATGACCTTAGGATGGACGACGGCTTGAACTGGCCAGAGATAAATTCTTTGTACCGTGAAAGTGCGTCCATGAATGTATCTACATAGGGTAGAATTACATCAGTGTTTTTTAGGGGTCATTTTTCGCTATGCATCAATTGGTCGACAGTAGCGATGTGGTCCTCATGGGGAAACATCATAGTGCAGAAGATGGAGGAGGCTATGGCTGACATGGTGTACATATAACTCTGACCAAGTAGTATATTATATTCCAAGTGAGCATCCAAGACTTAAATTTCTATAAGGACCATCTTTTCGACTAAGCAAACCGGGACATTTTGGTAGAGACTGATGGGGGTTGAAGGGAAACCATCGTATTCTCTAAGCGTGATTACTGATGGTTTTATTTCAGGAGACCCTAACTTCTGTCAATTTTTTTTTGACATGATGCACATGGATGCACCCTCGTCAATGACATATCGGTGAATGGTGATATTTTGGACCGATACTGGTACCTAAAAGGCGACCATTAAAGGAAGCCTAGGGGTGGATTTGTCTAAATCAAAAGCCCTTAGGTGTGTATGGCTAGGGTCAATAGCGCCTAATGCGAAAAGTAAGGCTTTCTATTGTTTTTGGCATGACTGCAATACTTCCAAATCTGACATAGCAATAGGAGATTAGGCTAGATTGTCCACGATGCTATAGTTATAGGTCGCTTTAGAATAGTTTCCTGCTCACCTAGTTAGTCCCTTAGCCATCTTTGGCAAAGGTTCAATAGTCATCTTTGATATGGTCAAAGGTGTTGTTGGCGCACTAGTACTAGCCCCTGACGTGTTAGTGTCTGGTGGGTTTTCATAATTTCGATTCCATGTTTGAAAAAACATATCTTCGCCAATCATGTAGATTTCGTAGCTATTTTTTTCGAAGACATCAAGATTTTGTTCCTGCATGCTAACTGTCCCTTGATGGGGGAAACGCTCTTGCATCACTATTGTTTGCTAGGAAGATCCCCCATTGTCCTCGGTTACTTTGCAACTTATTTAGCTCAGGGAGGTTGGGATAGTGGTGAGCGTAATGGTCGTACTAACCACATATCGAGCAAGAGTGGTTTGTTCAAAGAGGTCGCCTTTTTTTTCTGTTGTTGGACATTGCTTGGCTCTTGGTTTTGATTTTGGTTGGGGTTGCCCCCAACCTGAGATCGTGGAGGGAATTGCTAGTTGTTGCCCCCATGTCCAGGATTTCCTTTATGTTTTCTTTTTCATTTTTTTTTGACCACGTTAGGAGGGTAATTCTCCTGGTTATATGGTTGGCATGGTTGGTTTTGGGAATGTTGCACAAAGTTCACATGTGCATTATTCTGCATAGGCAATTCCTGTGCTAGGGACTAAGCATAACACAGTCCCTGTTTTGCAACTGGCTGTTGGCGGGGAGCTCTTCTGTCAGTATTTCTATCTGCGTACTGGGTCCCCTGAGCTAGAGGATAGGGTCCTCCATGTTGATGGTGATACAATGACACCCTACTGGTCAAATTTTGTGGAGGCATGTGATGAATTTGGTAGCCAAGTTTTGGTACGTTCTGGGTAGAATCGTATGTGTAACCGGGGTTTTGAAAGTTGTTGCCTGGGTAACTTTGGGTCAGTTACCCAATTAGACCATCTGCAGAGTTTGATGCACCTGGAAATTATTTGTAAGTTTGCAGGCATGGGGCATTCGACAAGATATTGTAGATATAGCCTGACTGCGTATAGATCAACTCGAGATGTTGGTCCTTAATGATGGTGTCCTCTTTGGATATGGGCCTTTGTTGTGCCACATCCTTCAAAATCTTTGGAGTGAGAGTTTTCAGGAATAGTTCTAACAATACCCGATCATTGAGTTTGGCTTTACACAAACTACGACACCACCACCATTCGTGGAGATGGTCCGAGATATGGATGACGAGGTTTTGCCTAAAGTGTGTCAGTAATTCCATTCCGGAATCATGGTGAATGGGTAACTGAAAATAGGTTAGGAACACAGTGGAAAGGACGCTAAAGTTTCCACGAGTAGCAGAGGGTTGCTTCACATACCATTTCGCTGCTACTCTTGTCAAAATGCGTTGAAACAATCTTAATCGAATAGTATCATCAACGATGTTTTCCGATGAGCACCACAGGTGGAAAGTCATGACATGATTTCTTGGGTCTTCTGCTTACTTTCCTTCGAACCTTGGAATGTATGAAGGGAGCTTCGTGGGCATGGGAGGCCAAATGGGGTTGTGTTCAATGGGGTCGTTCATCAACTTGGTTAAATCTGGTAGATTCAACGAAGCTAGGAAAGGTGACTGCGAGTTTGTAGCCATTGCGACTTGTGAAAACACAATGTTATGGTTAGGAAGAGGGTTTATCTACGACGTCCCTATTGTGTATTTGACTGGCTTCCCTAATGGGTAGCACTCCTCTTCCCTCTAGGGGTTGTGGGAGGAGTGGTATGTGGTGTGGCATTACGAGACTGACCAGGGTTCCCAACTAAAGATGCCCCAATAAAGGATGAACTAATAATGGTGGCAGCATTCCATCTTTAATGCCTAAATGGCGAAAGACCTGGAATCCATCCCGATAATGGGGGGAGGTCCAAAAGACGTCTAGATCGACGAGGTCCCATTGGGTCCATTCTGATGTTAACTAGGAATGGCTTTGGAAATATTTGAGAGGATAGAGATTATAATCAAAGAAAAATTTCGATCGCATATATCAAAAAAAGCGAAAATAAAATAAACTTTCCCTTTAAATTAATCCTATGTGATCAATCAATCAAAAAATATGGTTTTTGTTTGTTTTTTTATGATACTCAAATCCTAGAAGACCTAATCATCCTCACACACTCAAATGTAATTGGGCCTTGAGAATATATCTTGGGAGTGCTAGCACAATGTCCTGTAAGAGTTGGCAATGCCCCCAATCAGCCGAAGAAAATCCACCAATGTAAGGGTAGAGGATCTAGTGCTTGCCTGCACCGTCACCTATAGGGAAAGGATGCCGTAATTTTGGCCACTAAGTACCACTATCCCACATGATAATTCGAGTATTGGGCTTATTTTTAGTTGAGCTAATAGTATCGAGTATCAGTCGGGTCAGGTAGCCCCAACTGGTACCGCACGCACTGTGCCTAAGCCTAACCCCCTCTGAATCGGGTCTTTGCCACGATTGGGTTTTCTTTTCCATGGGATTATAGGTGGATTTGAAAGCTCCCTAAATAGTCAAATTCTATGTTTCAAGATGAATAATGATCAAGGTGGCTTATTGGATGCCTACCCCCTTGATCCTAACTTATACTATAAATTATTTTATGGCCCCTGTGGGGAGAATTTAGTGAGTTTTTTTAAGTTAGTTTTAGGTGTCTTTGCTTTTATTAGTGTGTGTATGTGTGTGAGAAAAAAATGAACAAGCACATAATTTGAATGTGTGAATATGCGATGATCCTTTTCAAAATCCCCTATTAAACTATGATCTATTGTTCCTTGCTCAAAAGAAAAAACATGTGCGGATATGAGCCACTTTCTATTTTTCCTAGTTAATATATGTGATCAACTATGGCAAGATGATGAGATGTGAATAGAGAATGTTCATATGCTTTCCTAGGATCACCGAAGGTTGCAAAGGCAACAGAGATTACTTGCTCTTCTATCAACAATTCAATCCTGGCCCCGAAATACTAGTGGAAAAATTGAACTAAACTAATGACTTTTACACTAGAAAAAGGAACTAGCTAAGCATGCGTGGACTTGGGCCACTTACTTTGGCTAATTATCTAGGTTTTTTGGTACCTAAATTTTCAAAACATAATTTTCTTCAAAATGCAAGTTAATTTTTCCTCCTACTTAAAATATGTGTGAACTTTGCAAAAATCAACTTGAAATAAAACTAACACTAAGCCTACCAAAATCAGCTAAAAGTGAGCTTTAGAAAGCTACGAGGCACCTCAACCAGTGTTGGAAGATGTATTATGGGATGCCAATCATTTTACAAGCAAGAAAAGATATAAATATGGGAGACATTTCTCATTCTGTCTTTTGCACGCAAAAGGCTGCAACAGGCGCGATGTCTACGCACAGGTCAGCTCTGAACGTGTGCCCTAGGCACACCTGTTTGAGGGAAATGCACAAATTCTTGAAAAAGTAAGTTTTGGAGTTGTTTTTCTTCAGTTTGTAACTTGGGATGAACTAGGGACTGAAGGAGAAAAAGGGGGTAATTTTAGCCCAACTCCATAGCACAGATGGAGGTCTCTGCAAAAAGGCACAACCACAAAAACTTGAAAATAAAAGTTAGTGGAGTCGCCAATCCTATGTTAATGTGTTTGGTGCACGTATATATGAAACCACACCAACTTAAGGGGTGTGGTTTACCATTTTAAGTTATTAGTCATAGGTAAAAAATATATGGATTCAAGCAAGTTAATGGAACATGCTAGAAAATAAACATACTAGATAGAGAAATAGCATGCATATTCAAACATAAAATTTAAACTAAAACTGAAACAAATAACACAAAAGCTCTAAATAGAGTCAAACAACTTTAATAATCCAAACGGTGGTGCTTACGTCCCCTCTTATTGAGTGCTGGTAGGAAATGAGGATGAAATTTTAAGCCACTTGCCAAGGGGCCCTTATAACTTGGGGTTCTAAGTCCCAATGCAAGGATTTATTTACTTCCAAGCTGCCTCGATGCAAAGTCTCTCTCTCTCTCTACTATGGTGGACTGAATTTTTTGGATGGCAAACAACTGAGTCCCCTCTATCTCTGCTTCAGATCACACACTGCTGGTATTGCTTGGGGCTATTCTGGCCAACATAACAATGTGCTCTCACACTAGCACATTTTCCCCAAATTCTGATGGCCAAAATGTCACTCTTGCGACACATAGGCAGCCCAAGAGAGACGTTTTGAGGTGCGCAAAAACGTGGTTTCTCCTCACGTCAGACTTCCGACACTTTACATAAACATCGATATAGTGACACTAGCTTCGACATTTTAAATTGGTGTCGCACTTCTGACGTTTATTGAAGCATTGCAGTTCCGATCGGATAAAGTGTTGCTATTCCGACGCCCTCAAACATTGCTCGTCCTTGCCTCCAAACGTCGCTATTCCGATGCCTCTGAATGTCGCTAGTCCGACGCCGCCATATCTTCGTCGCAAGACCGACGTGTCTAAATATCATCACAAGACCTATGGTTGTTAAACGTTACACTACCAATGGAAACAAACACAAAATACCGACGGTAGTGGAACGTCGCAATACCGACGACAATACAAAATACTGGTGGAGTATTTACGTCGGAATAGCGATGGTAGTGTAACGTCGTAATAGCGATGGTAGTGTAACATCGTAATACTGATGATAGTGTAACGTCGCAATACCAACAGAAACAATCGCAGAGGTAAAAAAAATGTTTTGTTTCCATTTTGTTACTATATGATGGTCATCAAAATATAATGATTTATATTGTGTTTGAATCTGCCCTTTGTAAGCTATGCTCTCTATCTTATTTGAATTTTTTTTTGAATTCTTTCAAGTGGAATCTAATCGATCTTCAAAACTAAGTTGATTTTGGTTATAGCTAAATTCAATGTTGAGAGAAGCCATTATTTCTGCATATTAAAAATTGATAAAATAATCTTTTCATATTAAGATGGCCACTGTCTTTTTCTATGTTATCCTCTATAGTGTGTTTCACATGAAAATGAGGTTAGGAACTAGGCTACGAGGTCAATACCATAAAATTATACTATCAAAACTGTAGATACCCTTCCATCCTTGGACTTGCTACAATGAGCTTATCCATTGAAAACTTATTAATTCAATTCTTACACACTTTTCTAAAGATGGACTTCACCTTCCATCCTTGGAGTTGCAACAATGAGCTTATCCATTGAAAACTTATTAATTAAATTCTTAGACACTTTTCTAAAGATGGAATTTACTGACCACCTTCAAATTATGCCTTTATGTGAAGCTCTACTACAAATATGAGCTTCACGGGAAAGGGAACAATGCAATCATAGAAATTCCAGTTTAAAAAAAAAAATCTCTTGGAATGCTTCATAATAAATTGCTACTGACAATATGCCTAAAAATAATCATATATTTACATTCACAATTTATTAAGATGTAATTTACACTCAAAAGTGTTGGAAGGATGAAATGGGGCTGGATATAAAAACCATTTCATTGCTTTCCCTATAATTGACTTCCAAGTCACTGAATTCATAGGAAGGACGACTTAATATCTTCGAGAGTCTGTCCCTTTGTTTCAGGTACACACAGTGCCACAAAGACGAGGATGAAATCATATACAATAACATAAATCATGAATTTTCCTGCAACAAAAAAGAATAGCTCAATAACCAAATAGACAAGTAAATAAGGAAACACATAAGTTGTAATCCAAAGACAAAAATTTTTGCCTTACAACTAGCCCAATCATTCAAGACTCAATGATAGTTGCAGGCTGACTTCTAGGGGCCACTCTCATCATGTGAAGGAACTAAGGGCCATTATAATTAGGTGAAGCCCAGACAGAAAGCTCTGATGCCCATGGCTTAGGAAAGCATTGAAAGGAACTATAATTAAATTTTCCAAAACTTACCTGGAGAGCTCAACTACAAAAGTAAATTGATAGTCATTGTTATTTCCCATGATGTCAACCAATTTGAAAAAGTAACTACATTACCTCCCACACCCTTGACATTAGTAAGGAGTATCTGTAGCAGGAAAGGACGATGCAAAAGAAATTGTTGCTTCTATTGTTTAAACTGCTGCATAAAGATACTGGTTGAACTGTGAACATAATGATATAATGGAATTAGATAAATATGAATAAAACAGGATGCAGTATTCAATTTGTGCTGAGATGCAGTGATCTCATAGTGAATATCTAAGAAGGTACATTACCTCAGACATAATAATGCATGGGATGGCCCCAACACCAAGTGAGAATGAAGAAATATAAATCTGTAATGAAACCATCATCCAATAAGATTAACTATTTATCACATGCAATATGATGGCAACAACTACAAGCCCATGTTAATAGTTATACAATACTTTGACAAATCGAACTCTAAAGCGTATCAGCAGAATCACTAAAGCCAAAACAGTGAAGAATGTTTCATATTCAGAATCTGATCCAGAATAATCCTGAAACAAGAAGATAATAAATTTATCCCTCACATAGCCAAACAAGGAATTTCAGATAATATTCAAACCATACCTTCGAAGCATCTCGTTTCAGTTCAATTCTATGTAATAAGTAGAGTTGTAGACTGAATATATGAAATATTTATAGGAAAGGTTCGTGAAGATTTAAGAAGAGCAGAGCGTTATAAAATTATTGGAGAGACTTGCCTTCAAGTAAAATGAGGAACTATTGAGGAAAAGACATACGACCATGCCCCCAGATGAGACCTGTTAATATGAACACAATGTCATGTAAATGTTTTTGATTGAGATCAGATCCATGAACATACCACAGTCAGCTATAAACCATTTTCTCACCATAAGGAGGAGACGTTGCCCAACTTTATCCATGAGCCATACAACAACTGCAGTCATGATGACCTGTACAATAGATTACTTAACATCCCTCAAACACAAAAAATTCACTCTAATACTTGGGATAGAAAACCAACAACTTGGATTTTTCATCATAGCCTTAAAAATTAGTGGAGCTCTATAGGACTAAAAGAGAAAACCTGAATGGCAGCAAGTCCAAGTGATGCAGCATTGGAAGATGAAATTCCTATAAATGTTCAAGATAAAGAGTTAATTCAAAGTTCAAATATTACTGAAGCCAAGACAAATATGTTAATATTAACTGTTCGAGTTTGATATATATATATATTTCCTGAAATAAAGGTCTGTTATTTCCCATGCATTAACCTTTGTTGTGAGAAGTTCCTAAAAAAATCCACAAATCCAACACAATTTTTCAAATTGCTACTATAAAACAGAAAGAAACCCACAACTTGATAAACAACAACAATATGGAGAAACCTATGTTAGATGAGAACTCACTTGCATATTTGAAAATATTACCACTATAAAACATGATACCATTAATTCCAATTAATTGTTGCAAAAGGAGCAGTCCAATGCCAATCTGTGATATCCCATTTATATGCACTAATGTCAGTATAGAAAACTACAGTTCATTCTCATTTCAAAATAACAAAGATGTCTCCACCTATCAAAGTAGATTTGCAAATCTGCCAAATCAAATGACATTCAAAATGTGACTCACAGTCAAAGGCAGTGCATATCTGCGCCCAAAAAGCTCTGATATCTTGATGCTACTTTGTTGAGTGCCCATCTGCATGATACTCTGAAACACTACAAAATTTTGATTAGTTAGAAGATAATTGTCCCAATATAAGAAAGGATTAATTCCCCTGATATGTATTGTGCAATACACAAACCATTTGCAAAGGCAAAAAAACTGAAAGAAACAAGAAAAACACATAGACTTTTGAAAATGGAAATGGAAAGGAAAATGAATGATGGATGAGAAATTAATTAAAGATTGGGAAACCATACAGACAAAAGGAAAAATGTAAACAACTGAATGAGCATATTTTATGCAGAAAAATACCCTGATTTCAACTACTTCTAGAGAAACATCGGCATCAGAGCCTTAAATAGCCCGTAATGAATCTTCAAAATTTTTATTATCAATATTTGCCTGCATGTACATGGCCATAAAGAATTAGACCTTATTGATAATGGATGATAGTAAATAAGTAACAGGGACACCTAAAGTAAATTTCATATCACTTCAGTGTACATTCTTGAATGTGCTCCTAACTCACCAGCCATCTTGGTGATTCCGGGATAAAGAAGATTCCAAGCACCAAAAGGGCACAAGGAATTATGCCTGCCCAGTTAAAGATGTCATTATATGCCTATTATTTGGAAAATGATAAAGGATATCCATAAGATATCACCAAAAAAAATGAATTCAAGGTACCTATAATTGCAAGAGGCCTCCAGGAAATGAATAGTCCAAACAAGTATGCCAGCATAATACCAACTGTAATTGAGAGGTATTAAAAAAATCAACAGTTATGCTTAATTTTGATATTATAATCAAACATCTAGGCCACCAAAGAAAAGGACATTGGAGGAGAAAGAAAGCACTATATAGGGGAACATAGAGGAGGAAATTGTTTTTATGCTAGTAGGCTTAGGTACCCCAACCAAACCTCAAGGAAGGAAATAAAAGAAATCCGTAACATAATTTAAGACCATATAGAGTAACAATATCAGATAAGGGAAGCCTCAACCTCCTTCTCCAACACCCATCACTATTGAGGAACTAGTTAGTTGTCAAAAGGAGGAAAATAAGAAAGAAAATTGAAAATAAGTGCAAATAACCTCCAATAAAATCAAGTAAAAACAACCACATATCTAAAAAAGAAGGCTACGTATCAAGGAAACCAATATTTTAAGAAAATCCATTAAGCTATAGAAAGGACCTGTAGAGCTAGAGAAAAAAATTGTGCACCTAAAGGAAGAGGAAAAACACCTACAAAATGGGACTGTGGGGCTACAGGAATAGGATCCCAAATTATAGGAGCTAGACCAATAGCCATATCATGGATATTACTATGCCTATATTGAGGCACAAAATATACTCCCTACTTACTTTTTAGTCCAAATATTCTTTGAATTAGAAAAGGAAAGGGTTAGGACTCATAGATGGATTCAAATTTCCAAATAAAAAAGGGTTAAAGATGCGAGTATTATAGAGGAGAAAATGAAGGAGATGGGGTAAGAGATGGTTGAACTTATGTTCAAGGAAACCAATATATTGGACCACATTCAAAAGGAGAATAAAAAGCTAAAGGCCTAGCTACATGAAACAGAGGAAAAACTTTCCAATATGGCTAGTTTTTCCATGGAAGCCACCCACTCTAGACATCCTTTAAAAACATACTCTCTATTCGTCAAATACTAATGGTGCCAATTTTAGACTAGAGTATTAGCCCAAAAAGGATCCCCTCCTTCGCAAAACATCAAAAAATTCAATGATTTTTTCCTTAGGTGTAACATTCAAGATAGGGATAAGATGTCAAACCTTTATATGGATAATTTAATACTGCTTGCTATGAATGTGTGGGACCTGAAATCTCAGCTAGGTGATGTGAAAATTATTTCTTTAGCCTCTTGAATGACCCGTGAAGAGACCATGGTAGAATAAATCAAAATAATCATGGAAGAAGAGATATAATAACCTTTGTGGATCATGGAATAACTACAAGGATCTCACATTATCACTATTAACCAAATGATTATAGTAGAAGATCAAACAATGACAATTGTCTACAAAAAAAAATAGGAGTAGCAGAAACTTCATTTTGAAGATACCTTTAGATTTTTGGGAGATGAGAGCTCGTAAGCATGCCAAAGAAGGTGGCATACCTTGCCACATAGTTTTCTAATAAAGGAATATCATTCACCAAAGAGGTTGACGAGTGTAGAAGAAAGATTAACCAACAAAAACAAATGTAAATCATTCCAAAATATCTCTCGTTTGATTTAATATTCCACCACAAGGCCGAGAGTAGTAATTTCAGAGAATCAAGAGTATTCATTCAAGTTCTTATCTTAGGAAGTGGGTCACTGCCACTTTATAGTCTTTCTCTTGGATAGAAGGGGCTCCAAGGAGACATTAGTTGTCAAAAGGAAATGATTAATGTAGTTGGTTGCTATGGGGTTTTTTTGGCTCCTTAGTCCTAATTTCATGCTTGTCTTGCTCAAATGCAAACCCTCTATATTCTCATGTACATTGTTGCAGTGTAAGAATAGATAGTCAACAAAGTTGGTGATATCTTTGATTATACAGTACTTAGTAATAGTTGGTGGTATATAACTTGGTAGTACTCAATGATCAGTGATACTCAGTTGTGCTTGATGGGTACCGGATATTTTTTTGTATGCCAAAGAAATTATTTACCAGTTAGGTTGAGCCTATAAGTTAAATCATAGTGATGTGATGTACCTTTCTCTATTGATATAGATCATAGTGCTAAAGAAGACTCTGCAAATCTGATAGATGGTTATGGAAAGGATATTGGACTAAAGAATGTTGGATAAATGAAATCCTTCTATAGTCTGATGTGGCATTGCTTCAGGGTAATAAATGATACTCAACAGAGTATCAGACATCAGTGATATGTCACTTGGTATTACTTGATGGTTGTGATATTCAGTTGTTCTTGATGGGTGCTAGATAATTTTTCATATGTCAAAGAACTTATTTTCCAATGAGGTTAGGCCTTCTATGTTAAATCAGAATGATGTGATGTATTATTCTCTACTAATTTAGGTCGCCTATGTGTTGTAAGAGCAACATTTTGGCGACCCAAGAGTGTCAGTGTGACAAAAATGTAGAGAAGGGTATAAGCTCAACTTGTTATTCAAAAGTATAATGGCTTTGATTCAAATGTTCCAGGAGTTTCATGCCTTTCATGTGCTAAGAGAACTTAACAAGAGTATAGAACATACAGCTGACCAAGCCTCACCCTTTGGAGTCGTGAGTTTTTCATTTAAAACAGATGATATTAAGAGTAGTTAGGGTAATTTTCAACTGTTATAGTGGGGCCTTACAAGCTTCATAGACTCTTGAAGTAGCATTTCAGAAATCACATCCCTAGAAGTCTCCATGGGAACTCTACACCCCTGGTTCTCATCGGGACACATTTATGAAATTGGGATCCTTGAAATTGGTCACTCTTTTCAGCCTTTCCCTCATCTTCAAAATGAAATTACTTTATCTGTATAATTTATCTCCTACATGCATACAATTCTTGCTTACTTGGATTTAAGCTCCCCTGTGATGGAAAAAATCTCTCTTATTTTACATTTCCAACTGATAATACCTATCAAGAAAGCGCTTTTACAAAACACTCTAACTGAAAAAAATAAAATAAAAATAAAATAAAAAATAAAAAATAAATAAAAAAAAAATAAAAAAAATAAATAAATAAATAAAAAAAAATAAAAAAAAATTCCCACCATAGCCATTGAGGAAGATGCATGTAGTGAATGCATAGTTGAATTTGTGCTTTCCGATGTAATTTTCTCCTATAATAGGATTTATATACATAAAGGGATTTTAAAACCAAAGCTTGGAAACCCAATATCCTTGATGCCATCTCGACCCTCTCTGGCATGCGGTCGTTATCCATGTGATCTCTGTAGTTGTAAATTATTGATATTGTGGTAGGTCCCTTGTTTACCCTTTGTGCTACAAGGCTTTATCAAAGAGATTATAAAATGTATATTCTTTGGCACCTGTCAATTAGGCAATAGTGTATAGATTGTTCCCACACATAAATTTGCTTTCTGTTTCCAGTGGAATTCTAGGTATCTAACTGAAACAATTTTCTAGCAACCTCAATATTATCTCTCTTGGGTATCTAAGCTACTGGCATGAAATTTTTATCTAAGCACTTACTGATTTGAAGGCTCTAGTAATACAGCTCATACTTCTGTCACACTTTTCATGCAGGCTAGTCCAAGTAATTCCATCGATCAACAAAGTTAGGAGAACCCGTTCAGATGTGATTTCGAAGAATTTAAAATAAAGAGGTGAAATAACAATCTTGTACATAAATTTCATTCTACATCCAAACTGACAATGTGGACAGTATCATAAAGTTCATTCTACAACCAAATAACAATATTGTATATAAAGTTCATTCTACAGCCAAACTGACAATGTGGACAATATGAAAAGAGCAGTTAATGCAATCAATCAAAATAAACATTGTACCAAAATCAACACATCTAATCCTTGATATGGTATCATTACTCGTAGATATGTCAATCCGATAATTGGTAGTTGACATGAACAGACTGATACGTTTCAGAGATAAAGATGCTAAGCTTCACCGTGCTAGAATGAAAAAGCTCAATCAAAGATGATTACAAATTGTCAACCTAATGAAAAGTGATGGTTTGAATTATTATCAATCAAACAAAAATTTAGATTTGAAAGAAACTCAATTTACATACCTTTCAGAAAAGCATCTTTCTGTTGACTGTTGCAGCTCTTTGGTATACACCCAATGCAAGCAGAAATAATTTGAAAGCTAAAATTTTGGAAATGAACAATTCCACAATGAAGTACAAGTTTTAAATGCAAATTCATATTCCTTGAAAAGTGAGAAAAAGGTTAGAAAGTAGAAGCTCCTCCGATCCTGATTTTGTGCGGATGATAGAAAAATACATGCAGTTAGTCTTCAAAAAGTAAATGTGGTCCAAAAATGCATGTTGATACATTTAGTCAATGGTGGTCAATGGGCAATAAGGTGGTGATGGTAATAATGTTGAGCCACTAGATGTGGAGTTTAGCGATGACCATTTCCTTGTTGTTGTAGCAAGATATACTTCCCAGTAATTAAAACATGGCTCCATTTCCTTGCTACTATAGCAAGACACACTCCCCATTAATTAAAACACAACCCCATTTATTTGTTTTTGTAGCAAGGTAAACTGACGAGTCATTAAAACATGGTCTTCTGAAGTTTATTTTTTAAAATTTTCAGAGTACTAACCAGAAAAAATAAATAGTTTGAGAGTACTAATAAAGAAGGAGAAAACATTCCTTGTGCTTGCTGAAATCCCTAGTTTGTGGGGAAAATTTGAAAGGAGAAAATATTCAGGTGTCTTATCAGCATAAGCATAATACTAGGAGACATTCATAGCAATTAATGTAAAAGAGTGTCAACTTTTTTATTCTTGAAGAGGTCCTTGAACTACTTTGAAATTTCACTCATGTGAAAGTTGAATTCTCAAAAGGAAATATCAGTCCACTAGTGAAAATGGGAAGCCCTAGCTAGAGGGATGGATACCTATGAAAATTTGCATGAAAACATATTTGTAGGCAGTTCAATATTGGAATCATCATATATTCATGCATATAGTTATCATAAGAAGCAGTATTGAAATGAAACTCTTCCAGTTCGAGGAAGTTGTGACATTTTGGAAAAATTATTGATGATAGTATCCTTTATAGATTGTAATGATGGGACTTGTTCTCAGTAAAATTTGTGAACAAGTCAAGACCATTGATAGTATGATGCAATTTGTATCTCTATGTCGATCTACTGAGGTAGTATGGTGCCATTGTTAGATCTAACTCTTGTTTCTCACCTCAAGTTTGATCTACCTAAAATGGCACCCTACTCAGCGATAACATAAGGATCTAGGATTTATGCATGCATTAATAAGACCAGTCCTTATAATTATTTTTCAACCCAAGGTCAAGTGTTGGAACTTGGGATATGATGTCACTTGTAACATACCTTCATGTGTAATTGTGATTTTTTTTGTTCTTGTTTATGTTTGGGTGATCCACTATTACTTGAATGGCTTAGTTTTGACCATTCTTATGTTATTTTTCCAACACTCTTTTTCTGAGGTTGGCCCTAACAACATTGTTATATTAGATGTGTTCTATAGGTTTGAAACCCGTTGGCTGCATTTACAAGATTGGAAGGCTATGCTTGAAATTCCTCCAAGGGAGTCAACACAAGAGGATTGTAAAGATGGAAATGAAACCTACAACTATAATTTCATACTGTTACCTCTAAAGAAGTCCTATTTTTTCCCTCAAAGGGAGATATCTATACATTGCTATACCTACATTCATTTAATACATGGTGCGTGTGGGAAGGGTCAAGTGTATACCCAATTATAAACCATTGAATATGGTGATTACTCTTGTAGTACATAAAAGAGTTGTATTATGATATAAAAAAACCAATAACATGAAAATCCTATCTTATATCCGAGTGTACACATAATTGACATTCCTATTATGATCTTCCATCCATGAAGCTTTCCTTGTGAAATAAACATCAAAATCACCATGGAAATTCCAAGTCACAAAGGAATTAACATGTCCAAGAATCTTACCATATCAAGAATGCAATGTCTTTGTACTAGTTCTTAGCATGGTTGCACACTCAAGTGATGGAAATATCTCATATAAAGACCAAATATATATGAAAATCACACAAATTATACCAATTAGTCTTATGCTACCATTACAGTGTAAAAGACTCCATGACTCAACTATCTTCTGCAAAATTTTAAAGGAAAAATGCACAACTAATTTCAGTTGGTTAATGCAAACACCAAAGTTGGATCGGTCCACTAGTTTGGTGGTCAGTGGGAAATAAGTTAGTGATGGTAATAGTGTTGATCCACTAGATGTGAAGTTTAGCGATGGCCATTTCCTTGTTACTGTAGGAAGATATACTTCCCAGTAATTAAAAAATGGCTCCATTTCCTTGATATTGTAGCAAGACACACTGCCCAATAATTAAAACACAACCCCATTTCTTTGTTGTTGTAGGAAGGCAAACTGCCCAGTCATTAAAACACAGTCTTATGACATTTGTTTTTTTTAACCTTTTAGAGTACTAACTAGAAATAATAAACATTTTCAGAGTACTAATAAAGAAGGAGAAAACATTTCTTGTTCTTGCTGAAAGCCCTAGTTTGTGGGTCAAATTTGAAAGGAGAAAATGTTCAGGTGTCTTTTCAGCATAAGGATAATACTAGGAGACATTCATCGCAATTAATGTAAAAGAGTGTCAACTTCTTGATTCTTGAAGAGGTCCTTGAACTACTTTGAAATTTCATTCATGTGAAAGTTGAATTCTCAAAAGGAAATATCAGTCCACCAGTGAAAATGGGAAGCCCTAGCCAAAGGGATGGATACCTATGAAAATTTGGCATGAAAACATATTTGTAGGCAGATCAATATTGGAATCATCATATATTCATGCATATAGTTTTCATAACAAGAAGTATTGAAGTGACACTCTTCCAGTTCGAGGAAGTTGTGACATTTTGGAAAAATTATTGATGATAGTATCCTTTATAGATTGTAATGATGGGACTTGTTCTCAGTCAAAGTTGTGAACAAGTCAAGACCATTGATAGTATGATGCAATTTGTATCTCTATTTCGATCTACTGAGGTAGTATGGTGCCATTGTTAGATCTAACTCTTGTTTCTCACCTCAAGTTTGATCTACCTAAAATGGCACCCTACTCAGCGAAAACATAAGGATCCAGGATTTATGCATGCATGAATAAGGCCAATCCTTATAATTATTTTTCAACCCAAGTTCAAGTGTTGGAACTTGGGATATGATGTCACTTATAACATACCCCCATGTGTAATTATGATTTTTTCTGTTCCTGTTTATGTTTGGGTGATCCACTATTCCTTGAATGGCTTAGTTTTGACCATTCTTATGTTATTTTTCCAACACCCTTTTGCTGAGGTTGGCCCTAACAACATTGTTATATTAGATGTGTTTTATAGGTTTGAAACCCGTTGGTTGCATTTACAAGATTGGAAGGCTATGCTTGAAATTCCTCCAAGGGAATCAACACAAGAGGATTGTAAAGAGGGAAATGAAACCTACAACTATCATTTAATACTTCTACCTCTAAAGAAGTCTTATTTTTTTCCTCAAAGGGAGGCCTCTATACGTTTCTATACCTGCATTCATTTAATACATGGTGCATGTGGGAAGGGTCATCAAGTGTATACCCAATTATAAACCATTAAATATGGTGATTACTCTTGTAGTACATACAAGAGTTGTATTATGATAGAAAAAAACCAATAACATGACAATCTTAATCTCATATCTGAGTGTACACATAATTGACATTCCTATTATGATCTACCATCATGAAGCTTTCCTTGTGAAATAAACATCAAAAGCACCGTGGAAATGCCAAGTGACAGAGGAATTAACATGTCCAAGAATCTTACCATATCAAGAATGGGATTTCTTTGTACTAGTGCTTAGCATGGTTACACACTCAAGTGATGGAAATATCTCATATAAAGACCAACTATATATGGAAATTACACAAATTATAACAATTAGTTTTATTCTACCATTACAGTGTAAAAGACTCCATGACTCAACTATCTTTTGCAAAATTTTAAAGGAAAATGCACAACTAATTTTAGTTGGTTAACACAAACACCAAAGTTGGATAAGTCCACTAGTTTGGTGGTCAATGGGCAATAAGTTAGTGATGGTAATAGTGTTGAGCCACTAGATGTGAAGTCTACCGATGGCCATTTCCTTGTTACTGTAGCAAGATATACTTCCCAGTAATTAAAACATGGCTCCATTTCCTTACTACTATAGCAAGACACACTGCCCAATAATTAAAACACAACCCCATTTCTTTGTTGTTGTAGCAAGGAAAATTGTCCAGTCATTAAAACACGACTCCATTTGCTTTCGGTTGTAGCAAGACAAACTTCCCAACAATAAAACATGACTAAAAATATTTTATAACATCACCTTGTACCCTTTACTAAGGTAAATAAGAATATCAGGTATATCCATAAAGGATACCTCTCGAAATAATACGTGTCTATTATTTATAATATTATGTCCATTAAAAAATACACCGTGTTTAACGTTAATTTATACTAATACTTGACATCATGCCCAAGCATGAATACACCATGACAACACCTTGACATCATGCCCAACTAGGATAGCCTATTTTAATTTATTATCAGTTTGTATAAATGCTTCTAACAACGTAATGCATAACAATATCACACGATGGCCACATAATTAGGCAGCTACAAGTATTTCATACTATCTTATGTTTCTTTTGGATTTGTAGCTACAATTAATATAACTGAAATTTTTTAGGTTCTATTGGTATTGGGAGATGGGCCAAATACTGGATTCCAAATTTCTTGGAATCAATTCCTCGACATGCACTCGACATCACCTTCCACTTCCTCTCCATGTTAGTGCCACGTTAGTGCAATGTTTTCACCATGTCATCACCACATCACCAATGAGCCATGTCATTATGATTCACCATCTACCACATAGGTGTACCACATCATTCTACTCCAGTGCCACAATATCATGAACCAAATAACAATGACATGTTATCTTCCATGTGGGTGTTTCATATACCAATGAATATATTACTGTTCTTCATTGCAAATTGAGATTGTGATCTTCAAATAGTCTACAAATAGATATTTTCAGACATCTTCTCTGAGATTTCCAGTGACCTATCTCTGAGGTTTTTCAGTGACAAGACAGAAGTAGTAGGCCTTGACCCATAGGAGGGCACCTACAAGTAGACACAACAAACTTCGCCATCAATAGCATAACATGCTCCCATTTCCTTGCTTAGAAAAATGAGAAAGTGAGAGCACATGGCAATATGTTTTTTTGGAAAAATGTGGAAGAATTACATGAAAAAGTTAACATAATTATATTTCATGGATTTTCCACATTGAGACTTGTTCATGAGAAGGAGATATGCAGGCATTGTTGGCTCAATAATTCCCATGTGCACTTATATTTGAAAAGCACCTTTGATATTCATCTTTGACGGCTCAATGTTGTGTCTGTGTGTGAGCCAACACACATACACACACAAAGATTACACACACAAACATAAACATAATTATTATAAATATTGATGTAATTCAAATAGAAAATATGAAACATTATGGACCTATAAAAAATACCAACTTTTTAACATTATAAAATGTATCCTAACTCGAAAAAAATAGCAATGATTTTGTTTTGTGTAGTGAATTATTGGCATTAAAATGAATCGGTAGAGCGAATTTAGATACATTGCATAGAATAAATAGTTAGTGATGATAGATTTGTGTTTGTAGGAAAAATCCAGGCCAATTTTCAATCATAAATTCATCCTTATTTTTGGGGTTCGTCCCCTAGCCTTCATTGTTAGCCCCCCTAGTTGGGGGTGACAACTGTCCTATCCAACATTCTATTGTTTAGTGGCTTATCCCCTTCTAGGATTAATAGTGTGAGGAGATAATATAAGATGCAATAAGACAATTTTATTAGTGTCTATGTGACCATAAAACTAGATCAACCTAGCTAAAATTGAGATTGTGATCTTCAAGAAAATTTATCATCATCTAAATGAGGAGGAGGTTATCTGTAGATCTCATTGTTTTCACTTAGTACGATAAACCTTGTGTTGGGTGAGCCATTCAACCTTGCAAGACTGGGCTAAGTGGGGAGATTTGAATCCTAGGTGGAAATCATTTTACGTACATGGAGTAACCCCTAGAAAAAACTCAAGGAATCAATGTAATTTGTTAGATCTAGGTCCAAATTTCTAACGTGCACCTTGACCTACAAATGAAGGTTGGAAACTTGACACATGTTATAACACCACCATAACAAGTAAATTTGCTGCAATTTTAAGCATTTTAAAATAAACTTATATTTAATATTTCCTTTTTTTCCATATGAGATATAAGATTTCAACTCCAAATAATTGGCATGTTTTTTGGAACTAAATGACCCAAGGGAGTTTATGACCTAACATACTTGACTTCCAAAAAATGGTGGTATGGAGAAATTGGTTGCAAATACTCTAGGTCCACTCCTAGGCTAATATAGCAGATATACAATTACCAGAACAGGGGCGCTCATTCTACTACAAAAGGGGTCATTGGGCTAGGGAACCCACATATATTCTAATGTTGTTGTCCAAGATGAAGGCCTTTCAAAATAAATGAGGTGAATAATGGCTATATTGACTCGATATAGGCCTTCCAAACTAAATTGAGCCAACATGGTATGTGCCAATTATTCCAATGGTCCTTATAATTGGAATGTGAGGGAATTGGAACTGGTTGGAGTTCCTTTGTACCTAAATACAACTCGAGGGAATGTGATAATATGTATACGATACAATGGTGGTTATATCACCATAACTAGAACAAGTAGCTATAAAAATAGTATAAAAACAAAAAAAAAATCAATGTTTAAAATCATGTTCAAACATACAATCAAATAGAGGAAAAAACACATACAAAAAACCATATAATAATTATTAACAAGCTTCATCTTGAATTATGAACTGTAAAGGAAATTACAAAATGTGACACTATGAACCTGGTCAAGTGCACAAGCTAAAAGAGCTCGGACATGACCCTAGTTGACAAGTTGTATTGCTCATGATGCAAGAGGATTTGTACCTGCATTGCCAAGTCATTCAAAATCCATAATTATCTATACAATAAATACAAGTAATTGATGTAGTATTTTTTACTCTAAGATGCATTCTTATGATAATGTTAGAACATATGTTGATAATGTCAAAACATACTTGAATAAGCTCCTCTTCATTTCAAGAACAATTTATTGGAGTCGCCTGAACTTGGAACAAGCCTCCCACGATCTGAAAGAGTAGGAACTAAGTCAATAGTGACTTTTTTGTAGCTACGTTGGATCGAGGGAGGTTTGCTCCAAGATTAAATCGCTCCAATAAATTATTCTCTACTAAACAGGGCCAACCACATGAAGGTGGAAGCTCTTATGGCCCCTCCCCCCCCTCACATCACTCTCAATTCCCCAATACCCAACCTATATTTCATTTTTTACTTTCATGAGCAGAAAAAAAAAAATAAAAAAAAAAATCAATAACTAATAAAAAATAAATGCAAGAAAAAGTATGCAAGAAAACATTGAAAGTGCTTGACATAAAAATAGTATGATAAATGATTTTTTAGACAATGTAAAAAAGGTTCGAAGTATGGTAACATTTGTCTTATAATAATACAATATTTTACATTATGAATTTTTTTTTTCTTATTCCTACTTCTAAAGCTCCTAACTACATCATCAACATCATTGTGCTCTACTTCTGTTTTGTGCCTTTCCTGCATAGCTCACCTAGTTGTGTACTCACAATGTTTGGTCTCATGCAGTGACGGGGCATCGCCTACAAAAACAAATAATATTAAATTTTAATTGTCAGTTTTTAAATATAATTGAACTAGTTCAGTAATATTAATAAATAAATAAAAATTCAATGATGTTACTTACCTAGTGCACCAGTTGTCACTGTGGGAACCGTTGCCCTGTGTTCCTCTCTGGTGGTAGGATGCTCAAGTACAACATTCTTTTTCATTTAAAAAAAACACGTTATAAGGAAACAACCCTCAAGGGATAATTAGAAAAAAATATAAGTGGAAATTCATTACCGTCGTGGCCCTCACTGATAGTAGCATTGTCGGCTTGGTCCCCACTGGAATGATCAGGTTGCACGTGAGGACCATGTACTTCTGGAAATATTTCACTCTCAACACAATTCTCTACAGCTGGGTTATTTGGTTCATTGAAAGTGTTGCTCCCAAGATTTAAACAAAGTTGTTAGACATTAAATTTATGGACGAAAAAAAACATATTGAAAGGTTAACGTTTTACCTTATCAGGCATTCTGGATCTTGGGACTTGTCCCAAGCTTCTACGATGTTCAAATATGGCTTCATAGCCAGAAAGGAAAGCAATCTCTCTATCTTCCTCTGTGGTTTCTGTTCCAAAGTCATCAACCTACATTAAATATGATTGTGTATTTTAAATTTTATTTGATGTGATTACAAAAATGTTGAAAGGCGATACAATTAATCATAAGATGTTTATCTACTTACAATTCTTGTGGCTAATTTCAAGTAGCCGCCCTGACCTAGCTTGTGATGGCCTTTTTTTTCAATCCTAGGTTTATTTGCCTTCGAGGCGTCAGGAAACCTATTATCAAAATATTGAAGTCAGTTATGTAGCACAGTTTTATTTTAGACATAGAGAAAATTAAAGATATTGAATTAAAGTTGTAATTTACCTTGCGGGTCTAGTTAGAATTTTTCCTTCTTTCTTGGCCTTTTTCTCTTTTCCGTCATCGATGAGTGATCTCCACTTCCTCATTGGAACTGTGAGAGAATTCTCGTATCTAGAGTTAATTTTCAAGTGCGTCCTATAGGTGTCTCGGGTATATTTCATATATTTTCCAACTGCCTGGGCGACCGTTGTTCTATCAAATGTTCCCACCCCAAAAAGGCCTTCTAGATAATCTAGAAGTTCTTTTTTCATGTTGGAATTTTGGGAATTCCACCTTGTGTGTATGGTTGGGCCAAAAGTTACCAAAGCCTTGCTCTCCAAGGCCCTGTAGAAATCATTGTTTAATACAAAGAAAATATATATTATCATTAATTTAAAAATAATAATCATGACAAAATATGTTTTAGATAGAGTACATGAAACAGTGAAAATATTAAAACTTACCTGGGAGTTGTACTTGCTTTATAGGAACACCTTCATTTTTCACCAAAAACGTGCTTGGAATGGTCCCCATGGAGATGACACGTGTAGCTCCAGGAAATGAAATAATAAATTTGGCCATACTAGCATCATCACTGCCAACACGTTTAGCGGTTGGCTGCGTGTCTTCTTGGGTAGGGTGCGTTTCTTGGCTGCCACCTAAAGGCGTAGAAGGTGTACGAGAGGGCTCCTCGACAATATCTTGCCTTTGTGTCCCACTACCACCAACACCGGGGGCATCAGGTCTCAGAAAATTCTACATACAAAATAATTTTTTTGTTAGTTTAGTTAATGTAAAAATTAAAAATCAACTTATCACAATTAATCTCATGCAGAAAAAAAAAATATATATATCCTTTTGATTTTTTGTTATTACCTTATATGTTTTTAGCTGGGTCATAAGTTGTCTTATCCTTTTTTCAAATTCAGGTGTTTGAGGTACAACGTCTACCAAATGCTCAAGTTCCTTGGTTTCTTTTAGCGCCTTTTTTTGCAGCAACACCAATGGACATGGGGATGAAGACAACTCTTCCTCGTTGAGGGAATCATCAGGTGCACCATGGCCAGGCATCTACATATTTGAACAAAATTAACATTATTTCAATTATGTAAAGAACTGAAATAGCTGAATATAGAGCAAGGCTAGCAGTTTACATGTTCTTCGGCTGGCCCCTTTCTGCGATCATCCTGACACATTATAAAATAATAAGAAGCATGAAATATATAATTTTAAAAAATAAAAATAAAAAAATATGAAACTGAAATTGTTATTTATTTACCTATCCTGGGGTTGTTCCTGTACTACCACGATTAGTCTGCCACATTGCAATAAAATTAGAAATGTGAAAACATGAAAACAATATCTAACTTGAAAACAGAAAATGAAAATTGAAATAATTTCTAAATTTACCTTTCTAATACATAAACTTTGTGCATTAAAGAGTACAAATTTACCATCAAATGAAATTCTAGTTTATAAAGAGTAAACAATAAATCAGAAATATTAAGACAATGTCTTCTCTAAGTTTTCAGATCAACATACAACAGTACAAAAAGTTAGAGGTGCATTTATAAGGAATGGGTGTGAGCCAAACATTGTGACTTACAATTCTATGATCATTGGTCTCTGTTTTGTTGGTAGAGTAGAAGAGGTCCTAGAGTGGTTGAGTATAATTAAAATTAAGGGCTGTAAGATAAATATTTATACTTACACCTTGCTAGTAGACAATTTCTGCAAAGTAGGTAAATTAGATGAGGCTAAAGAGATTTTCAGTGAAGTTTTAATGAACGAAATAAAGCTAACTATAGTGACCTATAATGCATTGGTCAATGGATATTTCAAGGGAGGGAAATTGGATGAATATTTCCTTATCCTCAAAGAAATGAATGAGAATGACTGCACGCCCGACATAATTACATACAGTACCATAATTTATGGGCTAATAAAAGAGAACAAGATCTTAGAGGCTTTGAATTTGCATGATAAAATGGCAGACAAGGGCTATGAACTATATATGAAGACAATGCTTTCTTATATGTGGTTCCCTTGCCAGATCCCTATAGCGAGTGGTCACATTACTTGTGGGGTGATTAACTTTCCCAGTCAGTAGTCGGCTCAAGGTGATCTTGGGTTGTGTGTTTTTAAAACTATGGTTATACCCGGGCCTCCAAAATTTGATTACATCATAATATATCGCTTTTCTATATGATTAAAATCCATTGGGGCCTTGGCTAGTGAGCGCTATTTGTTCTAATTGTAGTTATCATGCATACACAATCATATGCACACAATTTTTTTTATTATCTAGGGCCATAGTTAAGGTTTCCAAAGATCTATTTTAATGTTATGTTGAATTTGAATTTTGAAAATATAAAGATAACAAAAAAGTTGCAAGTACAAAATAGGTACATAATTTACAAGAAGTTTGTTGAAAACTAGCGAACCATAAGAATAATTGGCATAGAAGTTGTGTACAACCTGTCATCTATAGTATCGTCTATACCTGTCATGTGAAGAATATAGAGAATTCAAGAAAGATAGAACTGAGTGTTGATGCTTGATACATTGTTTGATGCCAATATTTTCTCCATCAAATCTATGTTGGATAAAACTACACTGAATCAGCTATCAATGTGGACGTATGGAAACTTGCATGAACCAGCAGTCATTGAAGTGCATGATAGAGGGCCATTTTTGTATAGCTAGGCAACTTCTTCAGATGGAATTACCTCTTGATTTGAACTGTGACGAGAATGGGCTTCTCATAAGAAATAGTGAAATTATATTATTCAATGGTGATAAAACAAAATTTTTGAGTTTTCTTACTCAAATTTGTAATGAAATTGTTAAGTGCAAAGGTTCAGGAGCGACAGTGAAGTGCTTGAATTTAGTTGAAATTTTTTTGATCGAATTTTTATCCTTAGATTCTTTTAGTGCAGGTCTGGATAATTTGGTTCTTGCTCATTGTGATTCTCAAAGAAATATATTTATGAATGAGATAGGAAATGAACTTACTAAAATTTCTAGGCTTATGAAGCATGTGAGGGGAGGAAGATATGATAGTGCCATCATTTCCCAAGTGGAGAAACATATACTTGGAGTGCAAGAAAATGTTACCAAGGCTATTTTTTCTTCAAGTTCATTTTTTCTTATTTTTAACAGTGGAAATGAAAGATCTGCTAAGAAAGTGGTTCAACAACTTGCCTTGTTAGGGCTTCAAATGTTTCAAGGAAGGAAACTTTTTCCTAGAGATTGACTTAAATAGATTGGCATGATAATGATTTTTTTTTTATTAATGGTCCTCTAAGTCTCCACAAACATTAATTACATGCATTAAAATCATACGTACATCTCGACTCTACAGTGATTATAAACCCTCTCATATGGTGGCCACTTGCTGCGGATTTTGATGGGGATTGCATTCATGTTTTTTATCCCCAATATTTATAATATCAAGCTAAGTTTTCTCAGCTTCTAAGTGTGGATTAACAAATGTTTAATTCCCATTTTGGAGAGGCAAACATAGCACTGATTTTTGATACTTGATACATTGTTGGATGCCAAGATTTTATCCATCAAATATATGCTGGATAAAACGACACTGAATCAACTATAAATGTGGACTTATCGAACTTTTCCTGAACCAACAATCACTAAAGTACATGATGGAGGACCATTTTGGACAGCTAGCCAACTTCTTCAGATGTATTTTCTTGTGGAATTGAATTGTGAGGAGAATGGGATTCTCATAAGAAATAGTGAAATACTATTATTAGATGGTGATAAAAAATAATTTTTGAGTTTTCTGACTCAAATTTTTAATGCAATTGTTAAGTGAAAAGGTCAAGGAGCAGCAGTGAAATGCTTGAATTCATTTGAACAATTATTTATTTATTATTTATTCTTAGATATGTTTATTTCAGGTTTGGATGATTTGGTTCTTGCTAAATGTGTTTCTCAAAGAAATATATTTATGGAAGAGTTATGAAATGAACTTATTGAAATTTCTAGGCTTACGAAGCATGTGTAGGGAGGAAGATATGATAGTGCCATCATTTCCCAAGTGGAGAAGCATCTACTTAGACTGCAAGAAAATGTTACCAAGGCTATTTATTCTTCAAGTTCCTTTTTTCTTATTATTGATAGTGGAAATGCAAGATATGCTAAGAAAGTGGTTCAACAGATTTCCTTATTAAGGCTTCAAAATTTTCAAGGGAGGAAAATATTTCCTAGAGATTAGCTTAAATAGATCTGCATGATAAGGATTTTGTTTTGATTAATGGTCCTCCAAGTGTCCACACGCATTCATTACATGGATTATAATCATATGTACATCTGGGCTCTACAATGATTATTAACCATCTAATATGGTGGCCACTTGGTGCAGATTTTGATGGGGATTCCATTCATGTTTTTTATCCCCAATATTTAGGATCTCAAGCTGATATTTCTCATCTTCTAAGTGTGGATCAACAAATGTTTAGTTTCCATTTTGGAGAGGCAAGAATATCACTAAGTGTTGATACTTGATACATTGTTGTATGCCAATATTTTATACATGAAATCTATGCTGGATAAAACCACAACGAATCAGAAATTAATGTGGACTTATCGAACCTTGCCTGAACCAGCAGTCACTAAAGTGCATGATGGAGGGCCATTTATTCATTATATCTCTTCTAGAGAAGGTTTTTTCTATTAGAAGATGAGAATGAAAGAACCAAGAACACCTTTTAAGAATCTAATGGCCTTTCTACTTGATCTAACGATCTATTATGATAGGATGGTGAGAGATGTTCATGGAACATTTCTCATTCATTTTGAATATGGGAAAAGAAAGTATTTAGTAGCATGTAATTCATCAAACAAGAGGGAGTCTGGGAGTAGCTTGGGTAATTCATCTCTAGGAGAACATGTAGGGACTCTGGCTTCTACATCAATTGCAAACTTGACTTACAAAGCACTTTTTTATTCCTTAAAAAAAAAAATTCCCCTTGGGACATCCTTAAGGTAGTTGAGACCATCTTAATTTTTTGTCATAAATGTTTTATTTCAATATGATTTCATTTTGTAAGGTGGAAGGTGATGAATTTGAAGCCAATGACAACGAGAAATGCTAATGAGTAGATATAATTCTACCTACCAACCAAATTATTGACAAGTAATTCTTCACATGAGAAGTTGTTGTGCTGATGAAACACATTTTGAGGAGAAAGTTGCAAGAATTCAAGAATCTTCGAAGAGGATTCCTTTGAAATATTTATCTCTCCAAATGGTTGTTGCGTAAGTGGATACCTATGCTGCACCTTCTGTTTCAGTTGTGTTACGTATAATCATAAAGGTATCTTACTCTCCAGTTCAATCATATAACCAATCTGATTCAAAATGCATTTTTGTATGTGAATGTTGACCCTATTAAAATTTGTGAATGAACTGTTTGTTGTTTCAAGGTCTCTAGTTGATGACATACTGCCTAATTTGAATCTACTATCTAATTTTCTATACTTGAGAGACAACATGTTATTACATATTACTCTAACTAAAAATAAAGTAGCATATTTCTTAGGCTCTAGATATTTTAGAACTCTAATTGATTACAAAGGGAGACAAGGCACAAAGAAAATCATATGGGAATTTCAAGGCTCTAATAATTTAGGACAATAATAGAAAAAAAAGGTTGGGAAAGCACCAAGAAAAGAAACATAGACTCACATATTTTAAGTTCCTTCTTTGTTAAGTCCCTATATAAATAGTATAGCCCCTTATTATGTTAGTGTAGCCCCACTTATTGTTATTATTGTACCCCTGTAACCCCCATATTGTTATTATTGTGCCCTTAAATTATTATTGTTAGGTCGGCTAGGATTACATTGTGGCCCACTAGGATTACATTATGACCCCATGGACTCCTATATATAGAAAGGAGGTTTTGTAAATTGTATCATCCAAGAATTGTTCATTTATGTAATGTATTGGAGGTTTCCCCCTCGAAGAGGCTCATTTCTAAGGCGTTGATATCTCTTTTCTTCTCTTTTTGGAGCTGGTTACACAACATTTGGTATCAGAGCTTTGGAGTCTAGGGTTTCGCTGCTCCAAACAGGTCATCGTGGAATTTTCGCTATAACTTATTTTCTAAGAAGTTTCAGAAGCTGAAATTTTTAGGGTGCGAAGAAAAAATCCTGAGGAAGCTTGTATAAAAATTTCAGATTTTGGTTCGCAATAATTTCGGAGATATGAACTGTGGAAGTCAGGTATTTGTTCAGGCTCCTAAACAGGTCATCGTGGCATTTGCGCTATAAATTTTTTTCTACGAAGGTTCCGAATCTGAAATTCATATGGTGCGAAGCTGAAATCTTGAGGAAATTCATCAAAAAATTTCAAAGCTTGGTTCGCAATATTTTTGGAGATATGATCTGTGGAAGGGAGTGCTTTTTCAGGCTCCTGAATTTCATCTCAAAGAGGTGATCGTGGGAAAAGTTCAATAACTCTCTCTCTGAAGATTGGATTGGAGTGCCATCAAAAGTGGTCACAAGTACATGGCCTATAGTTTCTTCTCTATCAATTTCAGAGACAAAGGACAAAACAGTGACACGTGGCAAGTCGTACAAGTTTGCTCTACTGAACCAATCCAGAATTAGGTCATTGTGGGAGATTGGACACAACTTTGTCTTGGAGAATCAAAATCAGGTCAGACCTGTGGCATTTGAAAGAAGCTTCAGAGGGCTACTACAGGGCTGAATTTCAGATATTGAAAATTTTCAATTACAGAGATAATTCAATTTCAATATCGAGCTCCTCAAAGCAAGTAAAAGGTGTGTATTTGTTTTTTAAAATTGCATAACGTTTGTTTGAAAAAGTAGTTTGGAGTGATTCCAAGGGCATATTCAAGAATATTTATCAGCATTGGGTTATATAATGCCTCAAAAAAATAATTCCATACCCATTAAGCCCTCAGAAATCTATACAATGATGCATGAAGAGGAAGAATTGCAGTATGAGATATCAAAATTACGGTACCAAGTGCAACAAGTTTCGATCTTACGAAGAGCAATCGAAGATGAAATAGATGGTTTAAAAGCATAAATGGAGGCTAAGTTGGATGGTTTGAAGGATAAAATAATAGCTAATATGGATGATAAATTAGTGGAAGATCACAGCGAGCATCAACAACAAGTTCTCCAACTCTCAAAGGATAACCCAACTTTGGTGCAGAATCTAATGAAACAACAGGAAGATCAACATCACATCAAAAGAAGTTATGAAGCAGTCATAGAAACAAGAACTCGACAAGTACGATCAATTTCAGAGTATCTCAGCAAGTGGAAGAACTTTCCTGTAAAATATTTCACATGGGAGGATGAGAATTTTATACAAAAGCATCAAGAAATAATCAAGCGTTGAGGACAACACTTGTTTGAAGGAGAGGGGCATGTTAAGTCCCTATATTAATAGTATACCCCCTTATTATGTTAGTGTAGCCCCCCTTATTGTTATTATTGTACCCCTGTAACCCCCATATTGTTATTATTGTGCCCTTACATTATTATTGTTAGGTCGGCTAGGATTACATTGTGGCCCACTAGGATTACATTATGACCCCATGGACTCCTATATATAGAAAGGAGGTTTTGTAAATTGTATCATCCAAGAATTGTTCATTTATGTAATGTATTGGAGGTTTCCCCCTCGAAGAGGCTCATTTCTAAGGCGTTGATATCTCTTTTCTTCTCTTTTTGGAGCTGGTTACACAACATTCTTTCCCATCAGTGTTAGAATGAGCCATCCAACACATAATTGATTGGTAGTGTATTAACATTGTTATTCACAATACAATTTTTCAAGAGTTTTGCCTTTGTTTCTATTTTGATTGTAAACACTTATGTAGGGTTCACTGTGGATTTGAGGTCCTCAATATTTATTCTAGTGTTTTCTATAAGGTTTTCTAAAAATGGATTTAGAACCAAGGTAGACTGTCCATGGAAATTCTCCAAGATACCTAGACCCTACCAACTTTTCCCTCAAAGAAATATAATTTTTCATTACTGTCAATGTCTACACATCCTTAATTTTTCTACCCAAGTTGTTTTTTATTTTATTAGTTCCCTTGCAAATGAATTGACATTTGGCTTTGCAAGGCCTCTTTTTCCTTTACGTATCAACTTTGCATTCATGATTTTCTACTTCAAAAATGGAAATATACACAGATATAAATAGCCTATAGGTGTTCTCTTGTAAGAATTGAGTTTTTGATATTTACTTATGCCTCACTTTTCAATAGTGTAGTATTGAATATGGGAAGTGAACGTGAAAAAAGAGATTTAAAATTCAATGCTTTGCATGCAAGTAGAGTTATTTTATTGAATAGCCTTTAATATTGTCTACGGGAAGGTATTCATTCCATTTTATTTGAATGTTAAAGTTAGAACAGGTATTCTTTCAATAATTAGTTCCATTTTTCCAATGAGGATTCCAAAGTTTTAAGTTTAGCGGCCTTGTTATTTCTCCTCCTCCTGATGTGATAACTTGAAAAATTTTGACTAAAAGGAGGAAGTCATGGATTCTATCACCAAAATATGAATTTTTGATTTCTTTGGATCTCCTTTCCTACTAAATTTCTATGACCAATGAGGAGTCTCCAAAAAACATGTATCTTTAGAGTTTAATCCTTTTGATAACACCACTTACATGCCTATTATAAGTCCCCTAAAATCTGCATCGTTGTTGGTGGATGAACATATGCCAATATGGAAAAGGATTGGGAATTATAACTTACGAGCTTTAGATTTTCTAGCCAAACCATTAATTGGTGTTGCATATATTCTATCAACCTATGATGCAATTGATATTTGTGGTATAACTTTTAAATACTATTAACTATGAGCATTGAGAAGCTTAGAAATCCCTTTGGAAAGCTAAAAACATTGATACCATCTATGTCACATGGTTCACCAAAATTCAAACTTGAGGTTTAAAATTCAACGAACCTAAAGAAAATTCTTAGGTTTGATTAGGTTCTTCAAACCTCATGACCGAACCTCAAGTTGAATTTGAACTTGAAGGAAAATTTGGGTTTTTTTTATCGGTTTTCTCATTTTTTATAAATAATAAAGTAAAGTTTTTCTAACCCTAGATCCCCTGACTTAGAACCATTTTTGCGCTTTTTGTTCACTCTTCACTCAACCAAATTGTCTCCATTGCCCATGTCACTGACCCTCTTTCCATTTCTATTGACCCTCTTTCAAGGTCATTTAGAAGCATATTTAAGTTTTGATATAGAAAATAGAACATCCCTGTGATAATAATATTGGAGCAAATTTCTATGAAATTAACCATATGGAAAGACAAAGAATCCTTGTGATAAGAAATACCATCAAGACTGACATCCATTTGATAGAGTTCACTCAAATATTTTGTCAAACACTTTGGTGACAGACTCAAAAAAAACTCAAATTCAGAGTTATAAGGCATATCTGAAGTAGATGAATGTAACTTGTTTTCCTTATTATTTTAGATCACAAAGAATAGCTTTAGTCTTCGTATATGAGCTTGTAACTAACATGCTATGAAAATAAGTGAACACTACTACATGTGTAGCAATTAAGTTAAGAGTTTCTTCAAACATTTTGAATTAAACAAAACTATATCAAATAAACGGTAGTAGAAAATGAAGGAATTATACATCAACCCATAAAAAATGTATTTATAGACCAAAAAATAATTATTTAAAAGCATACCCTACTTGAAAATGTGAATACAAGTCAACAACATTCAACTTAAGTAAGGTTGTGGCATAAAACAAAGAAATCTTTTTAGAGGCATTTGACAAACAATTACTGAGCAACCTCATTAATTTCAAAGGCTTGTGTTACAACCACCCAATGAATGGTCTCAAATGTAATATTTACATTGTGCAGCCTTACGAAACACTCCTCCATACAAATATGTGGCTTAGGATATCTGCAACTCTAAATCTAACTAACAAACTTGCATGGCAACTGAAAGGCAAAACAAACCAACACTTAATAATATGTTGGCTTTGATAGCTAGGAATTGTCTTGGGAATCATCAAACCCTCTTAATATATTTATATATTTCAAGGGCGAAACCTACACCCATTTCCTACCAAATTTAGAGTTAAAAGGTTAAACTTATGGCTGGGGAGAAATCATATAAGTGCCTTGTTTTGTGTCTTGGGTGCATGAAGTCTAAGGTGTGAAAATAAGGGAATTTTTGTACTAAAATGAAGGTGCTCTAGATGTACTTCTCAAGCTAAAAAAATTTTGATTTCTAGATATCTAAATACCTCAGAAAATATCACCAACAATCATTATAAAATAGACATGAAATGCAAGACAAAAGATAATAAAAATAACTAAATAAGAACATGAATTGATTATGCGTGTTGGAAATATGATGCAGAGTGTTGTCCTTGATGGCAACCCACTGAATGAAGATGAAGACATACGACTGTTGACATGTGTTGTCCTTGATGGCAATCCACCTGATGGACTTGTGTGTACAAAAGGCAATGAAGAAAGGAATTCAGCATGTGCTAGATCTATGATGAAAAGAGTATGTCTAAAGGAATACGCGGATCTGTCTAAGGAAAGTCGCGTATGCACACGGGAAAGAACGTTCCAAGTCGCGTATGGGTAAAAGCGCTCAAAAAGTGCAAAACCAGGGGCCCGTGGTATTGAAGGCTCGTGGTATTGAAGGCTCATGGTATTGTTTTGGCTCATGGTATTGAAAAAGGGGCCCGTGGTATTGAAAAAGGATAAACCTATATAAGGAGAAAAAATTCATTGTGCATATCACAAGTGTGGGTGCAAGATGTCTGAGCTTGAATGAATACTTCTCTCTGAAGTAGATCTGAATGGAAAGGGTTACACTTGAAGATAAATCTGAATCTATGATGCACCTATGAAGAAATGATGAAGTTGGATATCTAGATGCGAAATGTATTTATGTCTGCTAGATACGGTACATGGAGTGATTAGATCTGGCACCTGCAACATACATGCGAGTAAAGGATTGGTTACGAGGCAGATATCTGATCTGATGAAGTATGCAACTCTGTAATCATTGAAGATATATACGCTACTTCGCCGCGGAGGAAGCGCGTATACACGCGGCTTCTCTGAAGTAAAAGCGCGTATGCGCAATAAAATATACACTGAGGTATACGCTGGTTTGTGTGGATGAAAGCGCGTGTATACGCGACATCAGTAAAGGGAAAGTGCGTATGCAAACTAGGGTTTGCTGAAGCAAGGGGTATGAAATATCTGATCTGTTCTGCTGTGTTTCTGCTATCTGATCTGTGTTGATATGTATTTGTTGGTGATATATGTTTGTGCTTAAAAGTATGGAAAGGGTCCAGTATGAAAATATGATGAAATGTGGCCTGCAAATGTTGTTCTATTGAAATGGTTGGATCCAGTGTGAAAATTGATGAAACGTGGTCCAAGGTGGTGCTGAGGGTTGTAGCCTTCAGTCAGGGGGTCGTAGCTCCCTTCGGTGAGGCAGTAAAAGCGAGTCGGGGAATTCGTAGCTCCTTCTAGGAGAGAATTGGTCCTTGAGCGCAGGTGGGTGCACAACATCTTTAGTCCTTGGCATATGTTGTAAGATGTTTTCTCTATAATAAAATATTGAAGGCTGAGCAACTGCAGCAGTGGTTTTCTCCCGACTTGGGTTTCCACCTAAAATCCTGGTGTTCATGTGTGATGGTTTATTCTGTTCTTACTGCACATGTTTACTGTTTATAGAACATCTAATGAATAAATTATGGAATGATATAAGTGAAGAACTAATGGCATAATTAGATCTCTGTGTATACGCGAGTTTTATGAAGGATATCCGCGTGTATACGCTACTTGGCTTCAGCAAAGTAGCGTATGGGTTTTAAGGAATGAAAAAGTAAAAAGTTTGAATATGCAGTAAATACTGATTCACCCCCCCCCCCCCCTCTCGGTATTTTTCCCAACAATTGGTATCAGAGGGTGGTCCTTCTGCAGAAGCTTGATCGGCAACAGAGATAAAAATGCATAATGGGAAAAAGAAAGCGAAGAAAGTTACTCAAGGAAAAGAAACCCTCGAAATCATGTATGTTTTTTTAGGGAGTAAACAGTGTGATTGGTTGCTCTTGTATTTGTAGTGTATATATGCAAGGATTATGATAGTGAAAGTGAAGATGAAGAAGATTCTGACCAAGCTCTACAAGTGCTCATGGCAAAGAAGAAGGCTACTCAAAGTAAGGCAATAGCTGAATTTGACAAAAATGAATCTGATAGTGATTGGGGTCATCCCTTGAATGATCTTAGTTGTGCAAATAATGGTGATGATAGTGAAGAATATGCTATCGACCTAGAAGAAGCTGTCAAGATTAAAGATGAAGATAGTGAGAGAAAAGTTGTGGATCTAGAAGAAGTTATCAAAGATCAAAAAAGAAAATTTAATGAGAAGGATTCTACTAACAAAGCTTTGGTATTTAGACTGAAAAGGATGTTCGATGATGTATACAGTCGAAGTAAAGGATATGAAGCTGGAATCATCTCTCTGCAAGAAGATCTTGAAGAATCAAATAAGAAGAATGAAGGACTTAAAGCAGAAAACGTTTCTCTAAAAACAGATCTGGAAAAATCAAAAAGGAAGAATGAAAGTCTTGAAGCTGGAATCATCTCTCTACAAGCAAAACTTGAAGCATCGAGATTGAGAAGATCTCAAAAAGCATAGAAGAAGAAGAATGAAAGAAGACACAACAAACAACAAACAAATAAGCAGAAAATTAGATTAGAAAAGAAAGTTACGATCTAAGGATCAAGTAGAAGATCGAAGAAGGAAAGAAGAAAGCATGACAAAGCAATATCAAGCCTTGGAGGTTGAGGTAAACATTCTCAAAGGTAAATTAGAAGAAAAGGTTAAACTTTTGAGGTTTCAAGATAGTACTAATATTTTGGACAATATTCTGAGTAATCAAAGGTCTCCTGCTATCAAACTTGGTCTTGGTTTTCATGAAACTGTTAAAGGAGAATCTAGTTCACAAGGAAGTGCTAAAGATTCAAAGGAAGTCAATACAAAACCTGAAGAGTTGAAAGAAACAAAAGGTCAATCAACAATGATGAAATATCAAAGGAAATCATTCAATAATGTTGAATGTTTCAAATGTCATAATTATGGGCATGTTGCAGCAAATTGCAGGAGCAGATCATTTCAGCCTCAAACAAACAGATTCTACTCAGAAAGGTACTCTGGTTTATTCAAGGGATATTGTTTTTCATGTAACAAGTATGGACATAAAGCAGCTGATTGTAAAAGGAGGAAGAATAAAAATACTCATTATGATTCTTATGTTTATTTCTCTGGCCACATGAGATGTTATGCTTGTAACAAGTATGGACATGTAGAAAAAGAATGCAGGATGAACAGATCTGGGAAAGTGGACAATTTTCAGCACACAGTTGGAAAGCTCAAGCAAATTTGGAAAAAGAAGGAGGACTGCCGAAACGAATTAGACTCTACCTACTGCAGTCATCCGCTTCTGAAGATTACTTCTCTGATTGACTGCATGAATGATGTGGGATACATTATGAGATTTAGTAATGTATCGTCATAGGGGGAGCAATGTATGATGTCTCTCATGGTTGATTTGAGTATTTTGGTTATATGTATTTCTGACAGTACATCTGGTGTGAAGAAAAGACAGGAACAGAAGGTAAATTTGCAGGAGGAGATGAAGGTGTGAAATTTTCTATATTTCACTTTCCATACGCGGGTTCTATGAAACAAAGTCGCGTATACATGCGAGTTCCAGCTGACACAACCGCGTATGCATTGATGATGAGAAAATTTATCTGATAGATGAAGATCCGGAGCAGAGGTTCAGGGGGAGCATCAGTCTGACTGCTGATGATTGCACTGTTAGCATTATTCTGGTTATACTCATGATAATGAAACGATACATGGGTTCTTGTGTTGAAGATTATGGATGAAGCCTGGTTGCTTTATGATGAAGAGCATTCGTTGTTGAGATGAAAGTCTTATAATTCAGAAATGAGGACAGATCATGCAGAGATTGTTGCTAATAACTTACTGTTGAAAGTGTTTCAGATTGCACAAGTTAAGGAAGAGCACTGGTTTAGGGGGAGCAGCAGGTTGAATACTAATGATTGCATTGTTGGAAATGTGATTTCTTATTCTTTGGTCTTTGTGATACTCATGCTCAAATGATGATGACTTGGTACATGGATTATTATGATGAGATTTTGAGGCCTGGTTGCTGATAAGTATCTTTTGTGCTCACACATGGAAATAAATCATGCAGAGTGTGTTACTATGGTTGAGAGATCTTTTGCCTACATATGTTACTTCATGTTAAATCTTGAAGATCATGGTGATGTTGGACCACATGGATGATTGCTTGACACCTATGTGAAGATGTTAATCTCTCTTGAAAAGATTGTATTGATGCTGCAAAGAATCTGAAGGCTTGGTTACTATTGTGCTGATGCTACAACCGTTGGTGACGCTTGAAGACACCACTACACTGTTCTATCTACCTGTAGTCCAGGGAAGCATTCAAATATCTCAGAAAGAAGCTGAACACTGTCATTTCCTCACAGAGAATCAGATCTGGTTGAAATTTAGAAGATGACTTGGGATACGCGGGTTTCCTGAAACACAGTCGCGTATATACGCTAGTTCCTGCAAAGAAAACCGCGTATGTGTGGTTGCTGGAAATTATCTTGGTTGGTTCAGCTCTCTTCAGCACAGCTGCAGTGCTGTTTGGAATCTCTGATACTATTTGGTATCTCTGGTGGTGTTCCAGTTCTCTTAATTCTATTTCTAATGTTTTGATGAAGATGCCTTGATGATTTGTTGGTGGAAGTTTTCAGGATGCACAAACTAAGGGGGAGCCTTAGTCATTTGGAAAGATTGCTTGGTTGCACAGATTCAGGGGGAGCATTAGCTTTGCTGACTATAATGCAGTGTTGGCATTATGATGGTTCTGAAATATGTTCTCCTTCTTGAGGAATTTCTGGTGTTGGTCTTAAAGTTATATTTTTAGTTTGATGAAAAGGTCTTGTTGAGACCCATGATGTAAATTGTAATTTTCATTCATGTAAGGACTTGTCAAATTTTGTAAACCCACTTGGTTGGGTACTTGAGTCCCATATGTAAATCCACTTGGATGGATCTTTGATGTAAGTATGAGTCATTGGTGATAGGAAAGTCATAGAGTCATGTACTCCATTAGAAAATATGTTTGAAGTTTTAGCATGAACTCAGGGGGAGCTTGGTCACTTCAGTATATATCAGATCTGCAGAACGCTTCTTCCACATGAGGAGAAAGGGGGAGAGTATGTTGGTTTTTGGTTCACCCTTTGCCCTTGATGTCAAAGGGGGAGAGTGACATGGTGTTTGAATGAAGCTAATGGTGTCAATGGAGAATGTGACATGGTGTCATTGTATTCTTAGCGTGGCCTGATCACAGATGATCAAACACCATCGTGGTTGCCACTGTCCAAAGGGGAGATTGTTGGAACAGGATGGAGGCTGTCCTTGAAGGCAACCCACCGAATGAAGATGAAGACATACGATCACAGCTGGGAGCAAGGTGTTGGTCTTGATGGCACCACCGATGGACTTGTGTGTACAGTAGGCAAATGAAGAAAGGAATTCTCGTATGCTAGATCTTATGATGAAAAGAGTATGTTCCAAGGCCACGCGGATCCGTTCATGAAAGTCGCGTATGCACGCGGGAAAGAAACGTTCCAAGTCGCGTATGGGTAAAAGCGCTAAAAAGGTGAACCGTGGCCCGGGTATTGGAAGGTGCCCCTGGTATTGAAGGCTCATGGTATTGTTTTGGCTCATGGTATTGAAAAAGGGGCCCGTGAGATCGGAAGGGAGGCAACCGAGACAGGAGAAGAAATTCAATGCATATCAAAGGAGGAGAGGCAAGATGTCTGAGCTTGAATGAATACTTCTCTGTGAAGTATATCTGTATGGAAAGGGTAAAGGTTTGATGATAGATCTGAATCTATGATGCACCTATGAAGAAATGATGAAGCGGGATATCTACATCTGAAATGAATTTGTATCTGCTAGATCTGTTTATGGAGTGATTAGATCTGTGATGAGGCGAACATCTGTCTGAAGTAAAGGGTTGAATCTGAACTGAATATCTGATCTGAAGAAGTATGCTGCTCTATAATGATTGAAGATCTATATGCTACTTCGCCGCGTAGGAAGCGCGTATATACGCGACTTCAGTGAAGAGAAAGCGCGTATGCGCAATGAAATACATACAGAGGTATACGCTGGTTTGTGTGGACAGAAGCGCATATATACGCGATATCAGTAAAGGGAAAGCGCATATGAAAACTAGGGTTTGATGAAGCAAGGGGTATGAAATATCTGATCTGTTCTGCTGTGTTTCTGCTATCTGATCTGTGTTGATAAGTATCTGTTGGTGATATATGTTTGTGCTTAAAAGTATGGAAAGGGTCCAGTTTGAAAATATGATGAAATGTGGCCTCCAAGTGTTGTTCTATTGAAGTTGTTGGATCCAGTGTGAAAATTGATGAAACATGGTCCAAGGTGGTGCTGAGGGTTGTAGCCTTCAGTCAGGGGGTCGTAGCTCCCTTCCAGGTGAGGCTGGTAAACGAGTCAGGGGGTCGTAGCTCCCTTCCAGGAGAGGCTGGTAAACGAGCGCAGGTGGGTGCCTGCGTGCTGGTCAAGTCTGCGCCAGGACATATGTTGTAAGATGTTTTCTCTATAATAAAATATTGAAGGCTGAGCAACTGCAGCGGTGGTTTTCTCCCGACTTGGGTTTCCACCTAAAAATCCTGGTGTTCATGTGTGATGCTTTGTGTGATGGTTTATTCTGTTCTTACTGCACATGTTTACTGTTTATAGAACATCTAATGAATAAATGATGGAATGATATAAGTGAAGAACTAATGGTATAATTAGATCTCTGTGTATACGCGAGTTTTATGAAGGATATCCGCGTGTATACGCTACTTGGCTTCAGCAAAGTAGCGTATGGGTTTTAAGGAATGAAAAAGTAAAAATTTTAGAATATGCAGTAAATACTGATTCACCCCCCCCTCTCAGTATTTTTCCCAACAAGGAGTACATGCACAGGAGTTTTGAAACCAAATTGAACAATTTTGAAGCATGAAGAAACCATATTACCATTTTTCCGCTTAGCCTTTCAATGTGGGCTTAGCAGATTAATGTTTCCTTTGACGTGGCCCTATCAGATTAATGTCTCCTCTGATGCAACCCTAGCAAATAAATGTCTCAAAACTTGAATGGGTGGGGTTTATGTTGACAAAGAGCTGTATGGGAATACTTTCGATGACTCTGTGGTGTTTCAAATCGCAGATAGATGGCCTGGCTGCAGGGGAAGGAGAATAGAGCGGGAAAGAAGATTATGGCACTAAATAAGCCTTAGTGGAAGATAAAATATAATATATGTATATAATTAGTCTTATGTATTATATATAATATAGCTTAGGTGAAGAGGTAGCCTAGCCAAAGGAAGCCAAATGAACTGTCAATTTTGTTTCACATAGGAGGATTCAAAATGCTTAGATTATGAAACACAACAAATCAAAATTTCTCCAAAGCTAGGTGATCTTGTTTGATTGTAGAATTATTTTTGCAAGTCGTATTTGAGTCTCAAAACCATACCTCACCATAAATGCATGCATATACTATAACCATGTAAAATTTTAGTGTGTACAAGCACAAATTGAAAAAAATTCAACGTTGACCCCATTCACAGTTCCTCGGGGAAGTGATTAGGGGTGTTTTGACAATGAATGAGATCCATCATATTACCATTATGATACAAAGTCTTCACCATCAACGATGACGTGGTTATGTGTGAGGTTATACTTGTGTGTTACAAAAATTAAGTAACGTTGAAGGAAAAATGTCACGTTGAAGTGAATTTCCAAGGTGACACGCACGTTAGGCAGTACTAGGCGAGTGACATTCTTGAAAGAGAAAGTAAGAAAATACAAAAAAAAAAGAATGAAAATCATAATGGAATAAGAAATTTTACCATTTAATGATTTAATTTTTTCTTTCAATGATAAGTTACAAAATTCTAAAGGAGACTAATCATAAGAAGGTTTAGCCTAAGTATTATAAAACAAAATTTAATCAAGCATAGAGAAATAAATAGAACCTTAAAGTATCTATGCCTTGTAAAACAATTAAATATTATAATTTCAATAAAAATGAGAGACAAGAAATATACATTACCTCTAATGCATTTTTTTGATTGTTGTAGTAGTTGCTTTCTTCCTAGAATCTGGAAATATAAAAAACCCTCTATCATTTCTCTATAATATTTACTCAAAATTAAGACAAGTCTCACACAAGAGCTTTAGCTAGGAAAATAAGTTCTTCCAGTTTATTCTAGAAATTATAAATGAGAGGGAAGCCCTCCTGATATATATATATGATGCCTCACAAAACTATTAGTAGAAAACCATGTGATAGTCTAATATCATGTGCCAATACAATTTTCTCAAGGCAAAATATGAGCTAAAACAAGAAGCATTCTCAGTTGCACAGTCTAAAACCATTTTGAGCCAATAAAAAAGTATGTCCTAAAATATCCACCTTAACCAACTCAAACACATAAGTGGACTAGTGAAAGAGAAGAAGTGAACTCTAAAATATGCGCACTCGCATGTGTGGATGATGTGTAGTCAAAACATAGTAGTATTTTTCCTATGAAAAATTTCAGTAGCATCATAACTAGGTCAATTTTTTCTCAATTTTCTAATATGACCTCATTTTTAAAATATCATAGTCATTCTGCATTTAATGGCATATATTGAAGGAAAATTTGGGAATTATTACAAAATATAGTTACTCCTGAAGCTGACTTCCCTAAAAAATATGTTCTAACTAGCTTGTTAACCACAAGAATTGGTCCATGTGGCATATGATGATGATGTGGATTCCTTCTCATCATATAGCACACTATCATGGATCCCTAGACAATGTATTCCACTATAGAGTCACATATCCTAAGAAAAATACCACAAATCCAAAAATAAACATATATGTTTATATGCATGTGTTATTTTTGGATTCCTTCTTGATTAGTATTCCTTAGAATTTTGTAATGCTATTCCGACGTTTGGTCAACATGTCCACAAATCGTTGTAATACTAACAGTTGTCCACACACGTCGTAATACCGATGGTTTTCTGCACACGTCGTAATACCGACGGTTGTCCGTACACATCGCAATACCAACGGTTGTCCCCAATTCCGTTGCACTAGCGACAAGTGTCTCCACACGTCGTTATTGCGACGTTTATCCCCAAATGTCTCCAAATGTTGCAGTACCGACTCACGTCTTAGAAACGTCACATTCTCAAAGTTGTGTCCCAAAACGTCGGTGTACCAATGATGTTCCTAAACTTCGCAATACCGATGATGTCCCTATATGTCAGTATAGCGACGGTTGTTGGCAGGATTTAAAAAATTGGGGAAATTTCTAACGATACGTCAAAAGTGTCAGAATTTTGACCAAATGTACTAGTGTCAAGTTTTTCATCTCTTGGTGGCATTTTATAGGATAATTCAAATCCTCCTTCCGTCTCTTGGTACATTATGGATGGTGACCCAAGAGAGGAGGGTGATTCCATTGCGTGCCACAGTTATTCTGTTGTGTACTCCCCTGATGTCTTAAGGAGGCTTGGGTGGTTGTCCTTAGGTGGCTTCAAGTGTGCAATCAATTTCCTTGAGTGTGCTTTTTATGGTCCTGGAAAGTGATTTCTGCCACTCCATTTATTACACGCTTTTTGGGTCAGAAGGCACGCAAAGGCATGCTTATCGAAGGATTTTGTGCGCAAAATAAATTATGACTAGTTGAAATTTGATTTTTCCTTAAACCTTAGAGATTTTTAAATACTTTCCAAATTCTCTAATGTCTCTTAGCCCTGTAAATCCTTCTGCATGACATTAAATAATGTCGCCTTTGCTTGTACAATTTTCCAGTGTTAACCAGTATGCCTTGATCATGTAGCATAGCTATCAGAAGTCCAAAAATTATCTCATAATTTCTCTCAGCTACCCCATTCTATTGTGGGTTGTGGAGTGCTTCCAGCTCTCTTTAAATTCCCTCATTTGCACATAAATCCTTGAAGTCATTCGAAACATACTCAACTCCATTATCACTCCTAAGAGCATTAACCTTCTTGTTGATCTCTTTCTAAACTAGTGACTTGAGCTCTACAAACTTTGATAATGTATCATATTTCTTCCACATAAGGAAAATCCAACACTTTCTTGATAAATCATCAATTAAAATAACATATTATTTATGTCTGGTAGTAGAGGTTGTCGATAAGGGTTCAAAAACATCACAGTGGAATCTTTCCAAGACTGCATGTGCTTTAATTTCACGATCATGGAATGTGGATTTCACATACTTCCCCAAGGAACACCCCTTTCATACATCATGCTCCTAAAATGGCCCAATCTTCAATGTTAGAGCTCACTGATATAGGGACTCTAACCTTATATTCCTTACTGCTTAATGCAATGCCATTTTGCACATCCAACTTGTACATTTTCTTCACCTGAACCCCCATCTACTTCACCTTTCCAGTGTCTATGTGTTTCGAGAATTCTTTCCCTTTGCTTAAGATGACATTATAACCAAAATCTTCCAAAACTGTGATAGAGATGAGGTTATTCTTCAGGACTGGAACAAACATGACATATTTTAGGAGAATAGGGGATCCTGACTCCCTCTTAAAGGTAACTATATCAATCTCAGTCAAAATATACCTCTTGTTATCCCTCATCTCAATATGCATACGGAGATATTTCTCCTCTAGGTTACTAAAAAAAATCTATACAACCTGTCATACAAAATGAGGCACCGAAATCCAAGTACTACACACTCCCTATCATAGTGTTTTCCATGCATGTGATAAGGGTGATGTCTAGCTAAAACTGAAGCGAATGCATCACCTACTGCTCCTCCTAAGTTCTTCTTACTAGAATTTTTGTGAGGACACTTTGTAGAATAATGCTTGAATTCATGAAAATTGAAGCATTTTATTTTGGAAAAGCATTTCTTCTTCCCCCCTTGGCTAGATTCTAGTTTGGTTTGAGATTTCTTCCATTTTCCCTTCTTTTGCTTTCAAGCCAGTGAAATTTTTTCTTCATTCTCTTCTTTGGATGAAGTTCCATCCTAGTTATTTCTCCTCAACTCTTCTTGTACCAACTTGAACCACAACCTTTCCCAATTTAGTAAATTTTCCTTCCATTCATGAAGCCTTGGAAGCTATTCCAGCTTTTAGGAAGGCCTAGAATACCTAGGCTCATGAGGTCCTCTTCTGCAATACTCACAACAACCCTTCCAAGCTCATCCCTAACTTCTGTAAATTTGGTGAGATACTGTGGGATTGTATTATTCTTCTCCATTTTGATTTTTCAAAGTTTGTCTTTAAGGGCCAATTTTCTATGATCACTGTTATTCTCAAACATCTCTTTCAGTATATTCCAAATTGCAAAAGGAGTTTCTTTTCCATGGATATTTGAGACAATGTGGTCTCTAACTCCCTCCAAGATTATACTCCTCATCTTGGCTACATCTTTCTTTCATTGTGCTAGGGTCTATGCATAAGATTCATGTGGTTTTACAATATTTGCCTTAACATTTCTAGAAATCCATTGCCATCAAAAATCACCTCCATTTGATCCTTCCATGTAATGAAATTCAAGTTTCCTTCCAATGCATACTCTAATCTCAACCCGTTGAAGGTAATCTTCCCAAATCTGAAGAAATCCTGCTACACTGAAGCTGTAAATTCGAATCTCGTCCGAAAAAAATTCAAAATTATTGTTCTAATGTGAATCCATCGAACACCATGTAGATTTATGGTGATATAATTGCAATGCCCTGATAAATTATAATCCAAATCAAGAGACACAATCCTACTTTAATCATCCACATAATTCAATTCACAATTTGGAACAACAATCACACACATGCAATAAGAAATAAATCACATGCACAATATTTCTAGGGAAAAGAAACTGCTAAAAACCCCTTATGATTTCTTGCATTAATCATATGAATAAATATGTATTACATTTGTTAGCTCTATCCGAGATCAATCTGCAAGTGAATAAATCTCTGCTCAATGAGAAGCTCTAACCCAAAGTTTGTTAATTTTTTTCCTCTGCTTGAGCTACTATTTTCTTGCGCAATTCCTGAGGAATTAAGACCCTATTATTTAGGATTTTTCCTCCAATATACTATGCAATTCATGAGTTTTATCATCTGGTTACATGCAACACCTGTACACTCCAGAATAGTCTACAATTGATGTTACACTTCCTTAGAATCTCCATCACATTTTGAGAACTCAAATAATCTATATGCACTGGCTATTTTGGGTTGAGTGATCAGTTAACTAGATGATCACTAAGTTCGACTAATGTCCCACTGCACAACTGACCTTCCACTAGTTCTATCAATAGTTAGAATTGGTTTAACTAATGACAACTTGAAAGAACTAACCTTGATTGATAAAATTTAGCAATCACACATGATTAAATGAATTCCAAACCCTCTAACTTGAATTTACTGAGTAAACTGAGTGAAAAAATCCATGTTACACAATTTAACTACATCTAGGTTGTCTACTAACGTGGAAAATCAAATTTTCTCAATTTGACCTAGAAAAATTGAAATTGAGACTTTCTTGCTGCATTGCTCAACAATTTTGATGACCTTATCCTTACAAGGAATGACCCTAAACTTTTAACCCATGTGAAGGAGAACCTTAAGAATTTTTTTGAAATGACAGACTTAGGATATTTGCATTATTTCCTTGGCCCACATGTCTTGAAAACAAAGGAAGGAATTTATGTTTCTACTCTAAATATGCATGTGATCTTCTTCACAATTTTAAAATGAAATATTTTAAAACAACATGTTTCCCTTCAACTCTAAAGTCAAACTTACTACCACCCACACTACAGTCGAATTTTATTCCACTTTATATCATCATTTCGTTGGTAGCCTCCTATATTTGACTCGTACTCATGTTAATAATTCCTTTTTTTGTCATTTTGCTCAATATGTACAAAAACCACATGAAATCCATTGGAAAGTATCCAAAATCATAATTTGATATATTTGATGTATAGTTCAATTTGGGATACATTACAGTTCAAGAGGGACTCCTTTTTTGATTGGTTTCACTAATTCAGATCTGGCTAGAGACCTTGGTGATCATAAATCTATTGTAGGTTATGTTTCCAATCTTGTTTTCAAACCTGTTACTTACAATTGTAAAAAGCAACATCATATTTCTCCTTCTTTAGCAAAAGAAAAGTATTGAGAAATTGTTAATGCAAGTCAAGAAGTCTTATGGATTTGACATATCATTTTAGAGTTTATATCCTAGCAGCAATATCTGAACACCCTCTGGTGCAAAAGTTAGAGCACCATTAAACTCACCAAAGATCCAGTTCAACATCAATACAACATACACATTGAGCTACAAATGTATGTCATCAAAAAAATCATTCATGATTGAGCTATTAAAGTGCAATTTTTCCCTATAAATGATCAAGTTACATACATTTTCATAACTTTAGGAGTTCAGGAAGTTTTCATTATGGATGATATGATCTAATTCCTCCTTCCTTCTCTTATTGCGTCACCTTTGTAAATCCTCCAATCATATCCCAATTTTTTCTTAAGGGAGGATGTTAGGATATTCATACACTTAGGAGTTATTTAAGTTCAATTGGTTCTATGTCTATTAGGTAAAAGTGTGCTTCTTAGCGTGTTTCTTTAATATGCATTAATTGAATTTTAATTCAAGAGTCATGATATGTTCTAGACATAGAGTGATATGACAATTCATATTCTCTTTGATACTAGTAACTATTTATCAGTGGTAACACCTAATTGGTCTATGATCTCTATTTAAAGGGCATCGAGGGTCATTGTTAATTATCAATTGTGAGAAATCCCTTATGTAATATCTTTTTTTACATTAATAAAATTACCTTAAGTTTCCGCATTGGATGGGGTCGTGGACTATTTACCTCTCAAAATGTTTTAACCATGTAAAAATATTGGGGTAGTGATCTTTTCTCTGGTTGTGTGAGTAATTACTAAAGGATTTCATCCTATACGAAATACACTTGAACACATTTAAAAGTGAATAAAATAAATAATAAATTAAATAGAAACATTATTCTTAACCTCTTAAAATTCCTAAAAATCTATACTTTAAATCTCTTGTGATTCCTTTTAATGTGTAATAGTGTTAACTCTTTTTATGTATAATAGTTTTAGAGTCAACATGGATTTATAGGCTAATGTAAAATGAGGTGGTTTAATCTATTTCACATTGACGTTAAATATGTAAGTGTTGAACTCTCTTTTCCTATTTCAACTATATAATGAGGTAGCTTCTTCTCTTTCACAATAATGTTGAAAATGAATGTTTTGCATTATATTTTTTTCCTTAATTTTATAATTTAGTAACTAATTTTAACCATGCAAAGTAGATTTGTATTAAGACTTTTCATCGTACCACACAATTGTTATTTGTGTTATCAAATTTATGTTACAATCTCTTCCCATTGTCTATCTAATATTATTCAATAAGATTTTTGTATTTTTGAAGATGATTGATATAGGAGGCTTGAGAGCATACAATTCATATATGTTGTCTTTCTTGTTTCTACGTATCAAGGTGAAATTGGTAACTAGAGCACACAATCATCTCTACTATTCGACATCATACTGCTATCATCATAATCCCTTGGCCCAATACAATAGACCATAAATTATAGGGAGGAAATTTAACCAGGATTTGAATCAAGAATTATTTTTTATTTCTATTCATTTCTTTTTATTTATCATAAAAAATTTACTAAATCAACATTAACTTAATTGAAATTTTTACTATTTCTCATACATATTTTTGGTTTTACAATCAAACAATAACTTCAAGTTTGTTGCAATTTCTTCTACTTAAAGAGTATTTCCTTTGTATTAATATTTATTTTCTATTAACATATTAATTATGATAATAATACATTATTATAATAATATATTTAGTATTTTATAATTTTTAAATTTAGAATTTTTAAACCATTTATTATACGATAAAAATAAATAAATTTGTTTATTTTTATGTAAAATTTAAAGGAAAAATAATATAGAAAATAAAAGTATATTTACACTTTATTAATAAAAGAAGTGATAAATATTTACTATTAAAAATTTTAAAATAATCCAAATTATATAAATTATTTGAAAAAAATAAATTATGTATTATTTTTCACATATTTATTCTACATTTATAAGTTTTTCATATTATTATTATTATGGTGGTTTATATTTCTATTTGTTTATCTCTCTTTATTTTATAATAATTTGTTTCACATGATATAACTTTTTTAATATAAAATATATATATATATATATAAAAAAGTAGAATTTAGATATCTAAAATTATTTATCAATATTGTTTTAAAATACAAATTTTCATTTTTTTAATGGCTTACATAATGAACTCTTAATTCAATTAAAAATTAAATTATACTCTATTACAATAGAGTTTGAACGGCCCACTAGTGTTTACTAAGTACCCACTATCCAACAAAACACCATGGAAAAGGGAGTAGCAACATCATAACTATTTGAATCATCTTGTAAGCATTATTTCTCATTTTATCAATAAAGTCACCCAAAAACAATTATCCTCTCATCAAATTAAAGAAAACTATACAAGGTAGGGTGACATGAAAGAATGACATACATTAGTAACAAATATAATCAATTGAATAAATAGGATGTAGTTGTAAAGACAAAAGTCATCGAAAATGTAAGGAAATAGTGGTGAAAATGATGCAAGTTCTTAGACCCAACAAAATCCATGCATGAGCCATGCATTAGCAGGCCGCTGGTAATCTAATTATGATTAATAGAAGACTTGTTTGATATGTGGTTTCACTGTAATTTCTCGTCTTTATTTGATAGTAATATAGCCAGGTGATACTTGTGGGAGGCCCCCTCATAGCTGCGTAAATGATTTGTAATGTATTAATTTTATATTTTTTTTTATAGTTTCTTTTTGCACATGCATTCTCTCTTAAATAATTTTAATTGTTTGATGTATTGATAACAATAATGACTACTATGTAGATTGTGTACAAAGTAACATGTGTAAATGAAGATAATTACCCTAGCCTAGATATGATTTTACTTGCTTTATAATCACAATATGCAGTATCATATCTCCCTATGTTTCATCTAAGATTTCATCTATATTTCAATGTATTGAATAAATATTTTTTCCCTTAAAAAAAAATTAGGAATTACAAGAAGGTATCAAGACCATCTCTGATTTTAACTTGAAACTTTTCCTTCGGCTCAACATCCATATGATATCAAGTATTGGGGAAATATGATTTATCACACTCTATGACAAGCAAACTCAACCCGATTTTACTCTTCTAAGTTTATGAACAATATTTATCTCTTATATTTAGTTTGTATAATGTCGATTTGAGTTACAGTGATTTATTCAACAATTTAACATACTTATTAATTAATATACAAGTTTGGCTTTCAATTTGCATGAACATATGGTCTATGTTTACATATATTGACTTCAACTTTGATTCACAACGTATGAATACACTAGAATTGGTTAACAATATGAAAAAAAATCTAGCTCTTGATATGATAGCTAGGGTTTGAACCATTTTCATAATATTTTCTCTATATTACTTATGTATATATCCATTCCAGCTCAATAGATATATAAATATTTATGTGTGTGATTGACTATTGTTGAATACAATAGTGTTTCATGATGTATATACTTTGTTAATTTTCCTTACTTTGAGTTGATAAGTATTAGTCAAAAGGTTACATTAGGATCATTGCTTGAGTGACAACTAGTACAAGCCAGGAAATAGTTTTAGTCATGATTCTAGTCCAACACTCTGATTTATGATTTAAGGACATCTTATTATATTTCTAATATTTGATTTTTAGGGAGTTGAGAACTAGAACTATCATCCTTTATCCCTCAAGTCCAACTTGTAATTGAGTACATGAACATTGTCCTAAAGCAACAAAGGATTGTATTCTACAGCCAAGTCAAGGGATTTAGGATAAAGTCTAGCTATATGGATCTTGGAACCATGCACATTATTTTTCAGAGATTTTAGCTACTTTTTCATATTTCTGGCATAAGGTACAAGATAAAATTATTCTTTTAGATTAGAATATAAGGTGATTATTTTAGTTATTTCAAGAAGTAGAATAAATTTTATGTCTCCTACACATATGGTGTTTTCAACTCATAAGATTACATCTTGGATTGACTTATGAAGGGTTTTAATTGTGACATTAAAATAGCCTAATTATTGTTGGATGTTGTGACTATGGAAAGTTGCATATTGATGTTTTCACATGTGAATGGACTACCAGAAAGCATAAACTATGGAATAAAAGGTACAAAAGATGAACAAAAAACCTAAGATGATGAACTAAATCCAAGAGGAGATGACTATCCTGGTTGAAAGTAATTACTTAAAGGAAAAATAATGGAGTGCTATGAATTCAAGGTATGTGAAGGAAAAATAAGGGAGAACCTTTGAATATTTCCCTACTAATGCTTTATTGAGAATGAAAAGTATTACCATGTAGAAAATTATAGAGGCCTAAGAATGGTAATATAATTGATATCAATGGGGTAATGATCTTGGTATACCAAATACTAAAATAGATTATATGCACAATAAGGGGAAGGCACCCCTTGGGTTACTACAGGAATCCATTCTTCCATTATTCCTTTCTTCTAAAATAAGATAAACTATGAGGTTCCTTAAACTTGAGAAACATGCAACTTGTTCATAGGAATTTAGCCTCAAAGGACCACTTGTTTAAAATGGGCTTTGGGGCAAGGATGCACATTCATACCTTGAAATAATCACGAGGAAAATGGCAAGGGGATAGAAGCCTAAAGAAGGAGCTACATGGAATCTTTGAAAATTCACCATTTGAATATGCATAGTAATGGAAACCATGTACGTAACAATGATGGGTAATTTGCTAAGGATTTCCTTTGGAATAAATTGTATTTTTTTTTCTAAATTTAATTTCAATCTAATGAATATGTTGAGTAGCCAAGAGTTTATTGGCTAAGGTAGAGAGCTTCAAGCACATAATATTTGGTAAAATATTTGAAATATTATAAGTTATCTTTGGGGACAATAGTCAAATACATGAGTAGTACATTGGAAAATTAAAGAGAACAACTATGGATTATGCAATGAAAAATGTGGGTTTCTAAAACTGTGAAGCCCATGGAAATGATATATATTCTAGCAGTGAGGTTGTGAGTATGACTCTAAAATGGAGATGGATAAGAACCCACTAAATTATAGCATGTTCAGTGGGATTGCGATTCAACCTTGTTTATTAAGGAGATTAGAGAACATGCCTTCAACCTAGTTAGGTTCATAAAGGAAAATTTTAAATGTTGGCGACTATGGCACGTAAAGCACTAGAAGAAGGAGAGAAATTCACATACAGCTAGATAAATGAATTGATTTATTTTTCTTTATGTCGAACTTGAGTATCCATGTTTTGTTTCATTATAGGATCTGACTCAACACTTGAAGTGAGGACTCCAAAACCTTATATGTGAAGGAGAATTTGATAATGAAACTCTAATTCTTGAGTTAATATATGTTGTTGGAAGGAAAAGTTTCGTTTATTTTCTTGAATTGAGTATTACTTATATGAAATGATTTTGTAGTGCATTGATGTTACCTTTCAATTTTCATAATACGCAACTGAACATGAATTAATGACTAGCTATGTGATGGCATTGAAACCAATATAGTCACTATTGTAAATGATATATTAAAAGGACATTATGGTAGAGAAACTAATAATGTTTGGCTAAGTGTGAATATATATTTTCGGTAGACTTCCTTGAGAATGGAATGGGATTCAAGCCCATGATAAAAGATAAAAATATTATCACCCACAAACATCTAAAATTATAAGAAGAGCCTCTTGGTTGTGAAACTTCCCTTCTATATGAAGAAATTTTGGTAAATAAAATGTTTGATTGAAAATTTCATGATAAATCCCATGGGCACGATATATGTGTGATACAAGTGAATTGATGTACCTATCTATAGAGGATAGATGATGGTTGTAAATCAAAGTGGAAAAGGAAATACTTGGAAGTATTCCATGAAATTCCTCCTTGGAGGGATATGGAGAATAACACGTTTGGAACTGTTGATGGATGTAAAGTTATAAACCTAGGAATAACACGATTGTAATTCCAGTGGACCCTATGATATGATTTAATCACCATGAGACATGACATGAAAAATGGGTTGTAATAAGTTAAAGATCAAGGTAGAGGGATACCTTCACTATAAGAATATACCAATATGATTTTCCTTCCTATGCAAGAAAGTATTGGAAAGGTAGATCACTAGGGAGACTGTATAGTATATAATAGGATTATTTAAGCTTATAATGGTGATTGAATAAAAGGAAGACAATAATTGAACAAATTATGATGAAAATATTGTGTGTGTGTGTGTGTGTGTGTATTCATGTCATGCTCATTGGGATCATGAATGCATTTAGGTGTGTTTGAGAAAGTAGAGAGATAATATTGTTACCTATGGAACCTTGATGAAGTGGAAAATAACCATATATATAACTATTATCGTTCAATAAATATTTCTATTCACATTTTAAAAAATTTACACAAACTCTTATGCTTAGAAAACAATTTAATACAAATGTTCTTGTGGTAAGTGTTGTAGGAATTTCAAAGGTCTAAAAGTAGCCAAAAGTTGAAGAATACTTCTATTTTTGAAGTAGTGGAAAGAGAAAAGAACATGAAGAATGATGCTGAGAATAGGGAGAAAGAAAGTTGGTGAAGCTAAATGAAACATTTTTCACATTATTGCAATGCAAAAAAAGCACTTCAAATAGTGCAATGTTGTTGAATATGACACCAAAAAGGGTGTGAACACTGAAGACAATGTTCCTTTAAGGGAGACATGATTATAATATCCACAACACTTAACCCCCATTGACATTGTCCTTATAATTAATTATGATTATGATCCATTTATGGGAATGCCAAGGTAAATGGAAAAAGGACCTAAAATAATTGTAACTAAAATATAATATTAGCTAATGAAGTGGTGAAGCCTTGATGTGGACCATGTGAATCCATAAGGAGGATGGGAGAAAAAAATTAGTAACTGGAGAATTAATAATTTACAATGGATTATTGGTTGATTCAAATATTCATAAAGATCAAGATTATCAAACTTTCAATAAGAAAATATTTAAGTGGAAGGTGCAATAATAAATTCCAAGAGTGAGAAGAGTCAAACAATGTTACCATAACTTCTTAAGGTATGGTTTGCATGCCACAAGAAGGATTTTTTACTATAAATAGAATATTTTTATTAGACTAATATGGGAAAACCCAACACATAATCCCACCAAGGGAAGAAACTTGAGAACATTGACCCAAAAAAGATAGAGAAGAGTTGAATATAGAGAAAATAGAGAAGAAGGGAAATACAAGTAGGATCTAATGTGAACTGAAAGGAAAATTATATGAATTATTCATGTTCACCTAATTTCCATGAGTTATTTTAGGGGGTGACACTTACCTTGAGCCAAAGGGGCAAATGGATTGATGAGAATTATTTGTTATGAACATATATGTCGAAAGGAAGTGTTGAGGTACTCTTGACTAAGTGAAGGGATACATTCATATTTTTTGGTCCTGTAATGGACATATGATAAGAAAATTGTTGAAATCCATGAACCTAAGAACCTGAAAGAGGATCTGAAAAAATATTAGCTAATTTAAGTGCTCTCCTTGTGCTTTAGAGGCTCCATTGTGACGACATTGGGAATGCGATTAGGAATTAATTATACTAAATAATATACTCCATATTGACCTATGAGTGGATGAAGGGGATTTTATTTTATCCTTACATCATTATTATCCTATGAGATCCATTTTAGGTGCTTTCTATGTAAAGCGGTTGAAAAATCACCCATAGTAGTTTGGTAGAAATTTGGGCTTAGTGTGATGTTAAGGGAAATTATAATTCAATTTGATGAAGGATAATGACCTTAATGAATCCCCTCTATGATGTTGAGTATAAATTTCCACATGGATTCTTAATCTTCCTTGACGATGACCAACTACAAGAAATATTACAGTGAAACTAAGAGCATGGTGGGGTGGAACATGGCTTACCCTTCATCAGATGTAGATAACATAGGATATTGATAAGATAAGTACCATTATGGAGTTCACATTTTCAATTTAAACCATGTTAAAAAGAAAGAAATGATCATGATGAAATCTATTATGTCTATGTTCTTGTCAGCTTAATGAGTAATATGGTCTATAAGATGTCTATTTATGACAAGTACTAGTACATCTAGTTGAAATGGGTGTATAATACTCGTATGATGCCTAATAAATATTTAATTTACTTATGTGATATGAATTTGATGTTATGTACACTAAATAAATGGCACATTAAGTATGGGATGAAAACACTTCTAGTCTTAGTCATGGCTAGTGTACATGGTCTTTTATTAAATAGATTAGAGAAGCTCTAGGGAAACTAAAGCAACCAAATGATCTTGTGAATGATGTGGATGTGATATGAATGAATATAAGCCTTCATTTAAAATTTAGGGGAGATTTAAGGGAAATATTATTCTCAGAACATCTAATGAAAAATATAAAATACTTCACAAAATAACTATGTATTTGTTTGAGGCCATATAAAGGTTTAAAATGTACACGATGTACATTATTTGGACTATTGATTAGATTTAAGTTTACCCCAGTTTGGTAGAAGAGGTTTGAGGGTCTCAAAAGAAGCACATTGGGTGCAATGGCCTCTTTGGCCTTGTGCGATAAGCTGATTGGTTAACAAGATAGAAATACCCCTTTATAGATGTGCCTTGATAAGGGACTTTTAGTGATTAACTATTTGTTTTAGGTTGAAAAAAAATTTTGGGTTTGGAGACCCAAGTGCTAACCAGTAATCATATGGTAGATAAGGGGGATGTGACCCAAATTTAGTATATAAGGGGCTTGTCAGGCTATTCGTAGTTCAACGTTTTGTCCTTGGGTGATTAGGGAATGCAACAAAGTCTATTGAGATTTACTATGATATGAATAGAACCTAAAAAATACATTGATTGACAGAAGTCTGAAATCATAAATGGACAACTACATATCAGGTGATGGAATGTTAGGTTATCAAGAAGAGAAAAGATAACAAAATTTATAGGATTTAGGGATTGGAAGGCCTTGTCCTTAGTCGTTAATCACATGGATCGATAGGAGCCATGACCAAGATCTAATAAAAAAGGGGCTTACTAGAACACCATAACATAGAAAGAGTTAAAGAAACATACGTTGGAGAAACTCTATTATGGCATGCTGTGGTTTGTTGCACTATCCGTTGATGGCAAAGTTCTTGTTAACTGGGCACATTAACTAATGGAATACATATCAGAATACTAAAATTTTTGTAGTGTGATTTCATGATGATGTAATAAATGATGATGTGGTGATTCCATGTTTAAGACATGTTTCAGTTAGATTCAAAAATTTGCTCATGGTAGCTATGTAAATATGAGTGACAAATGGTAGAAAGCATGTCAAGAATTGTTAGATGTCAAAGGAAATGTTAGCATATTCCAAGGATCTGATAATGAAAGGACGTCAAAGAATAAGGTGGAAAGATATGATATCATACCAATATATGGGGATATTGAGATAAATCATGGAATATCAAGATACTAAAACATGGAGAGATTGAAATGCACTTTTTATAAAAATTTCAGCATGACATACTATTAACAAACATGGACTAGTGTGTGAGTGACATGTGCCAAGGGCTTCCATTTTTCAACCACATGGCCTGTATAGATGTTGATGTTTCCCTTAATGAGAAAATATTCAAATGGGAACTATGTCTAGAGCTCAAAATGAGATGAAATGTATATCATTGGAAATCTCATGATGAACAGAAGATGATGGTGGTAATATAAATTATTAGTGTAAATATTTTAGAAAAGTGTACCAAAAATACTTCACTTAAGTCATTGATGAAAAGTGACCCTAACAAAAAGATACTATTGTTTACTCTTCATATCTGCAATGTCACAATAAGAAAACCTTGTATTAAAACATCATATGCAACCCAAAACATAACAATAAGAAATAAGAAGTTTAATAACCCAATATAAGACTCTAAATGAATATTGATTTTATTGAAACACCTAGTGAAGAATATTTACAACATGGGTTTGTAAATCCCCCTCTGTGGGATGGGTCCTTTCAATTTTCACATGCTTCAACGATCTGTTTCTCTCTCTCAATATGTAGAAAATCCAAAAGAAATATGGAACTCAAGCAGAAGCTCAAATGTGAGAAGACGATAGTGGTGACAATGATAGTGATCATGGTGAAGAATGAATGGAAAACCCTCTTATTTATAGAAAAGTATTGAGCTAAATTAGGATTTAGAAAGTAATAAATTATTATTGACCAAATCAAAATCTAACTTTTAGGAATACTTTATTATATTTTTTGGAGAGCGAAAAAAATATTCAAAATTGTCAAATATATTTATTTATAAAATGGTTGAAGCAATTAAAACATAAAATGATTTATTAATCTCTTTGTGACGATTACGAAAAGCGTGAATTCAAAATAATGATTTAACAATTATTTCAAAAATAAAATTAAGGAATAATAAATAAATAGTGATTTATTTAATTGTTCCAAGGTTATTTAGTCAAGTGTGACAAGGAATAATTATCAAATAATGATTTAATAATTATTCGTAGAGAAAATTAAATAAATATTGATTTATTCAATTATTCTCATGGGGTTTTTTAATTTTAATTAGAAATAATTTAATAAAAATGGTTTACTAAATTATTTCTTATTGTGAAAGTGATTTTACTATGGTAAAATTAATCCTACATGGTTTATTTCGATCCACCTAGTTAGAAATTGCTACGTGATCATTTTTTAGTTGATAACAGAAATGTGATTTGAGGTGATAGAAGAAAGACAAAATTTGATAACCTTATCTATATAATAAACCATGAAGGTCAGGTCTAGTTACACCCCAAATCTCTATTACAACATTAGGGGGTTGGGTGTGCCACACCTAATCATATTTGAATTCATAAAAAGAGAAACTTATTATAAGGAAGGAGGAATAGAGCGAAGGTTAGGAAGGAGTTGTACTAAAATTGACCTCTTTAAACCTAATATTTCTTCTTAATGGAGTCTTCTTCAACTCTTTCTCTCTCTTCATATTTCTGTGGTGTATTCAATTCATGCATTTTCATCAATGTTCTTATGATTTGTTTCATTGAAAATTTATATGTTTCTTCTCCGCATCTCTTAGCACTGAAGCCTTCTAGATCCTAGATTGTAAGATTTAGGTCAAGTTTTCATGTTCATTAATCTATGTAAATACACTTCCTTGTCATACAAAGGCATTGGTAAACTTTATCGTCAATAAAAAAATGTTATGAGTTCTTATTTCAAAATTTGTACATGTATCACATTGTTCATATCTAATTAATGCCCTATAATATTCATACTTCCTATCACTATATTAAAAAATGTCAAATAAGTTTCCATGAGAATGGACAATCGAAGATACAATGGTCCCAAGGGATGTAGTGATGAAAACACATGAATTCCATTTGGTTCTTCTAAAAGAGATATATAGATTTCTTAGTGGTTCAATACGCTTTTCTATATCAAGATTTTCATCTCCACTTGGTTGTTTGAGTCTAAGGTTGGGTATATGTTTAGTGGTGATGGTGGGTTTGAGTTTTATCATATATAACATCTTTTAGCTTACAATTGAGAAAAAGCGAAACATTTTTTTTCTAGTTCATATAATTTAAAAAAATTAAACATACCAATTTGACAAATAAATCTACCTTGAATTCAAAGGAATAATAGATAAAATATCTCTATCACTAATAGAAATAACCAATAAAAGTAATGAAAGTGATGGAAACCTCCTTCATTCTTATTAAAATTAGATGCACTAATCCTAAAAGTGCATTTCCTTCTTCACATCTGAGAAATGCACTGGTTTTTAATAAAGACGTAATAACTTCCTTTAATTAATTGATCAAGAGATGCATGCATATTTAGAAATATATATTTGGTCCTTTAAAATTCAACCAAAGTGTAAATGTGCATTTGTTACTTTAAAATTCAACTAAAGAGAACTACTCGATAAGTACTCATGGTGATTCCAAATGAGCCTAAGGCTAATTTAAAAGGAATAATGATGCAACATGGTCATATAAAACACCCATGATGTACAACAAGCAACCATTGATAACTTAATATAAGTACTATAAAGTAATGAAATTAATATGCAACCAAATATGATGTATTTACCAAAAATAACTTAACATGTGCTCAAGTATGGGCAAAGTTGAGAGGATATAAACAAGAGAAAAGGTACAGGAATACTTGAGCTCATGTGGCTAGAAAGTACGATAAAGTAAGAATGAAATTATATCTATGAAAATTCCATATAAGTAATATATAAAATAAGACAAGTATAAAGAAATTTCGATGGTTTAAAAGAGTTAATATTTAAAATGTGATGGTGTAAAAAAGTTTGTTGTAATATTTAATTTAAACATTGAATAATCAAATAGATAATGAGAGTAGATGTTGTAATAGATGTTGAGTTATTGAATTTTTAAAATTATATTTTATTGTAATTATAAATGTTGAGTTATTGAATTTTTAAAATTATATTTCATTATAATTATATAAATTAAACCGTTGATAAATAGCTATATAAATTAATTTATAATAAACATTAAAAGTTTTTTTTTTTAATATAATTAAATTATAATTTTATTTTAAATTATTGTTATTATTATTAATTATATAAAAAATATTATATAAGTTAAATATATACATATTTAAAAAAAACATGTAACATGATTTTTAATTATGAAGATTTTCTCTCAGTTTATTGTGACTATTTTTAATTTCTAAATAGATTTTGTTATAATATTTTAGGCCAACACCATTTAACTCATTTATGTGACAATTGTTCATATGAATTTTTTTTAAATTAATCAATTTAATTGAAAATAAAGAAATATATAAATAGAAATCTTTGATTTATCATTATTATTAAAAATATTCTAAGATATTATTAGAGAAAAAATTCCTATTATTTACTTAATAATTAATTCTTATCATTTACCTAATAATTACTAGTAATTAAAAAAAAAAAAATCTTTATTTTAAAATAAAGACCATTATTATTATTATTCTTCTTATTATTAAATAATAAAATATTATTAAATAAATTAACCTTATCACTTAAATCCATAATAAAACATTTATTATAGGGAGAGTTGCAAGATATTTTTGGAATTGGAGTGGAAGCCATTATGGGTTGGATATGATACTTTATTTTTCATGGAAAAATTATGAAAGGTAACATTATTAGACCAAGTTGTCTTTAGTGCGACTTTTTGAAGGCTTTTTCACTGGATTTTTCCGGTCTAATTCCTCTAAAATCGGGCAGGAGTTCATTGAAAACGAAAGTTTGATGGGTAAAATTGCACAATTGAAGTGCCCTAAAGGTTTTTTAGGGCGATGAATCCATATATATAGTCAAAAAACTAGTTTAAATAATAAAATCAAGGTTTTGGCTCAAATATTTTCACCTGATTCCAGTACCGAAAAGTCAAAAAATTCACACTAAAGAAAACTCCTTATTAGACACTTGATCATTGTTAAGTTGTATAGACCATGTCCATTAGATTAAAAGGCGGTACTATTTATTCATTTAAAAAAGAAAAAAATGGGTTTGAATAATTTTAATTTAATTATGAATCAATAATATTGAGGAGATAATATCGTTTTAATTTTTAAATAATATTTTGGAATATTATAGTAGTATATATAAATTAAAATTTTAGAATTATTTTCAAAGTATTTATGTTTTAGTTTTTTATTTAATTAATTAAAAAAATTGTGAGATGAATAAGTGTTTTTTGAAGTGAGTTATGGTTTTTTTGGAATGTGGTATTAGTAAGCCATAGTATTCATCCATGTCATTGTAACAAAGGCTATTTCCATTTAAGAATATCTATGATAAAGTAGGGGAAAACCTTCATGCTTGAGAATCACTTTTCAAGTTTTTTTAAATGTGTATATGTTTAATATATATATTATTTTATTATTATTTGTCATTAATAATAATTATTATTATTATTATTAAAAATAAATATGCCCATGTGGCATATAATATAGGGTGATGGAGTGTAGTGTTAAGGCACTTTGTGATGTGAAAGCCATCGGTTCCAAATTCCATGGGCAAAAATCCAGTCATGCTAAGGGCTAGTGTGGCATAGGGTGGTTGTGATCCTGAGATGATTTTAATGACTTAGATGCCATTTTTTGTGGTTTCTCAAGCCAAGGGTCAAGGGTGCAGTCATCTGAGGACACACAACTTAGCAAACCAAAAAAATAATTTAAAATAAAGTTATAATTTGGTGATTTTTTATGTTTTTTAATTTGAACAACTTGAGATGTATCATGCAGTAAGTGTTAATAAGTGTTTTGGTTCTTATTATGAATTGATATCTATCAATTTTTTCCATGTTTAGAGTATATTTTAGTTATCCAACAATAAAATGTCTCACTAGTTACTCAAAAATCAATACACTAAGGAATTTAACGATTGATAATGATTAACTCACTTGAACTTTAAAAAAAACCTAGAAAACCCTTGAATGGGGTGCAATGACAGATGGAATGAAGCCTGAGACATTATACCCACCACCCTTGAGCTCTTAATTTTTCATTTATGATGGGTGGATGCAAAGGGAGTCTTGCATGCATGAGCATGCAATGTCACAGTTGGAGGAGGGTTTAAGAAAATGTTTTAATGGTTGGTGAACTCATATGTGGTGAGAGGAAAGGAGTTGAGGTAAGTTCCTCGGTATCCTAGTGCAATTTTCTTACAAAGGTGGCAGACATGAAGGTTCTGTTGTTGTGGGTAGAGAAGGCCTGGCCTCGCGTAAAGGAATTCAAAGTGTTATACCGGTGGTAGTCTCCATTACAAGAGTCTTGGTGGGGTTTTCATTATGTAAGCCTTCTACGTTCACTGAGGTCCTTCCTTTGTTTCTATTGAGTTTTATGCTTATTTTCCTTCAAAGGTTTGTTCTTAAGAGTCTTGATTATAATTTTCCTTATAGGAATTGTCTTCTTAAGTATAGGGACAATGTCGAGTTTTCAGTTTTAATTTGGTGTTGGGGCTTGTCTAGAGTACTTTTCTCTCGATTTTAGGGGCTATTACTAGTTATAGTTGGAAGTTTCTATGATAATTGGCTTGTGAGGGTTTATTTGTGAGGTGAGGCAAGTGTTGGGTGTGGGAATTGGGTAATTGTTTGGTTTCTCCTGGCCCTCAAATTTGGGTGGTCTCGGGGTGGAAATTTTCTTGTTCAATGGTCAAGGGTGAGGTGTCTCTTCCTAAGGAGGTTTTATCCTCTTCCTTATGTGGTGTGTTTGCATCTGAGGTGTAGTCTTCTATATGGGGTTATTGTGAAAATATTGTTTCCTAGTTTCCTAGTATTGAAAAGGGTGGGTTGAGTCAATCTGTGTGTCCTTTTGTAGGTAGAGGTAATCCTTTCAAAGGTACTAATTCTCCTCCCCGAGATTAAATGATGTTGCCAAGGGAAAGGATACGAAGTAGGAGGGGAGGTGGTGATAGAGCTCAGTCTGGGAAGCAAGGGGCAAGGCTCTTTTCCCATGACTCAGTGGAAACTTATTTTAATGCAGTGCCACCTAAGATGCATCATGAAATAAAAGAGATAGAGAAAAATCAAAAGAGGAAATAAATTCCCTTTCATACTTTGAGATATTAGAATATATGTCATTTTCTGTGCCAGATCCAGTGCACACTAGAGGTAGGAGAAAATATTACTTCAAATCACTAACTCTTCATTGGAAAATGAAGACTTTGTTGGGCTTAATACTGAGGGAAAATTAGTTGGAGAAATATAATATCTTCTTATCTCTAGAGGATGTTAAAAGGATGATAAGAAATCTAAGGTTTTGTATGGATAGAATTGATGCTTGGTTGGCAAATGTGGAAAGCCATATAGCTTGTGACTATAATGGTGGGGAAATAATGGATCCTCCATGCTTTAGCGTAAGGTCTCTAGATAATATTTCATCTTCAGAAGATTATAAATGAGTATGGGAGGTGGGTGAGTAGTCTGGGATTTTTCCTGATGCCTCTAGTTGTGTTCTCTTTAGGTTCATTGATGTATTATTTGTCCTCGGATAATGGAAACATAGTTTTTCCGCGACCTTGTACTTATGTGGGGTGATTGTAGCACTGTTTTAAGCTACCCTATTCCCATTTCTATCTTATGTTACATGCTAACAGACTTATTTGGATTATATTTTTATGGAAGGTTTTTTTTTCCTAGGCCGACTCTGTTGGTTTCTTGTCATAATTGTCAGGCGACATTAAAATAGTGCTTGGAGAATTGTGGCATGAAAGTCATGTAGGGCCTAGTGACTCTCTAGGTGAGGTGTAATCATTGTTTCTAAGAGTTGTTGGGTGAATTCTTGGGAGGTAGTCAGATTTAGTTGCCCCTATGTGGGTACTTGCATTTATATTGGTGTGGAGTATGTATGTGGGTTCTGACATATGAACCAGTGTCGAGTTTGTTTGGGGAGGTAACTAAGTCATTTTTGTCATTGTTTCTGATGTATTTGGTGAAGTGTATCTTCTTTAGGTTAAGAAAAAAAGAAATTTTCTAAGAGGAGTTGCACCCTCTATGCGCATTCAAATATCCATGTAAATAATTTTTTTTAGTAATATAAAGGTTTATATGTGTGTGTATGTGTGTGGCTAAGCACAATATATACCATATACAAAATATTTTACCAAAATTATGTCTCATGTGAGCTACAAGAATGATGTCTTGACTTTTCCATTTGTCCATGAAATTATATGTATTAGATTTAAAACTAAATTAAAAATAAATAAATTTCATATATATATATGAATGATCCATGTACACAAGTGAATCAAAATCTAGCTCATGTTTTTCTTTTAAAGAGGTCTTTGAATAATTCGTTCTGCAAGCCCATAAAAATGTAAAGTAATGAGAATGCATTTAATCATATCAATAAACAATTTGAATAGATAAAATTACCAAATAATAGAATAATCTACAATATGTATACTTAAAAATAAGAATATTCTATATATAAAAATGTTAAATAGGTATAAAATTAAGATCAATATATATATATATATATATATATATATATATATATATATATATATATATATATATATATATATATATATATATTAAAATTATAATTCATATTAGTAGCATATATTATATTTGGATTATGCATTTCACATTAAAAAAAATTAATTAATTAAATTATAAAATATGTTAAAAAAAAATGTTGAGGGCATATATATAAAACCATAGGTACTATCAAAGTTCTAATTTAAAAAAAAAAAAGATGGTTTATAGAAATATAAATAATATTGTCAAAGAACCAACATAAATTTATCTCAATTTTAAATTTATAAGTTTTGGTTTGCATTTTAACTTTAGATCTACAGACTCTTCTTTAAATTATGAAAAAAATTAATATACTTTAAGAGATTTATTTCCTCTAAACCCTAAGTAAATCCAATAAATTTATATTAAATCTCTAATAATTTAATTTTCAAATTATTTATAATATACCTAATTTATAAAATTAATTAAAAAATATTAATTTTTTTAATAAATTAAAAAATATATATTATTAAAAAATTTTAAAAATTATTAAAACATTTAATGAACTCATACTACTTGACCCAAATTGGAAGCATATATATATATGAATGAAAAAAAATCTTAAACATAAAGAATTATAAAATTAAAATCACTATGCAATATTAAATAACATATAACTTATTATTTATAAAATTAAGATAAACCTAGATGTATAACATATTAACGTATATGATTGATTTTATTTTCTTTTGATTTAAGAAACTAGGTTAATAGTTAATAACCAAAGGTATTTCGTAGTGAAAGTCATTTTCTATCACAAATATTAACCACTATCTCTTTTGACTTAAGAAACTAGGTTAGCAGTTAATTCTCAAAGGTGTTTCGTAGTTGAAATCATTTTCTATCACAAATATTAACCACTATGTATTAATGATAATAAAAATATTAATATTACTAATTTATTTTAATCTAATTTGTTAGATAAAAATAATATGATATTTAATTGATAGAATAAAAAGTAGTAAATCAATCATTAACTCCTCGATAAAAATAATATGATATTTAATAAATATAATTAAAAGCAATAAGCCAATCATTAGTTTAATGTATACTATTATCACCAACTAAATATTAATAATTTAGTTAGTTTTTAGATGTGTAATTCTGCTCTTTTTTTTCTCTCCAATAATGACTATCTTATTATTAATTTAACAATTTTCTTTTTTATATATTTTCTTACTTTAATAAATATAAATATATATTTTAATAAATAAAAAAATACTAGATAAATAAATTTAAATAATTAAATATTATTAATTATACTTAAATGCCACAAGGTTCATAATATCATTGATTATAATTAAAATATCGTAACAAGAACTTGATTCCTTTTTAATCTTTTAAATACTATTGAATCTTGGTTTGTTTTATTTTTTATTAAGTTGTCAAAGTTAACCATGTACAGTAAATTTTCTTGGTGTCATCAATAACAACAAAAATGTCATATATTGTACGTTCAATTTTCCGACAACAAAAAATGTTGTAAAATCCACGTTCCGTCAATATTATGTTACGTGAAGTCGCACTATGTATATATTGTACGTTCAATTTTCCGAGAACAAAAATTTTTGTAACATCAACTTTCCGTAAATATTATGTTACGTGAAGTCGCACTATGTTCACTGAATGTTACCTTCAAAATGAGTTGCAACTCCTTGGAAAAAAACCAAAAGAGCATTTGAATGGCTGAATTTCAAATCTGAAATAGTGAAATTTGACAGTTTCTATACCTATGGTGCGCGTGCCCCTTTTATTCAATTTTTCTATACCTATACGCGTTTTTTTTTTTTTTTTTTTTTTAATCCCGCGAATCACCTCGTGACCCACAATTTGTCCTTCAAATTCAAAATTCCATACTTTAAATACATATGATTTCATGATATGTCATCAGCAAAAGGATAAGATATCATGGAATAATTATCATCCCTTGTTTCAAGGGATAACCATGATATGTCATCCCTTACTTCAAGAGACGACATATCATGGAATAATGGACTTCCCCCTTCTATTCAATTTTCCTATACCTATACGCGCTTTTTTCGCTAGATTTGATCCCGCGAATCACCTCGTGACCGATAATTTGTCCTTCAAATTCAAAATTCCATACTTTAAGTACATATGATTTCATGATATGTCATCAGCAAAGAATAAGATATCATGGAATAATTATCGTCCCTTGTTTCAAGGGATAACCATGATATGTCATCCCTTGCTTCAAGAAACGACATATCATGGAATAATGGACTTGAAAAATAATACAGGTACGCACCGAAATCTCGCCAGTTGTTTGTTTGTATGGGAAAGTAAAAGAATCTTGTAGAACTGCCATTTCCATTACATCATAATTACATAAGTAACTAAGTCATAATCATAGTTACATCTTACAAGATTTGAGTGGTATATTGATGTGAGAGTTATGAAAACCCTGCAAGCTCAAACTAGAGGCATAATTTCGGTTGTAGAATTTTATTTTAATTTGGAGTTGTTTAACAAGAGGGAGGAATTGTTCGGAAGGTCAAAATTGATAGGAATCAGGTAAAAAAATTAAGAAATTTTACAATAATAATGATTGAATCATGATTTTGATGGTGGAAATGGATTCAGCACCATCAAAAACCTCTAAGGCACCCAAAATATTAAAGTTTGATTGTTATAACGTGGATTTACAAAAATCTCTACCCAATTTTCTTAAAATCTTACCTGAATTTCCATAATTTTTCAAGACGAAAAACAGTCTAGAGCTTTTAAATTTGTGCAAACAAACATAAAGAGGGAACAACAAAGAGGTATTAAGGGATAATAAATAAAAGCAATGAAGATTTGAGTGGCAAAGAGGTATTAAAGGATAATAAATAAATGAAATCAAGATTTGAGTGGTATATTAATGTGAGAGTTATCCAAAAGCATGCAAGCATGACTTTGGTTGCCGAGTTTTATTTTAAATTTTGTCCAACAAACATAAAGAGCGAGCAACGAAGACGTATTAAAGGATAATAAATAAAGGAAATTGTACGAAAAAGGAAATTTGGTAATCAATGAAAAGCGTATCCAAAAATTAAATCAAATGAAATTAATTCATAGATGGGAATAGACGGGGCCAAACCTTTGTTATTTTCTGCTATCCAACCTGCAAGTTGTTATTTTCTGCTGCCCACCTTGCAAGTGAACTTAGCATCTGCTCTCCAACCTACAAGTCGTTATTTTCTTTTCTGCTCTCTATCTGTAAGTGAACTTAGTGTCAAGTCACTCAGTGTGAAACTGGAACTATGCAAGTGAACTTAGCATATGATCCAACTGGAAGGCTCCAAAGATTGAACTGAAACGAACTACATCTAACTATTTTAATGCTTCAAAAAATTGCAATGTTGAGTGAGTTTCTCTCTGTATCTGTATTCCCAAGGCTCCAAAAGATTGAACTGAAACGAACTTCAGATAACTATTTTACTGGTTCAGAAAATTGCAATGTTGAGGGAGTTTTTGTCTGTATCTGTATACTTATGTATAACAGACAAATTATTTGTCTAAGAAAAACAACAAATAAATAAATATCTTCTCCTCATCATCATTCATATATGTAACTCATATTATTTTAATCTTAGTATATTGCTTTTTTCGACCACGAGAAACATACCATTGTGCATTAAACATTAGTGTGAGTTATTTCGGATTCTCTTGAACAACTGGATACAACAAATGATTCTCTATGAATTTTAATTTTACTCGAGGACAATAACTCAAGTACCGTGTGTCATCAAGGAGCGAGGACAGCTATTCGTATACAATTTGTATATTCAAATGAGTAGATGTTGTATTCTTCTTTGTTTCATAATTCATTGCCTTCTCCAATTCGATAATGTATAATTTAATTTATATATTCATGAAATGCTTTAAAAAATGTATATATTCATTAAAACAAGTTATCATGAGACAATTGCATCCCATTAAAGCATTTGAATTAAAAATGTAAAATGTATCATATTTTGCACACCATAAAGTTTCAATAGAAAATAAGGGAAGCTGCGAAGCAGCAAGTCCCTGCAAATGTAAGGAAAGAAAATTTAAAGCCACTGGGAAGCCATTCCTGCAATATTACTTAAACCAACTTCAAATTTATCAGAAAGCAATATTTGGACTTATTCTAGATGCCTCTACAACAATAAATAGGTACAATGAACCTTGGCTTTTTACAGTGTTGATGCCATAAAATTTGGAAGTGCAACTGAGTGGCATGTCTTATAATGTTGAATCTCTTGCTAAGTTTTAGGTTTTTCTCAAAACTTGGAAGCTGCATTAGCATAGATTTTTATTTCAACTAGTTATCAAAAAGATGTGGAAATTATGCTAAATTACTATTGGTTTTTCCTCAAAAAGAAATTGTTTTTCTTAATAATTCCTCCAAAAATTCAAGGCAAAGTTAGAAGAAAAACTTCTAAAGAAATTTCATGTTTCCTTAAAATCTCTACAACTCTGTTTCTACTTCTACCCCAACTAAGAAGAATGCATAAGAAACAAACAACACCAACCCAAGTATCTATGACAAGGACCCACGAAAGTGTTTTCAATATCAGAAGACATTGTAATTACGAAGACATTGCAATTACCAAGAAAAGTGTTCGAAACAAAATGCCATGAGCAAAGACTTTGATCAGAGGGAAGAAAAAAGACAAAGAAGATCCATTCATCTTTTAATTACATCCATTTAAGAGGATCTGTTGGAAGCTATGTTACCAGAAACGAGAAACGGGAAACGAAATGAGAAACGAGAACGGTACGAGAAACAGAGTTTGGAGGTTTCACATATAAGAAACGAGGAGAGAGAAAAAAAACATGATAAATCTTAACAATATAAAAGAAATCATTAATCATAAAGATCCAATATTTTAGCCTGTGAAATTGTAAACAAACATTCATAAATAGTGATTTAGTTTTAAGATATCATGCAACTAAGAGACATTACCTCATTCTCTCTACCCTATTGACAAAAGTTTAACATGGCAATAATATTTTACCTCACAACCAATCAAAATCAAAATTATGTTAGGAATCACTAGTCCGATGGAATCACTTGAAAGCTAAGATCGATGTTGAAAGTGGAGATCATTGAAGGGCCAAGGCTGACATCGCTGAGATTGAGATGGCACTGAAGCTAACTCGCGGGTGCATGACGCTGCTCAATTGGCTCTGATCTGTGCTTTTGTTGTATCCCGTGAATGGTAATAGACTCTCCTCTTCCCCTTAAATAATCGAAAAACATTGTTGCCGAAAATAACAACTGGAGTTTCTTTTGCATGCAGATAGTTTATAGATAATCAACTAGAGTTTCAGAACTAAAGCGTTCAAGTTCTTATGGATTTAGAATTTATTAAAAAACATTTGGAACAAAATACACATAATTTATAGATAATCAACTCGAGTTTCAGAGCTGGAGTGTTCGAGCTCGAAAAAACCTCTATAGTTTTGGAACAAAATACTTTTAGTTTTGGAACAGATTACTTGAGTTTTGGAACTGAAGTTAAGGCAGAAACAACGAGTTTCGTCACTCGTTAAGGCCAGTCAAGAGAAACGGTGGAGAAACGGTGGTAGGAAACTATCAGTTTCACTGCTCGTTTCACAAGAAATGGGTTTCTGGGCACTGAGAACGGAAACTACCGTACAAGATGGCGTTTCCCCAGTCGTTGCATTTCTAGCTCCATTTCTTCCCAGAACGCCCCCTAACGTTCTGCTTCTAGTAACTAAGGTTGGAAGGCATCATATGTGCATCATGTGTTGGAAGGTATCATATGTTCATATCTACATCAGAGAATGCAACATTTTCCTTGAGAATTTACAAGATCTTGCACCAAAAATACATAAGAGAGCGTTTAGGGAAACTTAGACTCGACCAAATCTACAAGAGTTATAGCCACCTAGATTGAAGTACCGATTTTTTCAGCCAAACTACTTCGATCCAATTCAGTCATAGAGGTGGAAGTCAAAGACTAAAATTGATCTCCTGTAAGGAAAGATAAAAGAGCCATCAAGGTCATGGATACAATGTACACAATATTATAACCATGTTCACAAAACACACATCCCTACAGAACGATACATACAGGTCATCAAGGAAAATTTTAAGAATGGAAAATTATCGTGAAGTTTAATATAGTGGCGAATCTCACTAGTCCCTGATATGCAAATTATAAAATATCTATTGATATATTTGTAAAATTATTCAAATTTATAATGATTATATATACAGTATCTATATAGTGTTGGAAAATTTTAAGGTAAAATAATTTTATATTGTAAAATTTGGGCGAAACATATTTAGAAAATAACAGAAATTGGAGATTTTTTTTTTTTTTTTAATCATGGAAAATTAGCCCACTTGCGAATATTAGCCCCTAAAATTTTCCATACAAGTCATTCTTGTTTTTGATAAGAAAAAAACACAATCGAGACAAAACATGATATTCTTTGAGGAGAATGAGGTTGTAATTTTCTAGAGTAGTATGAAACTAATTGAATTTAGATTAGCATGTCATCGAGAATTTTATGAACAATGCCTTTCATAAATCACGACTCGATAGTTGTAACGTAAGGTAATTAGAATCACAACAAAACAAGTTCTATATAATAGTGGTGTAACTATGTTCACAAAGCACACAACCCTACAAAACCATACATATAGGTCATTTTTGTTCTTGTTAAAATGAAAAACACAATCCAAACAAAACATGATATTCTTTCAAGGGAATCGAATAAAAATATATAAAAGGTTGTAATTAGAAATTAAATGAGTGTAGATTAGCATGTCACCCAGGATTTTATGAACATCACCTTTCACAGATCACAGTTCGATAGTTGCAACATAAGGTAATTAGAATCACAACAAAAAAAGTTCTATATACAATTCTGAACCTAATTTATCATAGAAAAGGGAGTATGATCTGCAAGATGTATTCAAAATTCTGCTGACATGGGTCAACTCAAAAATAAAAGATTGTATGAGAATTGGAACTACTATAATGATATGTAAATTCAAATTAAAACAATTGCTTAATAAAATATGAACATGATCAATTTCTTAGATATTACGGAGCAAGGTAACGCATATTATCTAAAGCAATAACTTCTTTGAGAAAGAACGCCAAGGATCTCTAGGCAAGCTAAGGCCAACTTATTGTACAAGAATCATCTGAATAATTCAACAAGTTCAAGAATTCCAAGCCATAATCAGGATTAAAGAGAAAATCACTCCATCTTTTCCTTTCCCAAGAAACCCTTTTACAATAGAATCCTCTCAATAGACAACACAAAACTACAATGTGATCTGTTGAATAGACAACGCTAACTCCTCAGATTTGAAACTATCAAAAAATTCCACTCCACCCTTTAAGGAAAAAATCTCACCTGTAGTTGTATCAAGTTATGTTGTGCTCTTCCTTAGAATAACACACAAAATAAGTCAATCTAGCCATGCTCTTCCTATGAATTACATAGCAAATAAGTTGATTTCTCTTGTGTCAACATCGGGAGTGCATGTTTCCAATATGTTTGAATGGGGAACAACCATATATGTTAAAAATAATATATTATATAATTGAAAAGATATAAACAATAAAAACAAATAACAATTGTTGGGTTTTAAAAATATATAATAATAAACGACAATTGTGAGGTATGCATCCATTTGCATGTAACCCATGTGCCTGTGTATCACTAATTCTCTCTAGAATGGTCACTTACAACACATAGCCTCTGCATAAAATGCATAGTTTCCCCAGTTTAAAAAATATTTATAGCACTCCTTTTGTGGTTTCCTGCGTTTTCTTCTTTAACTTCTTTTTATAACAGAGAGCCTCACAATTCATGCAGAAACATCATTGTTAGTGATGAGAGTTGAATAGGATTGGATGCTCTCCCTAATATGGTTTATGCTTTATGTCCAACATCTAAGGCTCCTACAGAAGGAGGACCTCATTACCATTGCGGGGCTTTCGAATGCGCTCAGACGTTGGTGTATCAACTTCCTGCATAGGGGGTCTTGGGATATTGGGGGGATTGATAGTACATGTACGGTCTAGTTCATGTACAAAAAATGACATTATCTCGCACTCACTATAGTAGTAGCACATTGATGGTTTGACTGGGGCCATACAGAGCTCCTCGCCTTCCTCTAGTTAAGAGCCATCACTCACTCGACTAGACGCGGAAGCCACCCAGCATGCCTGAAGGTTCTATAAACTAGTGTATATATGGTTTTGAATAATTACTGGGGCGACCGAAAACCCCACTGCGACATTGTCCGTTGAGATGCCAATAATTGTGACCCCTTTTCCTATGAGAATGGAATGCTTTCTCGCCATAGATATGGGTGGATCAGATATGAATCGAGCTGTTGTATTTGTAACACAATAATTGGTTTTCATGGGTTACACTTCCTGCTCAATCATGAACGAGGTTGTGGATTTGAAAAATGAAACAAAGGTTGACAATGAAATTAAGTCTCGATTAGATTTTTTGCTCGGAAGATTCCTTAGCCAAGGAATTAGCTGGTCATAAAGAAGAGTTATTGCTTCTATTATGTGTATTCGGAAGAAATTTGAATGTCATAAACAACTATGTTTTTTTGCTTTCATTTCTTTCAAATATAATATGGAGAGTGAATGGAAATGTTTTTTTTCACTACAAGAATTCTTTGCAGTGTTTTTCTTGTTTCCATTTATTTCAATATAGTCTGGAGAGTATTTGAGTGGACATGTTGTCACTGTAGAAATTTGTGGTCAACGCAACTGCAACTGCACAGGCTTAAAGGAGGACATCTCCAAGAGTGATGAACGAGGTAGCTCAAGAACAAGAGCCAACTTGAAAAAACTTGAAAAACTACTGCCTCTTTTTAGTAAGGAAATTCCTAATAAGTAATTGCACTTTGTAGTTGTACCTTAAAATTTTCAAAATTCGTAGGAGTAGTCTAACCAGCCATAGGAATTGCCCGGTTTCCGTTACCAGTCGGAAAAATTTCTAATTCCTTCTGGCTCCGGCTGGAAATTCCTCCGCCCTCTTACAAAATTATCAGAAACCAGATCCCAGAAAATTGGAAACATTATCCAACCCCGGATTTGACTCTCTCTGTCAGATATGATTCCAATTTTGCGGATATGCCAGAAATGATTCCAATTTTCAATCCAATTCTTCGCGCCCGCTCCTATTCAGCTCATAGCTCCCCTACTGTTCCTATTCGAAAATTGCAACCTGCAGAACCAGAGCTGGAAGTTACCATGCGAAGACTGAAAAACTGTGCTTAGCCCCGGTAAGTAATGTGAATCGCCTTCCTTGCAAAAACCATTCTAATATAATTGCCAGAGGAATTTCTCAGTTTGTTGAATTGCTTCTTGGAATAATTGTTTAAAACTTTGATCAGAAGCCTGATATTCAATGAGGTTACAAATTTTGTTGTTTTTTTCTGGTTTTGATAAGAAATTAAATATTATGAATGATTAGTGATGCTCTGTTTTTTCCTATGTCTGGATATAACATGTAGATTGTGCGTCCTTACAACTTTATTAATATAAATTTCTTCTGCCCACAGGTTATTCTTGTAAAATTTAGAAGTGACAACCACCTAAAGTGGGATCCCTATCATCAATTTGGAAAGAGATAGTATACTCTACACATTTAACGTATTTAACCTAGGGTTTATTTTCCAAGATTTGGACTTAGAGTGTAGAATTTTCCACTTGGTTGAGTTTTAGTTTTAGTAGTAGGAGGGTTATCTAAAATTAGATGTAAAATGCTAAACATATCCTCCCTTTCCAAATGAAGTTTCTCAGCATATGCATCAACAATATTTGTGGCCATAAGAGTAGCATCGACATCTACATCATGGTTTTGAGGCTCTATATTGATCTCAGGTGGGTCACTAAATATGTTATCCTCTACATGTTGATGAAGCAATGGATTTGAATTATCCAACTGGAAATACAACCAATTAACCTTTATGGCATGCTTGCAAAGGTTTCCGCGAATTGACCATGGACATTCACACGTTATAAAATCTGTGTGATACCAGGTGACAAGGTATTTTTTACCTTGATCTGTCTGGCTTCTAACCCAGTAAGCACAGGTTATGCTCTCATGAGGACAACAATCAGTATCTGGAATTTTTCTTTCTCGTTCTACTGATGATTTCAGTTGTTTTTCTCTCTTGTAGTTGTTTAGAAATCCTTCTTCTTTTAAGATTTCCTTGAACTGATAACAAGGTTCAACGGTTGTTAGTAGCATATGCAACAACCAATCCATCCTCCAGGCACATTTTTTCCTTCTATCAGAAAGAAATGTTTTTTTTAAGTAACAATGGTATGACTCAACAACATTATTGGTCTCCTGATTTGCATGAGGAAACTCCCAACAACCTTTCACCCACATTCCTAATTTCAAATAGAACCATGTTAGTTTCAATACATCATTTGTATAGAAAACAAAAATGCATATAATACGAAAAATGTGTATACTTACGAATCTTATCTCCAGTAACCCGATTCTTGTGGAAATAGTCTAAGAACTTCTCTTCATCTGCAAATTTGATAAAAAAATGACTTATTGCATCTTCCACTTCATTGTTGAGAGTGTTTCATGATGTAACCTAAATCACTAAACATCTCATTGGCTTTTATGGAACTAGTGGCCAAGCGATTGATATTTTTTAACCAAGCCCTCCGTACATGCCAAACACATAAGATCACATCACACCCTGTGATCCTCCCACCATATTCAATGCATTTTAGTGTGCTATTTTTAGAAAAAATTCAATTTTAGTTATATCATGACAATGTTAAAGTTACCTGAAGGCAATGATTTCAGCCAATACATCATCTACCATGAAAGCATTGATTTTCCAATTAGGACGGGTTTCGAGACACTTGTGCATGAGCTGCTCCAATCATAGTGCAATATCATCTGATGTGTTTCGTGATGCCACAACCCATGCAACTGGTACCCCACTTTGTTGTTCATCAAATGCCACAAGTGTATACAACTAATACTGTCATATTGAATGTTACATAAAGTCAAATACAATTTTTTAATCATATTGAATGTCTACAACTTAAATAAGTATATTCAATCAATCATTGGCATCTGACTTACCCCATATTTATTTGTATTAAATGTTGAATCCATGGCTAGTAAGCTATTGTGCGATAGCTTGACCATTGTCTGCAAAATCCACTTTGTTTGAATCCCTATTATAAAAGGGACCTCCACACCATTGGGCTTTTGGTAAAAGAAAAAATATTCAAGATGCTTTTGATACCAAAGGTTTACACTCATTTCATCCTTTTGGTGAAGTTGATAATTTTCCTTCGCCAACCTATTATATATATTTACAATATCTTTCCTGCACAAGAAGAAATCCCTATCTCGAGTTGCCGCATCCATGTCAACATGTCTCTTAATGTGATTTCTATAAACCATATCAATAGGCACTCCCAAAAAGAAACAACTCTCTACATATGAAACAATGTCCCTCGAAAGCTTTGGCTTATGCAAGGTCCTGGTATCACCTGAAGTGTCATGTTGACCATGACAAGGCCAACCTTGCCCATCTTCATGTTCATACATATTGAAAGTTAATATTGCTCTATCAGGAATTTCATGCATAACCTTGACAATAAAATGGCTTTGGTAACCCTTTTTTTGCACAAAGGAGGTCCTTCGTTTAGTTGGAGGATTTCCTCTTTTGTCCTGTGGACCAAATGAACAATGATAACTATGCCAAAAATTTCAAGTGTTAGTACATACGAAGAAAGATAAATTTAGTTTGAAAGGATCTAAAAAATGCATTTTTTTAATACTCACATTTCATTTCGCAATGCAGCGGTAGCTCTTTGTTTTGGTTCTTTGTTTGTTTTCGGTATGAACTTACATGGAGCAATGGGATTCTATTCCTCTCCTTTGATAAAATTGGAAACTCGTTTTAACGGGATTAAGGCAACTCGATCGATACTATTGTTCTTTCGATCTATTTCCATCCAAACCAAGTCTTTACTAGAAAATGTCACTTTGTCTTTGAGGTCTTGCACCTCAAGGTCCATGATATGCTGCCATTTACTTCGATTTCCCATTTTGAACTGATTTGGTCAAACAATATGCAAGGAAATCAGAGATATAGCCTATATAGAAACATGTTAGCAGCAAAGCTATATGTTCTAAAAAAAAAGGTACAAGAACTTCAACAAGCCGTCAACACTAATGAACAGCTTAGGCAAGCACAAGAGGATTTTTATCAACATTTAAATGAGTGAAAAAACCTCAGAATTAATAGGTAAATGGCACATTAAACACTATTTATTTGAAAAATAACCCATGCTAAATTGCAAAAAGAACAATAGGTAAAAACCATTCAACTTTGAAAAACAATTTAAGATCATCATATTACAATCTAAATGGATCTCAAATTACAAGAAGTAGATTAAAATAGGAAAGTCAATATAATTGATTACTAAATATTAAATAGGACATCATATTTCTTACAAAATGGTAATTGAAAGGGATCTTAAAATGCAAGCATCTTATCTTTGAAGTAACTAAATGTCTCGTGTTTGTAGCCTATGGGGAAAAAACTTATTGCATAGTGAGAGATAACTGAATATTAGCCCTTGGGAATTTCTTTCTACAATGAATTCAATATTTCAGTTGAATGCAGTAATATTATAAATGAATAGATGAGTTGAAATCCTTAGATGAGGTTTTGATTGTAGCCGGATAAAGAGAGGGTCTACAGTCTGACTTGAGCTCCTATTAGGCAGGTAAGGCCTTGGTCCTGAGTGTTGCTCAGGTAAGGTCTTGTCTCGGTGTCCAGTATTGAATTCTGTTGATTATTGCTTCATCCATGGCAACTTATGTGCCAAATTCTTATTAGAATGAGACTACATCTCCTTATTGGCTTAAAAAAAGATACAATGCCTGGAAAATGGTATCGGCCACGTTTGTGGGTATAAAGAGCATGCTGGGCCTAGTCATCCTATATGGTAGCATAGTAAAAAAGAAGTGGGATGTAAATTCATCTTTTATGGCACTCTATGCATTTTCTGTTGTTATGATCTATTGGGTTACATGGGCATACAAAATGGCATTTGGGCATAAATTGATTCCTTTCTGGGGAAAGGTAGGTCCAACACTAGGCCAAAAGCACATCATTGGAGCTACCCACCTTCCTGCATCACAACAAAAGTATCATAATGGCACCCTGGAGACCGTTATTATTACACCTTTATTTCCTATGACTACCATGGTGTATTTCCAGTTTTCTTTTGCAGCAATAACATTGATTTTATTGGCTGGTTTAGTGCTGGGAAGAATGAATATCAAGGCTTGGATGGCATTTGTGCCATTATGGCTCACCTTCTCATACACGATGGGAGCCTTCAGCTTATGGGGAGGAGGATTCCTTTTTTAATGGGGTGTGATTTACTATTCAGGAGGTTATGTCATCCACGCCTCTTTAGGCATTTCAGGTTTCACTACATCTTATTGGGTATGTTTAATTTCATTTTAATTGAACTTGCTCATTCAAGATGTGATATTCATTACTAGTTAAGTGTTTCTAGAAATGTGGTTACTTCCCTGCTAGCAGTGTGTGATTCAAATCCCTAGGTTAAGCACATTAATCAATGTCAATGTTAATGGGTTTAAAAAGTATGCCATCCATGATTATGGGGAGCATTTCTAGGTTCCGAAGGAAAATTTTGTGGAAGCATTTCTAGGTTCTGACTCCCAGGTTTTCCCTGAAAAAATATGATGTATTTTTCTTTGACTCCCAAGTTTTCCTTGAGAAAAATATGATGTATTTTTCTTCTTCTGAAAGTGGCTTACAATATATATATTGAAGAAAGTGGCTTATAGTGTATATATTTCTGCTTCTTTTAAGTTGGACCTCGGTTAACAAAGGACCACGAAAGATTTCCTCCGAATAATGTACTGCTAATGCTAGCTGGAGCAGGGCCTTTATGGATGGGGTGGTTTGGATTTAATGGAGGGGATCCTTATGCTGGCAACATTGATTCATCAATGGCAGCATTAAATACCAATATTTATGCAGCCACCAGTCTCCTGGTACGGACATTCTTGGATGTCATATTTTTTGGAAAAGCCTCTGTCATTGGAGCTATCCAGGGAATGATAACATGACTTGTCTGCATTAGTCCTGCTGTAGGTATTGTTTTCATGCTCTTTATATTTTTTAATCAATACCAATAATTCATTCACTATGAAAATAAAATCAAATTCCTAAAGAGTTCAAAATCAAATTGTAGGAAGGAGTTTATGAAAACTTTAAGGAATTTAATGAGAAATTCTAGATGACTGATGTGTGGCTCTGTCCTCTGTGAACAAAAAATAAGATGAAATTGGAAGAGACTTGGACCTAATTTAAAATAGTGGAACTGAAATTCCTAGTTCAAAACAAAGAGCAATGTGATCATCCTTGGTATTAGAGGACATTTCTTCCTTTTTGGTATCAAAAACTTAACTTTGATTAAGAAAATGTGTGTGCATATATCCAAAAAAATGTCCATTTTCACCTCTATTCAATATTTCTTTATATTGAGGCATTTGCAAGTTACCCAAGAACATGTATTGATGTCCATTGTCTATGTTCCTTGTGCTTCAGGTGTTGTGCAAGGATGGGCAGCAATTGCAATGGGTGTGTTATCTGGAATCATCACGTGGTTCACAATGATGGTTTTGCATAAGATATCAACCTTATTACAAAAGGTTGATGACACTCTCAGTGTATTCCATACTCATGTTGTTGCAGGAGTATTGGGTGGTGCACTAATTGGTCTTTTCGCAGAGCCTACTCTATGTTCACTCTTCTTACCAGTCACAAATTTGAAGGGAGCCTTCTATGGAGGTCCAGGTGGGGTGTAGTTCCTTAAGCAGCTGGCTGGAGCATGTTTTATAATATGTTGGAATGTTGTAGCTACAAACATAATCTTGTCGGTGATAAACTTGGGGATCCCATTAAGGATGACAGATGAGAAACTTCTAATTGGAGATGATGCATTTCATGGTGAGGAAGCTTATGCTTTGTGGGGAGATGGTGAGGAATATGATAACATAAGGCGTGGATGGTATCATGATACAACTCATGGCTATGGCAGAGGGCAGGGTGCCAGAGGAGTAACAATTGAACTATGAGGAAGTTTGGTCTCTATTAGAGAACACATTCTAACTGTTCCAACCTGAAAGCAATAGTGTTATCCTATAATCGTATCAGGGGACGTTTTTCGTCTTCTATTGATCACCTCTCTACAAAAATGGATGTCATATACTTGGGAAGCAATGAATTAACTTGAGAAATACCTCCACAGATTGGAAACCTAACTGGTTTGACATTGCTTGGTTTAGACGAGAATTATTTTACTGGAGCAATCCCTTCTTCACTTAATAAACTTCAAAAGTTAGAGAGGCTATATTTAGGATCTAACAATTTACAAGGAACCATCCCAATGGAAATTGGGAAAATCATAATTTTAGGGCTCCTAGACCTTTATGGATATAATCTCTCAGGAATAATCCCCAATTCTCTTGACCGCCCCTTGCAGTTAAGATATCTAAATCTCAATAAGAACCAGTTATCAGGTAATATACTAGCAAGCCTAGGTAATTGTGTGAACTTGGAACAACTAGACCTATCACAGAACAGGCTAAATGGGTACATACCTCCAGAAGTTGTCAGTCTTGCAAATATAGTTTTGTATTTAAACCTTTCAAATAATTTATTACAGGGTCCCCTACCTTCAGAACTAAGCAAGATGGAACTTCAAAATCTCCATGACATGGATTTCTCCTTCAACCATTTATCAGGTGGAATACCCATGCCATTGGAAAATCTGAAAATGCTCCAACACTTGAATTTCTCTTTCAACAAGTTTTCAGGAGAAGTTCCTAAAGGTGGTATTTTCAAAAATCTTAGGGCCACTGATTTTATAGGAAATCTTGGTTTGTGTGGCTATTGGGTAAGTTTGCCACCATGCTCTACTACCAAACATAAAAGTCATTCAAAGCTAAAAGGAGTTATCATATCTGTTGTTGTACTTCCAATAATTGTTGTGTGGAGTTTGTTTCTGGGTATCTTATCGAGATCAAGAAAGAGCAATAAAGTGGGTACTAAAGTACTTCATATGGAGATCTCGTCACTCCATGACATGCATTGATTGAGGCCAACTTCTTGTGTTTTTTTGGGTATCCTATGGAGATCAAGAAATTACAAGACAATGGGTATATTTCATAAGGACAGTGGATCACTCCATGACATGCACTAAGTGAGGAAAACTTGTTAAGAGTGTAGTTTTTAGTAAAATGTACAAATAGGTTAGGAACAATAACATAATCAATTGTTGTTGTCAACCTTATGAATTTGGAGAATGAGGGAGGTCACAAGACCTTTGGCAAAGACTACAGTGTTTTGAAATGACTCCTAATACCATAATCTTATTTGAATCATAACCTTTTCTTCATACATCCAAATCAAAGATTTGAAATTTCCTAAAATTGGTTATATCTTGAAGGTGAGAAAGTGGATTGAGTTTATAATAGTAGACATGATTCATTGGGGTTTGAAACTAATGAGAAAGATACGAAAGCATACTTAATGTACTTTAATACTTTGGCACGAGTATGATATTTGTTTTGTAAATTTTGAACATTCAGTGTTCATTTCCAATATGCAAGGCTGCATTCCTCCAGCTATTGTTATTTGTTATATGTTATACAGTATATAAGCGATATCAAATGTTTCTTATTTTTGTTAAAAATTGTGATTGAAAAATCTTATTATGAAGATGTCTAAAAACAGAGTATGGACAGTTTGAGGTTGTCACAACAACAATGAAATGACGTTATTGGTGATGCCAATTAGAAATAAACCTTAAAGTTGTAAAAATAAGTAATGGTTTTCCAAACAGAAAGATACAAGTTTGTTGACAACAATTAGTGGAAGAAGATAAGGTCACTAGTACATGGGAGTCTTTAATATACATGGTGATTTTAAATATCATCTTGAGGAGGTGGTTTTAATGTATGGATAGTATAGTTTTAAATGGAATCACACTTCTGCACAATATTAATGTACATTCCAATAGAGTTTCAAATAGAATCACGTTGAAACAATATGTTGTATAGAAGCATACCGGATGCATATAAAAGTTGAAAAAGATAATTAAAAAAATAGGAGCCAAATCTACTAGCAAATTCTTGAATTCAGATCTCTTTGGAAAACCCTTACATACTTTTGATGAAGACAAGGAGCCACGCTGGTTTGTTTTAAGAAAATTAATTTTCTTCAAATTCTGATAAACATGCGGAAATTTAACTGTGTTATGCCCTAAGATATGACAATTAAAGCATATAAAAATTGAAAAAGATAATTAAAAAAATAGGAGCCAAATCTACTAGCAAATTCTTGAATTCATATCTCTTTGGAAAACCCTTACAAACTCTTGATGAAGACAAAGAGCCATGCTGGTTTGTTTTAAGAAAATTAATTTGCTTCAAATTCTGGTAAACATGCGGAAATTTAACCGTGTTATGCCCTCAGATATGAAAATTAAATCACATTGGAGCTCAAATTTTGTAAAGATCACCGATTTAGAAAAGTTTCATAGCATCATAATTCCTCGAAAATAAACTTGCCAAAACTTTAACCTCATTTTGCCCGCCACCCCTATGCCAGATTAAAGCACAAACCCTTCACCTCGACTTCTATTGTGCAGATGTCTTTGTTTAGCAATTACTATATAATTGTTGCGGTACTTGGTTTTAACTTGTTTCTAGATTTGCCATTACCTTTATTACTGATCAATGCTACTAATATGTTCAAAGATTTATGGTTCATGGGCTGACTAGATAGCCTTTAGCTAATCTACGTCTAAAATAATGACTAATGGTAGAAAATGAATTTTATTTTAGGCAGATTTTATGTACTTATTAATGTTCTCCGCACAGTTCAGGTGAATCATCTAACCTTCATTTCCCCTTTTCTTTACATGCTTCTTGCTGCAGAATGAAAGCAATAGAGATTATGGAGATACCCAATTGAAAGCTAGCGGTCAAAAGCGAGGTGGAAAAGTAGGTGCATTGTTAGAACTCAAATTTCAACTCAATATTTCAAATCAGATTTTAGATTTCAATTGAAAGCTAGACATAACCTTCAGTTTAAAATAAAGCATCTCTTAATCAAAAGGGGTTTAAAACGACTTCACCGTAAAATGAGAATATCCAATAGTCAAAATTTTAAACTAAGCGTTTATACATTTGAAATAAGGTAACTGCCAATCGAAATGCCGAAGAAAGGACTATTCCAAGAAGTAATCGTAATAATATCGGAGATAGTAAATGAAATTTTTGGGAAGAAATATGGTCACAGCAAGTACAAATATAATTCGCTTCATTTTTGGGAAGAATTTTTCTCACTGCAATTACAAATATAATTCGCTTCATAAGAAAGAGAAAATTGTTAGTTACAGGAACTGTGTAACAGGTGTATTTTTTGTGGGACCCGAGGTCGTAATATGAAATAACTAGGATTGGTCTATCCCTCACAGTCGAAGAAGCTGTAAGTGATTTCTCATCGAATTCAAACAATATAATTATTTCAATTAAATAAAATAGTAAGGTGGACACATTGCGAATGATATTGAAAGTAAGGTTTGCAAAGTAAACAAAGCGAATGAAACTGTAATATAAATTGCATCATGAGAAGAACACATGATAATTCAATAGGAGATGACAAATGGAGATCATAGAAAAATGCATTTAATTTTAAATATTTAGTATACAACACATTTTGCTACGGTTTGAACCTTTCATAACCTAACCATGATGAGACTGGACAACAACAATTCAATTAAAAGAACTGCTTTACATCCTTATAAGAAATATAATATCTTGAGGACATTATAACGCATATACCTGAAATGGTTCCTTGATGAGAGAAAACTAAAACTCAACCAACTGGAAAATTCTGCACTCTAAGTCCAAATCTTGGAAAAGAAACCCTAGGTTAAATACGTTAAATGTGTAGAGTATACTATCTCTTTCCAGATTGATGATAGGGATCCCACTATAGGTGGTTGTCCCTTCTAAATTTTACAAGAATAACCTGTGGGCAGAAGAAAGTTATATTAATAAAGTTGTAAGGATGCACAATGACATAGGAAAAAACAGAGCATCGCTAATCATTCATACTATTTAATTTCTTATCACAACCAGAAAAAAACAACAAAGTTTGTAACCTCATTGAATATCAGGCTTCTGATCAAAGTTTTAAACAATTATTCCAAGAAGCAATTCAACAAACCGGGAAATTCCTCTGGCAATTATATTAGAATGGTTTTTGCAAGGAAGGCGATTCGCGTTACTTACCGGGGCTGAGCGCAGTTTTGCAGTCTTCAAGTGGTAACTTCCGGCTCTGGTTTTACAGGTTGCAGGTTTCGAACAGGAACAACAGGGGAGCTATGAGCGGAATAGGAGCGGGCGCGAAGAATTGGATTGAAAATTGGAATCATTTCTGGCATGTCCGCAAAATTGGAATCATATCTGATAGAGAGAGTCAAATCTGGGGTTGGATAATGTTTCCAATTTTCTGGGATCTGGTTTCTGAGAATTTGTGTCAGAGGGCGGAGGAATTGCCAGCCGGAGCCGGAAGGAATCGGAAATTTTCCCGACCGGTAACGGAAGCCGGGCAATTCCTCTGGCTGGTTAGACTGAATTCGTATTCCTTATCTTCTAGGCAATTGATATAGTGTGCTCAAATGTGAGCCAGTATGTTTTCATGCATTCTAATCTCTTGTAACCCTACCACCCTTGCAAGAAGAAATAGAAGTATTATTTTCGAGTTTGAAAGTAGAAAGAATAAATACCCGTGCAAGCATAAATAGAATCATTCTCTTCAAAATTGCAAGAAGAAATAGAAGTTTTCTTTTCAAGTTTGAAATCATAAATCAAAAATACCCTTGCAAGAAGAAATAAAAACATTTTCTTCAAGATTGAAAGCAAAAAGAAGAAATATTGTCAAGAAAATGTATGTATTTCCAACATAAAAGTAATGAAATTCCAACCCTAAGGTGCAGTGAAACGGCAACCATATTTTCCAGCACTGGCAACTGATCCCGACTGCTGATCCCATTATAGATGGGTGCGGTGGTGAACACTGGAGCATATTTACTAGCACCAACAACTGATCCACCGATCCCATTGCAGATTTATTTGCAAATCGAATTGTTTACCTCAACCGAGAGCTAACAACACAATACGGGGAAGACGCCCTGTGCACAAACATACAGAATAACTACTTCTACCAGCTGGCTGCTTAGTATTCCTGTTTTCCTGTTTTGTAGACACTCATGCACGCAACAATGTGCCCTCTTATACTAGTTTTATGGTTAGCCTTCCACATAATGGCATACCATTTAATATTTACTAACTAATACTAGACCTAATGTTGCAAAGGAAACGCCGTAAGGAAGATGGTAGAATAAGAGTAGCTGTAATTGTTTTGATATATTATATGTCATTGGAGATATGTATACAAAATGTATAATGTTTGAAATAGACATTGCATTTTGATAGTTGAAAAGAAAGTTATATTATAATGTGATTGGAGATATGTATATAGAATGTATAATGTTTGAATGTAATATGAACACCTTCATGAAAGAAATATGAAATTGTTCAATATGCTGAAATGAAGAACGTAAAATGTTTCAATAATGAATGAGATAGTAATGTTTGTTTGCATAAGAAAATAACATAATACTGTGTCTTAGAACAATAAAGATAAAAAACAAATGAAGTTGGGAAAAACCCCATACAATTTCTAGCATGTTGACTCATACAATTTCTAGCATAACAAATACTTGGAATTCCCACAATTAAAACCCTTCTATACCATACAATTTTCAGCTACTGAAACACATTTTTCACTTGAAAAATTATGTATAATTTAACCAATGTATAATGAAAAAGATCGTTGGAAAAATCTGCAATCAATGCATGGCTCTCCATTAAAAATTTTAATGTCAAGAATGTCATCTTTCAAATTAGAGCTATAGTTTTCTATAAAAAAAAAAACTATTTTGAAGACAAATAATTGTACAAATAATAAACAATAAAACTACTTCGGCAATGCAGGCCCGAGAGAAAATGATGGAATATCTTAGAATCTCACTGCTCTGTTTTCTTTGAGGATAAGCTGTTGATTCTAGAAGGATCATTCCTAGCTACACACCTGGTTAAAGAAAGGGCATTGCTTGAATAAATGTTCAGTGGATTCTTCATCTCCTTTACAAAGGGAACACCATCCCGACCCAATGGCAGAGAATTTCTAAAGGATGTTCCATGTTGGAACCTTCTTCTCCATAAGGAACCATGTTGTTCCAATTTTCAAATTCCAGATGGACTATCAACATTGCCTTCATCCCAAAAGAGAATATTCGAGAGAAAATATACTACTCGGTGAAATGTTAAAATGTTCCAGTGTCTTCAAGTATGGATCTGCGATTGGTTTTGAAATATTTATGTGTTTGAATATGGTGATGAACAATAACACCTCGTCCTTCCCCAACCCCAGTGACAAACCCCTACCAGTTTAATAACATCTTTGTATCCATAATTGGCATTTCGATAGAACACCTCATCTTTGGCTCTTCTAATTGGTTGCATAGCCCTAATTTAAAGCAAACCAGAAAGATGTAGTTGGAGATTCAAAACCATTGATTTTTTTAAACCATTTGCCTACTATTTTTTTCTCTTTGAAACAATAAAATTGCTTCTGCAATGCAGGCCCGAGAGAAAATGATGGAATATCTTAGAATCTCACTACTCTGTTTTGTTTGAGGATAAGCTGTTGAAAACTGAAGAAAAACATAACTTGCATACATAGAGAATTTCTAAAGGATGTTCCATGTTGGAACCTTCTTGTCCATAAGGAACCATGTTGAAGCAGTTTTCAAATTCCAGATGGACTATCAACACTGCCTTCATCCAAAAAGAGAAGATTCAAAACCATTGATTTTTTTAAACGATTTGCCTACTGATATACCATATTTAAAAGAAGGAAGCCAAAACAGGTTCACCGTTGTACTCAAAAAACCAGAAATCGGTGTGGCTTTGTTGAAGGTTGTTTTAATTCTTACTCCTGCTTCTAAATCGATGGCTTGGATAAAAAACACTAAATTCCACCTGACATTTCAAATTAAAGCTATAGTTTTCTATAAAAAAAAAACTATTTTGAAGACAAATAATTGTACAAATAATAAACAATAAAATTGCTTCTACAATGCAGGCCCGAGAGAAAATGATGGAATATCTTAGAATCTCACTGCTCTGTTTTCTTTGAGGATAAGCTGTTGATTCTAGAAGGATCATTCCCATTTAAGAATTTATAAAGTTATTGCAAGCTACAGCAAGCACAGAAAGATTAGAAATACTGGATGACAATGAGCATGTTTTCAGTATTAAAATCCTTGGAGGCGATCATCGACTACAGGTAACCCCTTTGGACTGGCTCAATTTTGCAGGATAGAGATTTATGTTACAAATTTTCAGCAGTTCAACTATAAATTATGAGTCTTTGCATTAAGCTATTGTGACTTGCACTATTTATATCTAGCATTTCTGCATCTTAGTTGGTACTTTATTTGTCTTTGTAATGGTCATGTGTTCATTCTGATGCGAGACAGTCAAGCTGTGTGTCATGTGCAGGTTTGGTCGATACTGAGAACATTTGACCAACCACAAAAGTAGAAACCCTTTGTTCATAGCTGCAGTGTGAGGGGCAGTGTAACAGTAGGAAGCATAAGAAATGTTTATGTCAAATCTGGCCTGCCAGCTACAGCAAGCACAGAAAGATTAGAAATACTGGATGACAATGAGCATGTTTAAAAGTATTAAAATCCTTGGAGGCGATCATCGACTACATGTAACCCCTTTGGACTGGCTTAATTTTGGAGGATAGAGATTTATGTTACAAATGTTCAGCAGAAATCATTTTTTTGAGTTTAATGTAGCCTAGAGCTTTTTCAAGTTTGCCATTGGATGGGATATCTATTTCACTTTTGTAGTGCAGTTAGAGGGGGCAAGCATGGATGAGACTCAGCCATTTTGGCTGGTCAAGCGTGCTATGGTGATAGATAAGGTCGATGAGCTCATCCACTACCCTGAATTCGGACTCTATAACAGGGAACTCAGTCTCCTTATTTGCAAAGCTGTAGAGGGCATGATTGTTGTCTTTTCTTCAAACTTGTGGCTTAAACTAAGCCGAGTCTATCTAGCAAGCCCTGCAATTTATCAGATTTCTTAAAAGGTTTCTATATTATTTTAATGTGATCCTTTTGCCTAGTACTTGTTCATGTCAAATGTATTTTGCAGTGAATAGTGATTTGGCTTCGCAGTAGGATCTTAGCAAGCTGCTTAAATTTAGACCACAGCCCGAGAGCATGTTTTATTTTGAAAGATACACCAAATATTATCAAGCTCCCTAAATGCGTGTAAGGGTGTAGATTCAGAATAATTAGAATTCTCCTCCGATTTAATGGTGCTCCTTGGAGGTCATTAACTCAGGAAATCAGCAAAGTTGGCAAAATTGGGACGTGAAAACTTTAAAAAACTCCTAACTATTTTTTTCTCTTTGAAACAATAAAATTGCTTCTGCAATGCAGGCCCGAGAGAAAATGATGGAATATCTTAGAATCTCACTGCTCTGTTTTGTTTGAGAATAAGCTGTTGAAAAATCATTAATAATAACTGTTTAAACTTTATATGGGAGTTTAAGTTCTAAAACTGGGTATGTGGATTCTGAAATTGTGTATTGAAACTTGATACGATGCATGTAATGACTGTTTCCCAGTCTGTTGGTTGTTAATATAAATTACCTTTTCCTGAGAAAAAAAATTTACAGAAGCTAAGGGGTTGCCTAAGTCTATTGCAAGGAATAACCTTTTTGTGTCCCTTCCTCTTCCATCCAACAGAAGGCATTTGAGAATCATGCTATCAAACAACTGAACTGTACTAGTCATATTAACATGGAAGGAAATCATCAACAAGGGATATGCCACTTTGTTTTAGATAAGCTTACAACTAAGAGGGCATCACAAAGATAACAAACACTACGTGGGGCCTCACAAAGCATCTACAAGATGTTGGTAAATTAGTACCAAACGGAGGATGCTATCACATCAACCCTGGGACTTGCACACCAAAGCCAGATTCAAGATTGGCAAATATTTTGGTGCATAATACATCATAAAGCACCCTTTTCTACAATTACTGCCAACAAGGGATTAATTGAACCACATTCACTCTTTTTTCATCTTTTTACGTATTTTTTAACACAGGGAGATACGTATATTGATGTCGAATGAAATCCTTAACCAGACATATGCCACACTGATTTTTAGTAAGCTTGGAAATAGATGGTCAGTGCCTGGTCACAGATTGACCCTACTGCGAAGTACACAAAACCTGAGGTATCTTGATCAGAGTTCTCAAGTGCAGTATACCCAGGATGCACCTATTACCCATTCAATGATGGCACTAGATACGTCTATGTTGTTTAGAGTCAAAAGAGATTTACCACAGAATGTCATAATAATAATGATATTTATACAATGTTGCAGGGATCGTTCACCCAGACTGCAAGTTTTGTAACTGATTTTTTCATTTGTTTTCTTATTTTTAATAGGTTTTTGGGTAAAAACTCAATATATTGTGAAGCCCATACCTGATGAACCCAATTGAAAAAAGAATATCGTACTTGTGCCCAAGCACCCACCTGTATCCACTCCTACCCCTGCAATCACACCATGAAACCTTGGCAACTATGGGTAAACCTTAATATCCATTTATTCGGATGTCCTGGCCAAAGAAAATTAGTATGTCTTATGAGTCGACTTTGCCTATATTCCTTGTCCAAAATTGGATTCATTTCTGGATGATTGTCATTGTGCAGACAGGCTGACCTCCATTTGGTTTGTACCCCCGATGTCTAGTTTAAAAATTTATATCTTCTGTACTTATCATCTGATTTCCAGTATTTCTACTTTGGAAGCCCACAAAAATATTTTTGTTTGGAAAACTATCCTTTTACCAGTATAGCCCTTGTTATAATATATACATGAGAGGAAAACTAAAGTAACCGGTTGCAACATTGTCTCAATAAAGACACTTGTAAAGCGTGCAATTTATCATAAAGATCTAAAAACAACCAATCATTGATCTGTAAAATTAGATATACAAATAACACCAGCAACCTTATCTAGAATTTTCTCACATCTAAATGAGAACTGCACATAATTGACTGTCATCTATAGACAGGGCATAATGAAAAAATTATAGTTGATAACTAAATCACATAGAAAATTTTATTTCTGCTCTCTCTAGCAACGTCTGGATTCCACATCACATGTTGAACTAATTTGGAGGCTACTAAGAGGTTCCCTCTAATGAAAACATGTACCAGATCAACTTCTACGAGATCCTAGCCCACCTAAAAGAAGGCATTCATATTCAACATAAACCCTCCCTCATTAATTTGGCCTCTCCTTTTACTATCTTCTTTCCTATCCACTGCATGTAACCCACAAAAAAATGGAAGAGAGGGAAGATATATTTGAATCTCTAAAACAAAAAGTGAAAAAATTTGAATGAAATGTGATATAGAGACTTCAAGAGGAACCTTCTTGTTGCTCTGATAATTGTCATTATGAACTATGAACTGTCATCTTTTATTGAGGTGGAGAAGCCTCCAACACAAGCTGATTTATAGCATCACGAAACTTTCGATAATTATCAACAGTATTGTATATTTGATGAGATATTCTTGCTGTCGAAAACGCTACCGATCAACTTCTACGAGATCCTACCCACCTAAAACAAGGTATTCATATTCAACATAAACCCTCCTCATTAATTTGGGCTCCTTCTTACCATGTTCTTCCCTATCCACCGATGTAACCCACAAAACACGGAAGAGAGGGAAGATATATTTGAATCTCTGAAACAAAAAGTGAAAAAATTTGAATGAAATGTGATATAGAGACTTCAAGAGGAACCTTCTTGTTGCTCTGATAATTTTCATTATGAACTATGAACTATCATCTTTTATTGAGGTGGAGAAGCCTCCAACACAAGCTGATTTATAGCATCACGAAACTTTCGATAATCATCAATAGTATTGTATATTTGATGAGATATTCTTGCATAAGATGAAAACGCTGCTTTTGGACAATCAGTTACGTCAAAGTCAGTTTTTGCTATTTGGGGCCTGTGATATATCGGAACCTCCACTCCAAAATCCTTTCTCAAGCGGGTCCTCAAGTCGATAGCATATTTTTTAGAGCTAATTTTTAAAGAATCTGGTAAACCGACCATCGCCATTGCCGAGCACAATTCTGGAGGAGTGCCCAAATGGGTATCCCAGGCCTTCGCAAGAATCTCTCCCATGCGAACAACAGAATCATGATTCTTTTTCCCGATGCCTTCAACACCACCCTCAAATTGTTTAACAAAATCTACCGTAGCAGGCACACAAAGTTGCGAACTATAGTCCCTGTTTCCAATCCAGGTAGACTCCATAGCCAATCCATTTCCATATTCACTCGAAACAACTGGGTGATGCAGATTAGGAAGAAGGGAATGATGGCAGTAAAGAAACGCAACCGACGCAGGACAAAAAAACCATTTGTGAAGATTACTAGTGTAAAAGTCAGCCTTGATGTCTTGCATATCAATGTCCAAATTCCCAATAGAATGAGATCCATCTACAAAAACCTGGTCCACACCCTCCTCCCTGCAAATCCTAATAAGCTCTTTTATGGGCAAGACAATCGATGGCATAGATGTCACATGATCAAGAACTGCTAATCTGATTCTCTAGGACAGTGCCTTACCCTGCTGCAGAGCCTTCCGCTAGGGTTCACTACCTGCCACCATATAGAAGCACAACCGGAACTCAATGAGCAGAGCAAGGTATTCAGGGACAATCCGGTGAGTCTTCCATCATTGCAGTAGCATTAGTTTCTGTAATTTTGTAGTTTTCTGCCTTTTTTTGTTTTGTTTTTGGCCCGCACTTGTTAGATGAGCAATAGGGCAGTTTGGGATAAGGAAATGGAAACGAAGGAAGGGGAGGCTGGGTGTTTATGTATGAGGGGTGTTGATGATTCAGATGGGTATTGCCACCCGGGGAATAACATTCCAGGAGTGCCGAGGGCATCGAAAAAAGAAAAAATTAGAGAAGAAGATGAATATGAGGGGTTGATCAGAAGGGAGTTTCGGCATCACGAGAAGGGCATGGCCCGCATCAACAATGGAACCTTTGGGTGCTGCCCTTCTTATGTGTTATCTGCACAGGCGAAGTGGGCACGCCTGTTCCTACAACAACCTGACAGTTTCTTCTATGGATCTCTTCAGATGGGGCTATAGCAGTCCAGACAGACGATATCTACACTGGTTAATGATGCTCATGATGAGGAAATCTCTGTAGAAGGATCATTCCCAGCTAAGAATTTATAAAGTTATTGCAAGCTACAGCAAGCACAGAAATATTAGAAATACTGGATGACAATGAGCATGTTTTTAGTATTAAAATCCTTGGAGCCGTATCTGCAGACAAAAGCCTGCAATCGAATTCTCCCCCAACATCAAAAAAGGGAACCCATAGTAGCTCAGCAACGTCGTCAAATCTGAACCCATATTCCACAATCCATAATGAGAACGTTTTTGCATAGTTAAACAAATTGATGAGAAGAAATAATAGAAAATCCAACCTAGAGCCGTCATGTTTAGCCCATCGCCAACGCCCTTGCCAAAAATTCTAAACAAAATACCTGAAAACTTCAAATTAATTGCAGCAAGTCCTTCAAAGTCCTATGAAGAAAACCCCTATGCTATTATCAACTGCGGGTTCTATCATTCGGCAGATTCAGAAATTGAGAACCGCCCGGAAGAAGTTGAGAACGATTATGGAGATACTTCTGTGAAATACGGAGCAGAAAGCGAAAGGCGGCGATTATCGAGAGGTTGAATGCAAGCCTCGATTCCACCATTGTGCTATGGCTCTGTAGCTTCGTGTTATATAAGAATCCAGTTGGAAAATGATTCTCTACTTGAAACTTGAAACTGAATAAAAGCATTTTCATAACTGAATAATCCATCAAAGGTTGAAATCATTTGAATTGTCTAACATGAAAATCAACGGTACATAATATTACAGGTGGCACTTTAGGTGGGTTGTTTTCAAATAAATACATTAGTTTAGCAGTTACGACATACAAATGAAATATATCCAATATTGTAAATGTTTATATCCTTTGCATGTACATGGTTATAGCCTCTGCCTCAAGAAGAGAAGAGGCCAAATAAGACCACAAATAATTTGATTGGTCATCACATATCAATACAAAAATTGATAGAGTGCAATATGGTGGGTGTTGTGGAGGGGCTATAAAACTTTAGCTTATTCTCAAGTGAACTAATTTTGCAAAGACATTTTGATTATTATAGTTCCATGCCACATGACAAATACTAACTAGGAAGCATGGAAATTCTAAAGAATGTTAAGAAAACCTAACAAAACTTACAATAAAACAATCAAATAACGATATGGAAAAAAAAAAAAAAAAAAAAAAAAAATTGTAGAAAATAACTTTTGAAAAACTATGGGCGTGGAAGACGAGTGCAACCAAATTTTCATCCTAAATCTCTGCCATATAATGAACACAAGATTTTTCTGCCATATAATGAACACAAGAGTTTTTATGGTATCATATGGAGAAATTTGTGTTTTAAAAGTTTATTATTAGATAATGTTTAATGTTAATAGATTTCACTACATACCTTAGCTTTTTTAAAATAATTAATATTATTTATAATGGCATCAAATACTTAATAAGTTTAACATATAGAATTGGAAGTTTCACTTGGGATTAGCAATTAATACTAATATCCCATGGGAAATAGAGAATTGAATATATTGGAGTGTGAATTGAAATCCATAAATTAATATTTTATGAGTGAGGTTGATTGTAGCTAGGAGTAACTTCCATTGATAGCTAGATAACCTAGATTATGAATCATGTTGGACCATTAGTTGACATTCATGAAAATGCAATAATGAAATATATTAATGAATATTGTGCCATCTACTGTAAGGGATTCTTGGAGATAGTCAAAGATGACCGAAACTTGTGATCGATATTTTAAGGATCTAGTTAGTGTTTATGACATGCTATTGTATTAATGACACAAATAGTGGTCTAAATACCCTGGGTTTAAGAAAAACTCTTCCCACTTATGAGCACAAGTATTAATGTAAAGGATTCATTGTTAATCATTTGTTGGGAATATAATCAAAAGAGTTAAGTGGCTCTTTAAATGATTGATTTCTATATGTTAATCTATCTAGGAAGAAATAATATATTATCTTGAAGATATCTCCATTTTCTTACAATAGGAGTTTCCCTAGAAGGTTATTATGGAACCCAACATAAGTACTTATCAAAAGAAATCGACTACACACTTATTGTGAGACAATTCTATGAGTTTGGTTTTAATGCCATCGTTAGGCATTGCATTATGGATCTTGAATGAATCATATTCCTACAAGAATGACATGATTAGGTTATTATTGGTCACTGGGGAGATACAACCCTACTAGAAAATTTTTATAGATAAGTTTATATGGTGGCCCAAATTATTCAAAGATTTAGTGGATGATGAGAAATTATCCAATGTTTTCCAAAGGAATAGAAAAATGTCATGGAATGATGACTTACTATTGCAATCCATGACTATGTTACAATGATCTGAGAAACAAGGTTTGGATTTTATTCAACTGACACAAAAACTTAATTCATCATTTAAAGTGTCATCACAATATTTAGTTCCCCATGGAGCTCAATGATAGATTTAGATACCTATTTCATGTGTGAAACTAACAAAACCTTAACTAAGTGATTGTTGACTCAACAACATACTAGTAGTTATTGTCATCCATAGGTAGTTGTAATTGTTAATGTATTCAATAATTTTTTGGAATAAGGGTTAGCAAAAGTTTGTGTATTACAAAAATAATTTCATAAGGAACATCTATTTTTTCCTATTTTATGGACCCAAAATATTCCTTCTAGGGAATTTATGAAGGCCAATTTTTTCTATTGCATAAGCTACATGGATATACGATGAGGAATCAACCCAAGAGATATTGGTTGAATTGAAAAAAAATAGATGAAAACAGGATACTAACCTAGTTCCATCAAACTATAAAGATGCAAAACCAGAGAGCATGGCATGATCCCCATATTAAACATAAAGCATTCAAAATGTGTTTTTTTGTTACTTTTGCTTGACAATAAACTTGTAAAACACACAAGAAATCTCAAAATACATTGGCTTGAACATTTAAAGACTACAATAGTTTGAGATTATGGTGTTGTTTAACCACCACAACTATGTGGAATCTTGCATGAGAGTTGGATGAACCACACATAACTAAATTCTTTAACTTAGCAAAAAAAAAACTTATTATTTATTTATTAATTAGTAAAAAATTAATAGTTTCAATAAAATTAGTAAAAATATATTTTACATATAATTTATTTATTAATTGTTTAAAACAATATTCTACATAATACATAAATTTTGAAAATGTCTAAGCAAATGTAATTGTATTACATATATTTTACTTTTGCTTTACATAATACATAAATTTTAATTATTACATAATATTAAATATAGTTATAAAATAAAAAACATTAAATATATTTTTAAAAAAAATCATAATTAAATTCTATTGAAAAAAGAAACAACTATTTTGCCTTTTAAGTTAGACTACTAAGCAGACACAATAATAAGTTTCTATTCAATGAAAACAGGAAAAAAAAACATAACAATTGACTCGCTGAATATAATTGTCAAATTTAACCGTTTGTGTACTTCTGATGCATGTTTGTTTTGATCTTTCAGATGTCGTGTTTTGATAATTTTAAAAATAATATTTACCAAGAATATTGATTTATGTGCATCAAATCTGCACCCGCGATTGGCAATTTTCAAATTCCATCCTAAGTGACCAACCATTATTCTATGATAGTTTGTTTGTTTGTTTGTTTTTTTTTTTTTTTTTTTTTCACAGCAGAAAAAACAATTGGTTTATATTGAGTACCAGCACAATAACTTCAACCCTATACTTACATAGTTCTTGTTACGTCTCTATGAATACTGATAGGAAAAAAAAATCTCCTTTGCTAATCGTCAAAAGGGCACAGTCTATAGCATAATCAGCTTTACTGAAGGATTTAGTTTCTGGTTCTATTACAAAATTACAAAAGTTCCACTGTTCTCCATTTAATATATCAACTTTCTGAACCAATATAGAATGGAATATCATATTCATTTACAAAATGAGCAATAAAAACAACATTCTGAGCTTTAATTCTATTCCTCTTTTTCTCCAGATGTCCTGGATAAAGGTCCTTCATTAACCTTGCACTGAGTTGAGTCTAATTATCCAAATTCAAGAAAGAAGATCGAACAGTACAGAGCCTAATCTCGTAACATTCCTTTATCTAATTAAACTCTGTTCGAGGCCCAATGAGGGAGTCTTCCTGTTATAAGGCTCATCTCATCTCCCTTTCATATCCTACAAAATAACAAAACCAGATTAGAAAAAGATAACAGAGCCTCTGGATCCATTAGTAAAACCTTCAATTGTTTCATACTGGATCTCTCAAAATCTTCCATTTAGTCCCTTCTTTGACAAAATGTTCGCCTGCTCATTCCTTTCTCTAAATATGTGGCAGAAAGTGATTAAAGAAAAAAATTTCCTCATGTTATCAATGAGGCGCATCCAAGCTGTCAAGAGGATAGGATTAAGGGTTTTTCCCTCATTCAAATGGTCTATCAAGACTTTGGAATCCCCATAGATCGTTAACCGATCCACACAAAGGTGATTAGCAAACCACATAAGCCCCCAAAGAGCCATAGCTTCAACACTCATGTTCGTTCCATGACCTCCATACCAGTACAAATTTTAGTGGTAGCTTGGATTTCACATCAAAATGGCACCACAGCCACACTTTTGATTCTGTGTAGCTCCATCAAAATATCCCGCAGGAAAGTTAAGTTTATGTGGCCTTTCTCTAGTTGACAGATCTGTAGGTGGTTTATCTATCACCTTATAATTCTCCAATGTCATAAACACTAGATTTCTTATCCTTTCTGGTGTGTATAAGATGTTATCAAAAATATTTATGTTCCTACAACACCAAATATTCCAGTGAAAAATTAATGGCATACTGATGAGATTCCTACCTGTCCTGTTCCACCAGTCAAAACAATCTTCTGCATTTTCATAGGTAGGCACCTTTAAATTGAGCTTGCTACAAATGATATTGAGCACCCTCTTAGTGAATACACAATTATAAAATAAATGTTTATTATCTTCAGCTTCGTTCCAACAAAGGCTACACATACTGGGACCATTATACCCTCTCCGTTGTAGGTTGTTCCAAGTTAGGTTTTTGTCCTGCCACGCTAGCCAATAGAAGATTGCCATTTTATTTTTTGCCTTCATTTTCCATACCTTCATGATCCATTCGGGCGTTAATCCCTTTACTTTATCTCCCATCATCTCAAGGTAGAGTTCCTTTATGACAATTTGTCCATTATTCAATCTTCGTCCCCACTTAATGATGTCTCCCTATCTTCTTTTCTAAACATCCAAATTTCTAAGTGATTCACAATACTTCTCCCAGACCATCACCAATTATGCTGGAATACCCAGTCTTCTATCTAAGAACCACTGTGGGTATTCCCCCAACCAATCCATAATTTGACACAAGAAAAATATTCCTTTATTATTGAGCAATGATAATAGATGTGAATTAATAAAAGTTCTGTGTCCAACACCTTCCAAATAAATTTTACCCACTTTGATATGGCCACCATTCCCAAATTTCCACTTTAATCTATCTTTTAGTTCCTGCCATACCATTCGAAAACTGTTCCATATCTTTAAGCCATTCTTCAAATGAATTTTTTCCATCAAGTATATACCTTCCATCAAGGAATTATGATGGTATTTATGCTCCATGATATCTTTCCATGGTCCCGGGTGGAAAATTCATTTCCACTGAGATTTTGTTCGGAGTGCCTTCCCAAAGGTATCCAAATTAATAATACCCCAACCTCCCTAAATCTTTGGATTAGCAACTTCTTCCCATTTAATCAGATGGATAGTTCCTTTCCCTAATCCCCCATTCCACATGAAATCCGCCATAATGCCTCTTATTTTGTTTAGAATCCTTCGAGGTAATTGGAATAGGTGCACCCAGTAAATGGCCAACTATTGTAGGACAGCCTGAGTAAGTATCAGTCGCCCACCTTTTGATAACCACTTGTTTGACCAATTCTTGATTTTTTTATGATATTTCTGTACCAGCCACATCCAATCTTCTATGGTATATTTTGTTGCCTGAAGACGAAATCCAATATATGTAATTCCATCCTTTAAAATATTAACCTAAAAATTAAGCTATTGTTGAATAAACTGAACTACCTCAAAGGACCCATCAAAATGGTAGAAACAAGATTTACCGTTGTTCACCTCCATACCCAAGGCATAACAAAAGTTGTTGAAGATCTGACCCAGTCTCCTCCAACTGCTAATAATAATTAGTCAAAAAATTAGGACATCATCAACAAAGAAACTATGAGAGGTAGCATCTTTCCCAGGGATATTTAAACCTGAAAACTCACCTGTAGTCACAACTCTCTTAATATTCAAGCTTAAGGCATCCATTACCAGGATAAACAGTAATGGGGATAGGGCGCATCCTTTCCTTAGCCCTCTCCGATGTCTAAAAAAGTTAGAGGTTGTTCCATTGATGATCACAGACATAGAGGAATTGGAGATACAACCCATTATCCAGTCAACAGAGTCACTTGTCAACCCAATCTTGCATAAAATCAATTTGATAAAGCTTCAATCCACTCTATCATAAGCCTTATTCAAATCGATTTTCATGATCCCCACATTAAGGTTCTTTGATTTGATATAATGCATTACTTCTTGAGTAATACCCATCGCATCATGAATACTCCTCCCAGGTAAAAACCCGGACTGTTCTGGTATCACATAATTAGCCAGGATTCCTTTGATCCTCTCTACCAGTAGTTTAGACACAATCTTGTATATTGTGTTACATAGCGATATTGGCCTAAAGTCCTCGAAGCAATGTGGATCGTTCTTCTTGGGTATCAAAGCAATAAAAGTTGAATTAATACCTCCCCTAAAAATTCTCAATGTTTTTACCTCCTCAATAGAGCCTGTGATATCTTCCAAAAATAAATCTGAAAAATGCAAGAAAAATTTTGGAGTCCCCTTGTCAGGTATGGGAATCTTATCTGTAGGAAAGGATTTGAGAATTTTTATCACTTCTTCGCTTGTGACAAGTCTGGTCATCAACTCATTTTCTTCTGTCCCAAACATATGGGGAAAATCAATGAAAACCATTTGCTGTTCTGTGACATCCACCACCTCTCTGTCCTTGAAAAACTTTTCAAAATATTGGATCGCTACCCCTTGTATCTCATTTGTCGAATTAATTGTGACCCCATTATACTCCATCCTCCAAATCGCGTTAACCTTTTTCCTTCTGTTTGCAAATTTATGGAAGTACTTTGTGTTACAGTCCCCCTCTTGTAACCAGATCGCACGACTCTTTAAGTGCCATGATTGTTCATTTATCAGTAGTATCCTCCGACGGTTATCTTCCAATGCTTTGAGATGGGTCCAATGATCCGATACCATAGCCCCATCATCAATCTCCTTTAGAACATCTAAGACCCTCACATTAGTTTGTTTGAGGTCCAGAAGTAATTTTCCTTTCTCAGCCTTCTCCCAATTCTTGACCTTCTTCTTTAAACCTCTCAAGGTGTCAGATATTCTATCCATCGTTGAAAGGTTCAGGTCTCCTTTGTTTTCCGCTGCATGCTCCCGAACTAACTGATTAAAATTTGAATCTTTTAACAAGACCCGATTAAACTTAAACGAGTGACCTTTCTTAAAATATTCAAAGACTCATTCCACTGTAATAGGCCGGTGATCAGAGATGATGAAGTCCTCTACTTTTGATTTAACACACTCCATCGAAGAGAGAAGGGATGCATGTATCATAATTTGGTCAGGTATTTTCCCAATGAAATCCGCACCCAAATGACCGTTGAACCAGGCAGGCCCCTCCCTCTCCAATCTAATGTCCACCAGATTTAAGTTTTTAAAGAGAGAGAACAAGTACTTCTCCAAAGGATCCCTTCTCCCATGCTATCCCCAAACTTCACCCTCTCTAATTGTATAGTTAAAGTCCCCAACAAAAATTTCTCTGTCCAGAGATAATAGTCCCCAGTCCTCCATGTTCCTCCAAAAACACCTCCACTCCTTATACAGGGCATATATATTAACCAAGTAAACCCTCCTTTTATATTTTCTAAGATGAACCGAAAGTAGGATGCCCCCATTGAATCTAAAAGCCTTAAAAGAAGCCCAAGAGGGGTCCCATAAAGCAACTAGTCCGCCCGATAGTCCCTCTACAGCAGTAGCAACCAAATTCTAGTTAGGATACAGAGCCTGGCAAAAGGAACGCCTGCAATTAGCAGATGACATGGTCTCTTGCAAAAAAATAACACACGAATTTAAAGAATAAAACAGATTTCTCACCGAGGCCAATTTATCTCGACCCCCCACCCCCCGAATGTTAAGAGAGAAAAGCTTCATGGATTACCGTCATGTGACGGGTTCAACACTCTAAGGACCCGGTTTAAAGCTAAGGTTACAAGTACATCTCGATAGTTTCGATGTGCATTATCAAGTAGAGAATTGACCCTAAATGACTTATGTCTACCCCATGGCTTGCCTCTCCTCTTACAAATGGTTACATTGGATCGTGAAGCAGGACTGATGATAACACTAGGGGAAGATGGGGTTCCAGTGTCAATATTCAGCGGCTCCATACCCGCAGCTGGGTTTGTGAGGATAAATTCTAACTCACTACCTACCGAGTTTTGAGGGGACAAAGGCATCATGAAATATTTCTCTGAATTAGAGTTCCGATATGGGGAGTGAGGCAGGCCCTTAGACGAGGAAGACAAAGAAGGTAAAATACTGGGCACCACCAATTGTGGTCGGTCGACATGACAATCATCCATAATCCCCCCAGCAGCCCGCGGACATAACCCCCCCATAGGCATATTCACCCCCTCAACCTGACAATCAACTACCCATAGAGTCCCAACAACCACATTTAAATAAAATTCAGATAAAATATGGACACGAGGAAAATATTGGCATAGAAATGACTTACCCAGAGAAATAGGCATAGACAAAAGTTGTTCCTTATGGCACGAACTGTCCAAAAAAACATCCGCCGACTTCTTCAGAACCTCTGCCAACCGTCCAGTGGCTCTGTAACGAGCACATTGCTACACCATATGGCTAGTATTATGGCAAAGATGGCACCATAATGGTTTTTTCCAATAATCCAACAACTATCTATGGACGTTTCCATCCCTTTCCAGGTCCACTTCGGCAGGGAGGCCACCCGCAAAAGACACCTCCACAAGGAGCCAAGCTGCCCTCTTATCATACACCCTTGTGCATTTGGGGTCAACGAACGACATTTACCGATGCTATCCCTAATGAACATTAAAGTTGACGGAGTCCAGAATTCCATAGGCAGGCCCGGTAGTTTTGCCCATACCAGGTGGTTAATTGGAGCATTTTTCACAGGATGAAATCCAACCTGTGCTCTCCCTATGTGAAGAACTTTTTTTTCAAGTAAAGATAAATGACGATTGTTGGGTTGTTCAAATTAACGAATGCCTCAATTTCCGTGAAGAACTAGAAGAGGATGAGAACAAGAAGTTTCAATTTCCATAAGAATGAGAAGGAATTATTGTGTTGGTGTTTAATTTGTTTTGATGGTATTGAATTTATTTCCATCACATTTCAATATTGTAATTTTTAAATTTTTTTTATTGGATTTCAACCAAAAAACAACTATCTAAAACAAATTTATAACCTAAATAATGTTAGAATTTTACTCCCAACCACCGCCATGAATAACAGTGGCAGCAGCCCACAATTCCATCAATTTTTATTCCAGAGAAGGACAAGCATAGATCCATAAAGTCGGAGGCGTTTCATGAAAAATATCATAACAGAGTACCCACAATCATCCTCTGTGTTTATTTTTCAACCACCACATTCAACTTACCCTATGCCCGCACAATGAATTTCACAACTTTTATGCTTTAACCTTAAGCCCTTTGCCATATAACTTATTTCCCCACCGATGCGATATCAGTGGGACCTACCGTACACCCAACCACATTGCAAACCATCACAACTCTTTGTTATTCCACAAAACCTTTGATTTATGCATTTTGCACTTGACACAATTCACTGCATCGTCGCCCGCACTTCGCAATGCTTATCCCTTACTTGTTTAGCCACCCACAACATATGTTATGTTTCCGCCGATGCGATATCGGTGGGACCCACCTTATACCTTACCTCATGGACCAAACTTTTGTTTTGCGTTCATTTCTTTGTATTTCGCTTATCACACTTACCAACCTTTACTGCCTGCGACATCACAATCACAAAGCTTTAACTTTACCTTTTCGGAGACACAAGTTATGTTATTTGATATGCGATGCGACAATGCCACGTCACTTCGCAATCGCAAGTGTTTTGGTTTACGTTTAAAGTTTCGCAACGTATTGTATTTGCATTGCGATGTGATATCACTATCGAATATCACAATATCCAAGATTTTAGTTTTCTGCTGAAGCACCCGAAACTATGTTATTTTGGTTGCGATGCGATAAGTTCCATTTCACTATTGCACATCGCATCCCACAAAGTTTAAAGGATAGCGTCGAAAGTTAAAGTTTGAAATCGTCGAATTGCGTAGATACGATGTGGACCAGAACCGCATTGCATAAATTTTGAAGTCTGCCCTTTTAATTTTTGAATGCGTTTTTACGTGTTTTCCTATGTAATTCAGGAATACGGCCTGTGCGCTGATTTAATGAAGAAATGGGTCTTTTGATAGCCTAAGGAAGAGAAGTTGTTGAACGTCCATTCAAAAATGAATCACATTGATTAGAATTAGGTTTTCAGGTTTCGACCATTTTTATAAGAAATGTAATTTCCATTGTTTTTAGTTATTTGAATAGAAAAAAGTGAATTTTATTCCTTTCCTGTGTTGTATACTACCTGTGTGTATTTGTTTATTTATGCATTTGTTGTATTCTCTCTGTTGGGGGAAACACATTTCTCTGTTATTGTTGTATTTCAATATTTCAACATGGTATCGGAGCTGGTCTAGGATCTTAGCAAAAGAACAAGCTCTCTTTACTAAATAAGCTGTAAGATTTGTTTGTAGAAGCAAAAGTCTCCAGTAGTGAGAAAGCTTTTACAGCAGTGAGAAGGTTTCTCTTTTATAAAGTCAAGAAGATTGTTTGTTTAACACAGTCACGATGGCACCAGCAGGCACAAGCCTGACAAATCCACAACTACCATAGTTTAATGGGAAGAACTATGATGATTGGGCCATTACAATGAGGTCCCTATTTGCTTCACAAGATATATGGGAGCTGGTGGAACAAGGTTTCCAAGAACCAGCAGACGCAACAACGCTGGCTATTTTGATAGCAGCAGAAAGAGACTTGTTGAGAGATAATAGGAAGGACTCCAAAGCTCCCTTCTATCTCTACCAAGAAGTACATGAGAGTATATTCCTAATAACTGCAGCAAAAACAAAGTCCAAGGAGGGTTGGGATGTTCTAAAGACATCCTATCAAGGCATGGATAAAGTGAAGACAACAAAATTGCAAATGCTGAGGAGAGATTTTGAAACTCTTTGTATGAAAGATTCTAATAACATAGGCTGATTCTTCAGTCATGTGATTGGGTTGGTTACCCAAATAAGGTCTCATGGAGAGACACTTGAGGAAAGAATAATAGTGGATGAAATCTTGAGAAGTCTACCCTCAAGATTTGATGCCATAGTAGTGGAAATAGAAGACACAAAGGATCTCTCAATATTTTCAGTGGATGAGCTTTATGCATCCCGGATGTCTCATGAAAATAGACTGAAAATAAAAATGAACTCCTCATTGGAGCATGCTTCCAAGACAAAAATTTCTTTTGGTCGAGTTAGAGGTCGAGGAAGATCAAACTACTGAGGAAGAGGAAGAAGCCCACAGATAGGTGGAAGAAACAACCCTGCAAGCACAAGTGGAAGGGACAATAATCAGAATCAAACTAAAAGCTCAAGCCAACACCAATCACAAGGACAAAGGTATGACAAATCCCAAGTCCAATGTCATTATTTTAAAAAGTATGGGCATTATTCCAATGAATGTAAAAAGAAACAAAATGACATGAATAATAGGAAAAATGTAAATTTTTCAAAAGAAAATCAGAACTAGAACAATGTGCTTCTAACATGTAATGTAGCACAAGAAAAGCGTGAATATGTATGGTTCTTAGAATCAAGTTGTAGTAACCACATGACTAGAAACATAACAATGTTTGCATGGTTGTTTTAAAATTAAAGTCTCTTAAATAGAGATTATGAGACAAAAATGCTTGTGTTATATATTGTCTTTATAGAGACAATATTTTAAGAGACTTTAAAATTAGCAGCAAGCAAACAGAAGAAACAAGGTTGTTTTAAAATTAAAGTCTCTTAAAATATTGTCTCTATAATGACAATATATAACTCAGGCTTTTTTGTCTCGCGAGAGACAATTTCATTTTTGTCTCTCTAGAGAAAATAAAAAATTACATTCAAAGATAAGTGACAATATCACTTTTTTCTCTTCAAAGACAATATAAATAATGAATCTAGAAAAATATCTCACCATTGAAGGAAACCAATATTAAAAGTATTTAATTAAAAATAAACAACAATGTCATCGATTAATTCATATTAGGACACAGTGGAATCGAACCACCAACCACCTTCTTATAATGCAGGTGCTCTTCCATTGAGCTAACACCCTTTAAATAATTATGTGAGAGTTATGGTAGTCCTTGAAATTGCATATATAGGCTTTGATTTTAAAAAAATGTTTGGCACATAATGGTGTAATATTTGTAAAATCTAAAATCATGCAGCCCCTATTTTTAACTTAATAAAAAAAACTCAATAGATTTAGCTCGATGTGACACCCATGTAGCATGACTCACACAACAAGCTAATAATACACAATAATGTACAAACTATTTAATCTAGCCATACAAAAAAAAGAAACTAGAATAATCATAATACTTTAATGTCTTGCCACAATTGTTGAATGGTTTATGTTTAGCATGTTTCCACTCTTCACATATTCCAGCAATATGATTTTTTTCAAGGAATTTTTCACATCAACTAAACATAAGGTACAGAGAAATTGGCATAGCCATCCTCCTATCTATCCCTAACTATCTATCCCTAAACGTTTTGGAGCAAGTGAGATAATCCAACACAGTTATCATTCCCTGTTAGTAATGATAAAAAATGTGAGTTAAATATCCTCATATTTAACTTGCACACTAGAAGATAAGGAGAGAAGTATCCAGATAGATTTGGAAAAGTAAAGGAGATATTACAAAAGGAAAATCCAAATTTGATAGATTTGGAAAAGTAAAGGAGAGATTACAAAACCCATCAGGTAGTTCTTTTAAACCTATAATAATAAAGGACATTGAGGAGCCCAACAACTTCAACTGTGCAATGCTCTCCCAAGGCATAAGGGAGATCTTTTATGTTTTCATAGCTGGATAAGTCCAATAACCTCAATGATGAAAGTTTATCCATCTTGTTAGGAATCACTTCCAGACTTGTATACCTGCCCATATGGAGTTTTTGCAATGATGTAAGCTTTTCCAGACTTCTAGGAAGCACAATTAGACTTTCACAAGAGACCAAATGTTCAGAAAAATGTTGAAATTTGCAATGTAAGAAACAGTGAAATTGGCATCCAGAAATAACATGACAACACACACACTAGTTTCGGATCATAGGTCACACAGTGATGGGTCCTAATGATACATTACTGTGCAAGCCAATTTATTAAATAAATTGGAAATGTGTCTAATTTAATTGTCCCTTAATTAAACTCGACAATAAATTATAATATTATCTCATAAACACTTGTAATAGTTAACTGAGTGTGATAGACTCAGTTAGCTCATGAATTTCGAGTTGAGGGTGGTTGGTGAGGCATGCAAAGTGATTCTATTAGTTTTTGAGTCTAAATTGCAGTTAGTGCAATAGTTTAATGCACAAGAAATCAGTTAACTCAATTAATTGAGTTAAAGTCAGTTGAACTAGTTGTAACTGTTTGTTGCACTAGTGAGAGATCAAGTGATTAAATAAGATTTAATTCACATGCATTGATCTGCCATGCAACTGATGATTTACTATTAATAGTTGCATGCATGTCAGTTCCAGTGAAGACCCAGTTGAGAAAAAGGTGAAAGGGAATTTTACTATCAATTGTATTATTAGCATTCTACCGAGATGTAGTTAAAACACCACATGATTTCCCATGATACTTGCACAGTTGAGAAAAGTTGAAATTACTAAGGAATAGGGATTAAATTTGACATGAATTGTGCAAGAAAGGGAGGTTGATTAGAGGCAGGAAATTGGCTAAGTGTTGGTCGATTTTGTTCGGGTCAGTGTGAGACAGTTGTGAGAGTGCAGGAAAATCTTGTCAAAAGAGTGCATTGTAATTGTTTCATGATTCCATGGTGAATATACAATAGAATATAGAGGGGTTTTGAGTAGTAAGCTTCCCCTGGGAAAATATCTGTGTTGTGGTTTGATTTTCTTCTTTCTTTACTTATTGTGATTGGCAACTGTGCTTATTTTCTGTAATTGATTTGTAGAAGGATTCAGTATCTTTCTTTAGTATATGATCGGATTGAATCCATTGATATACATATAGTCTATATAATTTCTACATGGTATATGAACACAAGAAATCACTACAGTGGAGAAGAAATTGATCTTGTGGCTGAATAACATTCGAATTTGTAGGAGTATTCTTTGGTGCAACAACAGATCAAGATGGTTTTCAATGGCTTGAGATTGGAGTATGCACTCAAGGGAAACTCTAATTATATTGCATGGAAAGATAGAATGGAGGTAGTGCTGGAGGACAATGGTTTGAAAGAATTCATTGAGAATGATATTCCCAAGCCTGTAGCAGCAGATGACGCTCTTCTTAATGCTTGGCAAAAGAAGGTAGCAAGGGTGAGGAGGATCTTATTGGAGGAAGTACGAGACCACATTGTCTCAAGTCTCCATGGAAAAGAGACTCCATATTCAATGTGGAAGGCTTTGATAGATATGTTTCAGAGCAATAGTGATAATATAAAATTGGCACTGAAGGACAAGCTCAGGAAAATAAAAATGGAGAAAGGCAACACTATTTCGAAATATTTAACCAAGTTTGTACAATGTCGAGATGAGCTTGGGGGAATCAGAATTACTGTCGTGAATGATGAATTAGTGAACCTAGATCTTCTAGGCCTTCCCAAGAGTTGGAATAATTATTAGGACTATGTCAATGGGAGGGAGAAGCTCCCAGTTTGGGAACAAATTTGGTCAGATTTGGTGCAAGAAGAATTCAGGCAGAATACCAGGGATGGATCTTCATCTAAGACAGATGATGAAGAAAATTGCACCTTGGATTGTAAGGCGAAGAAGGGGAAGGGAAATAAATCCTATTCCAAATATGAGACCGACGAAGAATGCAGCGAGTGTGACATGTCCAGAGTGAAATGTTTTCACTATCACGAGCATGGACATTATGCCACTAATTGTCCACAAAAGAATAAGAACAAGAAGGTTTTAGGATCTGTAGTTGATGAGGCTTTTTCCTCGCAATTTGAGTTTGGCTTTTCGCTCATTGCATGCATGGTTTCAAGTGTGATGGGATTTGTGTGGTACTTGGATAGTGGTGCATCTTTCCACATGACAGGAGACAAAGAACTTTTCAGTAGCTTGGAGGAGAAGGACCTCCAGTAGAGCATAGAGTTTGGAGATGATGAGTAGTATAGTGCTACCGGCATAGGTATAGTTACCTTTCAAAGGGAGAATGGCTCCCCTCTCAGACTAGAATATGTTTTGTATGTTCCAGGACTAAAGAAGAATCTTGTCTCCATAGCAGTATTGGAAGAGTGTGGTTATGTAGTGATGTTAGAAAAGGAAAAATTTTCCTTAAACACATGGCCACCAGACAGGTGAAGCAAATTGGTGTAAGAGTTAAGAACCTCTATGCTCTTGAGGTTGAGGATGCATGTATATATTTGAGGAGAAAAGCAGTGGTTAATGACTTGGTGGTTGAGAGGGAGCAATTATCTCTCAACATTCAGCCTCAGAAGCAGTATTAGAAGTTTGTGGAGCAACCATAAGTGGAGAAGCAGAGAGGAGACCGAGTGGAAGATTCCACTCAAGAAGAGACCTCTAGGAGGGGGAAATTTCAAGCGATAAGGGTAGAGGAAGTAAATGCAGCTATACCGCCAGGTGTGAGGTGGGGTGATGTACAAAATTAATCCCAAGAAGGAATTGGGCAGGGTTCATTGAGATGGTGTGTCTTATGGATCGAACCTGGCTACGAGGAGCCCACAGTATAGTAGTATCATGAAGGATAGGTTATATTGATGCAGTCATATGTCAGGAAGACTTGAATTAGAGTGACAGGTGTCAAATATTGGAGCACAGATTAAAGTTAGCAGCAGTGCAGAGTGCATGGATTCATCTGTCAACAACGCATAGAATCTAGTAAACATGTGCAGTAGGTACTAGCAGTCAGAAGACTCTGATGGCAGATGCATTATACTGATCAGTTTTTTGGAGTCTATTCAATTTCATAAGTGTTGCATGTAAGATTTGCATGTGCAGACAACATTAGAGAAGTGTTGCATGCAAGAGTTTCATGTGCAAACAACAGTAGAGAAGTGTTTCATGTGAAAACAACACTAGAGAAGTGTTGCATGTGTGAACAACACTAGATAAGTGTTTCATGTAAGAGTTTCATGTGCTCATGCAAGAACATTCCAAAGGTACCGGATCGGGACATATTGATTCCTTTCTTGTTAAGAGGGGTGCTGAAATTTGCAACAAGAAACACTGAAATTGGCATCCAGAAACAACATGAAATCACACACACTAGTGTGGGATCACAGGTCACAAAATGATGGGTCGTAGCAATACATTAGTGAGCAAGCCAATTTATTAAATAAATTGGAAATGTGTCTAATTTAATTTTTCCTTTATTAAATTGGACAATAAATTGTAATCTTATCTCATAAACACTTGTAATAGTTAACTAAGTGTGATAGACTCAATTAGTTAATGAATTTCGAGTTGAGGGTGGCTGGTGAGGCATGTAGAGTGATTCTATTAGCTTTTGATTCCAAATTTCAGTTAGTGCATTAACTTAATGCATGAGAAATCAATTAACTCAATTAATCGAGTTAAAGTCGGTTTAACTAGTTGTAACTGTTTGTTGCACTAGTGAGAGATCAAGCAAATTAAATCAGATTTAATTCACATGCAGTGATCTGCCATGCAACTGATGATTTACTATTAATAGCTGCATGCATGTCATTTCTAGTGAAGACCCAGTTGAGACAAAGGTTAAAGAGAAGTTGAATACCAGCTGTATTATTAGCAAGCTGTCTAGATGCAGTTAAAACACCACATGATTTCCCATGAACTTGCACAATTGAGAAAGGCTGAAATTCCTAAGGAATAGGGATTGAATTCCACATGAATTGCACAAGAAAGGAAGATTGATTAGAGGCAGGAATCTGGCTAAGTGTTGGTCGATTTTGTCTGGGTCAGTGTGAGAGAGTTGTGAGAGTGAAGGAGGCTCTTGTGAGAAGATTGCAATGTAATTGTTTCATGATTCCATGGTGAATATACAATAGAAGATAGAGGGTTTTTTAGCAGTAAGCTTTCCCCGAGAAAATATCTTTGTTATGGTTTTATTTGCTTCTTTATTTACTTTTTGTGAATGGCAATCATGTTTATTTTCTGCAATTTATTTGTAGAAGGATTCAGTATCTAGTAGATCGCATGATCGGATTGAATCCATTGATATACATATTTTTTGTATAATTTCTACAAAGAATGTCCAAACAAATTCAATACTCTTATATGGATTCATTCTTTGAAAAACCATCGTTCTTGACATTATATTTATGTTAGCCTGTAACAGGATGTCATTACCTTAGTTTTATGTGCCTTTGTCTCATATTCGTTGTTGTAAATGTCTTTGAGAATTTGATATAGTCCAGAAATTCTTATGAACACTTTTGATTCATTTAAAAATGATTTTATTCTTAGACAACAACAATAACTCGACTACTGCTTCTGTTAAGAAGATTGAGAACCATTTTATTTATTAAGAACCCAAGAGTTTCTTGCAACTCAAATTCTTGATCCAAAAATATTCATGTTTTTGTTTCTTACTTATGGTAAGAAGCAAAGAAGAACGAACACTTGTAAGGGTGCCAAAGTATAAAGTTGGTGGATCTAAAAATGTTTTCCCTAAACAAAAATTATAATTTTATAAAATAAATTTTATTTTCAGATACTCTATTACATTGTTGAGAGACTAATTTAAAATCGAAAAAATATTTACATACTTATTTGATACTAAATATGAAGAATACTTAGCTATCATGTTCTCTAACTCAATTTCAATAAATAAAACAAGTGTTTGAAAGGCACCTGATTTCTTCTTAGCAGATAGTGAAAGGATAAGCATAGACATAACCAAGAATCAAAGTTAACTCTTTGTTTGACTAGGTCAATTACCTTTAATATCTTGACCAAATCTACCATTGTGGGGCGCTTCCCTGGATCTTCTGATGTGCACAATTCTTCTAAATGTAGCACCTGCAGCATGTGAGACTTCCCCAGCCCACGAGAGATGAAGGGATTCAAGGTCTCTTCTACTTATTCCATCTTGATCATATGCCTCACGCAACACAAAATATTTACACCTTCCCCTTCTTTGAATTCCATACCTATAGGCTCCTTACTAGTTAACAATTCCAAAAAAATCACTCCACAGTTGTAAACATCCCCTCTAGTTGTTTCCTTCAAACTTTGCCCATATTCAGGAGGAATATAACTAAAGGTCCCTGCAATATTTGTGCTTACATGACTATAATATGCACTTGTGAGATAGGAAAGGCCAGAATCAAAAAACTTGGGTTTCCAACAATTATCTATATGGTGTGCTGGCCCTTGAGATTTCTAATCTTCTCAGTTTATTTTAAATTATGATTCATTCTTCGGTAGCCTTCCTATCGAGCTCAACAATATTAAAAATTTGAAGTATATTGATCTCAGTTCCAATATATTTTCTATAGCATTCCCCCAGATGGGGAATTTTTCAAAAATGTTATATCTAGATTCCAGTGAAAATTCCTTCTCTAGAGTTTTCCTTGGAGTTATAATGCATTATCCGGATTGCTGCCAAAGGGAATTTGAGGCATGGAAATTTTGGTCCATATATGGATAGGATCAAACTCGTAAGTGATGAAAATACTAGCTGAAATTAGAAAACTTGTTAAGCTTAACATATTAGATTTTAGGGGTTGTAAGTTCAGTGGCCACATTCGCTCAAAAATTGGGAACATTAAATCTATGACGAAAATTGACCTCTCAGAGAATAACCTTAAAGGATAATTACTAGACAACATTGACAGTTTTCAAAACCTTTTGTATCTAATGACTATAATTAATGGACTAAGTGGGTGGATTCCAAACACAATTGCCAATTGTATAGATTGTGAGTACTAATTTTTCATTCAACGCACTGACTAGGAAACTCCTATATGATTTCACAAATATGGATTCAATTAAGAGTTTTATTGTTGAGGCAAATCTTCTAATAGGACCCCTTCCATCCTAGTTTGGTGGATGGAGAAGAGAAACTTCTATAAGGTTATCCAAAAACTAGTTTGAAGGTCACTTACCCCAGGAATTGGGTAATTGTTCATCTCTTAGATCATTAGGAATTGATGCTAACAACCTCTATGAATCAATAACATCAAAGCTTTATCATTCCAAGATCCTAGCCTCTCTCTCTCTTTTACTAAATATGTTTACAGATAGCATAGAGGACACTTTTTGAGAGTGCATGAATTTTACATACTTGTTATTGGATGGGAACAATTTGTTTGGTAGAATCCCTAGATATCTTTCAAGTATGCATTTGGTCACCTTAGACGTGGTACACAATAATTTCTCTAGAAAATTACCAGATGAGCTTTGAAGTTCACATAATTTTCTTGGAATATCACTCAGCAATAAATTCCTTATGGGTGGGTTGTCTCCATCCATGTCTACTGCCAAAAATATTCTAAGGTTGCACCTTGATAATAGTGTTTTACAAGGATTTATTCCTAAATAGGTTGGAAAAATGAAGAATTTAACAAATTTATCACTTCATGATAATAGGCTCTTAGGAAAAATTCCTGCTAAACTTTTTGACTGTGTCAAACTTGTGGTTGTTGATTTTGGAAGTAATGATTTGTCTAGCATAATTCCAAGAAAGATTAGGCAAATAGAAATATTTGATAACCTTGTACTTTCTCATAACAATATTTCTGGTTCCATTCAAGGTGTAATTTGTGCTGGATACAAGGAAATATTCCCATTACCTGATTCCAAATTTACACAACACCATTATTTGTTGGACCTTTCATGCAACAATTTGAATGGTAACATTCCTGAGAAGATTGGGAATTGTAGCATGATAGTTGAGTTAAATTTACTGGGAAACCTACTTACTGGTGATGTTCCTTAGCAACTTTATTGGCTTGCAAATATGAATTTTCTAGATTTGTTCTTCAATTTTTTTAGTGGGCTCATTTTACCTGATTTCAAGTGTCTCCAAAACCTTCAAGGTCATATTTTGTCTCATAACCAGTTTTCTGGTAGTATTCCTATGGGGTTAAGAAGGTGTTGGGGTTCCTATGTTTTGGCAGATTTGGAAATACCAAAAGATAAGACAACATCAAACCACTTTGGGATCCTAGGATCTAGCCCTCCTGGATCCGGAGAGGGATCTCTCCAATAAAACAAAGAATGATCTATCTTTGAAAGTTCAAATGAGATGTTAGGCTAGTTATGAAGCAGAAAGGGGGTTTACAATGATTTGGTTGGTTGGTTGCTGGGTTGGTCGTGAGATCATAGACTAAGAAATTAATGGGAGAAAAGGAACAAAACAGCAGGATGTTTCAGCAAAGGGGATAGGTTAAGAAAGTGCCATCCATTGGGCTATGGAGTCATGAAAGGAGAATTACTTGCAACAACTAGCCAAGGCTTTCAGAGGGCAAGTCATCTACACTAAAGGATCTTTTTAGATAATGGTGGGATGGAACATTAAGGATTGAAAGTGAAAGAAGGAAAGCAACCCAATTTTTGTCTATAGATCAAGTCAGAGGTCATTTAACTCCAGACCTGCTTGGACATACTCATAGGCAACTCTCAAAGGGGGGACAGAGGGGCAGCTTATAGATCGGACCAGAGGTCATTTAACTCCAGGTAAGCTTCAGCATGCTCCAAGGGAAAACATAGATAGGTTTAATAGAGCTAGGGTCTATAGATCAGAGAAGGACTTTGAACCTTCAATGCTTTGACACCAGCAAGAATATCCAAGCAGCAAACCCCGAATTCATACATCAGTTAGCAGCACATGGAACCACTACACTGGTTAAATTAGCTGAACTTACTCTTAGATGACACATACAACATAAAACGTTGAAGGCAAGGAGAGAAGAGACATAGGGTACCTAACAAGGGTAAATCCTATGCCATATTTCTGATGCAAGCTAGAAGACCAACGAACATCATGAAAAATGTAATAATAGTGTTAGAGAAAACATCACCAATAGTAATAGACCAGGATCCTGTGAAATTCGATTGATTAATTGATGCAAAACCAGTCACATACACTGAGATCAATGGCTGTTACAGTCCAGACTTTCTCCTCCTAGCCTACTACATAACAACTACTCTGCTACTCCCTCCCAAGATTGTTCTAACAGTCAAAAATGAATCCCTCTAACAGGAATCGGCAACAACCGAACAACAACCATTATAATTTGTTCTTGGGAATTATTATAGGAGAAAAGAATAATAGTAGGTGATATTCATTAAATGGATCTGATTAAGACAGAGTGGAGAAAGATTTTATGCCCACACCGCTTAATAGAAAATCTTCATCGCTGTAAGTACTTTAGTATGGTCTAGGAGACTCTGTCAGGTCGAGATTGATCTATGATGTTTCTTTGGAGTCTTTCTAGCTGTAAGGCCCTCTTTTCTATCCTCTGAAGTAAGTAAGGTGACTGAAAAGGTCTTCAGGTCTCCATGCTTCCATAACTGCAGTCCTGACAGTCTTTAAGAAGCTTCTGTCAGAGAAATTAACTGTTTCGGGCTCGAGGAGGCATGGAAACTGCTGCAGGAAGGTGTCCTATTGGAGAACCGATGCTCTGTTGATGCATACGCAGATATGACTCATCGTTGGGCTCCTTGGCCTTCAAACTGTGCCTCAATCCTTTGAACATGGGATTAGTACATTAAATATTTAATCACGGGCTTGAATCCCTCAAATCCGTCTCTGCTGCTTCACTTAGCTGCTGTAATGGCCTCTCTGTGATTCCTGCACGATGAATTAAATAAAATATAAAAACCGAGGACGGTGGTGGAAGATTTTCTGTGGAGACCGAGGGAATGGTGGCAGAGCAGCGGAGCACAGTGGAAATAATGAAGAGTGGCAGAGAAATTATCACATAGTGTAAAACCCCAAAGATTAACATTTGGGCGAATTACAGAGGAAAACACGGAAAAACAATGGAGCGGAGCCTTTGGATGTGGGACCCAGCGTGGGTGGAGGGCGATTCATTCAAGACCGTCGGATCTCAGAAGGAGATCGACAGCGCAGGTTAAGCGATGGAGCCCTGCGATAACCCGATGAGGAAAAATTAATGGATGCGATATGCGACATGGGTCATCGATCTGGATCGAATGGACGGTCGATATTGGATCAGAGAATCGCAATCGCAAAGGGCGGAGGGTGGCATCGTTTGGAAATTACGATTGCGATTGGAGCGATTCAATGCCAACCGTTGGATCACGAAAGGGATCAATGACGGAGATTAAATTGGCGGGGGGGGGGGGGGGGGAGAGAAGGGCCAAAGGAGCGGAGCGGGAGAATTTTGGACCGTTGGATCAAAATGAATGAACAGTCGAGATCTGATTGGAGGATTGCAATTGTAAGGGGCTGAAAGTGGCATCGATTGGAATTTGCGACTGCGATTGGAGCAGGGGTGCGATGGCCATCAGATTTAGAAGTGGATTGACAGTGGAGAGGGCCATCGGAGGGTTCACAATCAGGGAGCACAGAGGAGGAAACATGATGCGAATGTGCAATGCAATCAGTGCCAAGTTGTCAGATCTGTATGGATCGACGGTGGAGATCACGGCGCGGGGCTGTCAGACCAAACTTCAATCGCATCAGGAAATTTGGTTTAACAAAGAAACGCGCTCGCCCGGAACTTGTGATTGCGATTAGCGCCCGGGGCTTAAGAGCTTGGTCCTGGGTGCGGGCATACGGGGAAGTGGTTTGAAGGGGGCTAGTCGAAAGGGGCTAAGCCCTAATATAAAGTGAAAAGTGTGTTTTTTCCCATTTTAATGCAATTTTGAGGTTAGGAAGGGAAATGCTAGAGGGAAAAAGGGTGATTTAGACCAAACAAGGGGTATGGGTAGAATTTGAAGGGGGTTTTGGGAGGATTTAGAGGGTTAATGGGGAAATAGAGAGGAGTAAAAGGGGATGAAACAGGGGTTTGGAAGTGATGATATAGGGGGAAAAAAGGAGGCCTTTTGGGCATTTCTTCACAATCAGAGAGGCTTTATAACTGGAAATAGCAGTGGGAATTTATCAAAGGACAAGGGCATAAGGAGGCTTCAAGGATGATGTGTTTTAAGGGGAAATGCATTCCTTGAAGGCTAAAAAACATTTTAGCCCCCTGTCTTCTTGTCAAAAAATTTATAGGGGGCTAACAGTGGCTCCACATGGGTATGGATTCTTCTTGAAGGAGTCAAGAATTCAGAGGATAATATTTGGTGTAGGCCAGATGCCTGGTACTTGACTCATTCATTTTCTTTCTTGGCTCAGCTGCCACAATTCATGAAGACATTATATCAACATTAAAATTTCTCCCAAACAACTACCTGCCCACACTATAGTCCTGAAATTTTTCTTCTGGGTGCATTCGGACTTGCAAACCCTTTACATTATCAATTTTTACAAGTAGGAAAATAAACCTATTCTACTTCTACCCTTATTACTCCATGAGACCAAATTAGACTGTTGGTCTCATATGTTCCTCTACCTAAACTACATCTACTAGGATTACACTGTCTAGCAGATTTCTTCTCTACATTCTAAGACAGAAATTGAAAACAGTCAAGCCAAGGTTAGACTGTCTGACTTGCTAGACTTTGTAGAAATTAAAACAGCTAACTACATGCTCACAGGTTGAGCTTTATTTCAGACTTCCTACCTACTCTACTCTAATTTGAAATCTCTGATGTTCTAGGTGATACAATAATGCCAATGAAGTCAACCAAGCAGTAGCAAAAAAGGATATGAGCATTGACTTCCTGCCAGAGATAACCACAGAGTGCTCTCCATGTAGTTCTTCAAAACTGAGGTCACCATCAGTAGTGACCACTCCCGATGAATCTGGCCCATGTTAAAGGTCAATGCTAGAGTATTTGAGCAAATTAGGGCCTCCATATATTTTGCCACAGGATCAATGAACACATGATGTACAAGTTCTTCTTCTAGGCCCTCCATGATTGGTAGGCTGTCTTTATCCTGGGCAGCTTTGATTACTGCATCCTCCACTGCATCTTCAAAGTGGCTATTGAAAGCCTGATCACCTTTTTATTGTACTTCAACAGGCAGTGGACTCTCTTCCCTCTTAGGGGAAGGGAGACTTTCCAAAAATGCTTTGGGGTCTCTGAAATGGTATGATTTCTCTTGTGAGTTCAGAAATTCAATCTCAGCTTCATACCCTTTCACCAGGACTTTTATAAAAACTTTCTTTAGCTCAGGTTGATCATCGAATCTTGAGTTGGAATGGAAAAACTCTGGAAGGTCTTTGCTTCTGAGTTGGACCAGTATACCTGATATTCCATAATGAAACCCTTCAAGGGGACTTAACTCAGAGTCTTCCATTGGTGGGAATGATGTTGTAATGTGACTAGTCTCCCAGTGGAGTCATGTGAAAACAAAGGCAATCAGTGACCTACTGATCACCAGTGGAGTCTTTTAATCATTAATGAATTGTGGAGTCACCAGGTGGATGATTCAAAATTTTACTGTCCACCACAGTGATTTACCAAATCAGGCTGATTGGTCTCTTCCCCAGTGGAGTCGCCATTATGTTGGGGTTCCTATGTTTTGGCAGATTTGGAAATACCAAAAGATAAGACAACATCAAACCACTTTGGGATCCTAGGATCTAGCCCTCCTGGATCCGGAGACGGATCTCTCCAGTAAAACAAAGAATGATCTATCTTTCAAAGTTCAAATGAGATGTTAGGCTAGTTATGAAGCACAAAGGGGGTTTACAATGATTTGCTGGGTTGGTCGTGAGATCATAGACTGAGAAAGTAATGGGAGAAAAGGAACAAAGCAGTAGGATGTTTCAACAAAGGGGATAGGTTAAGAAAGTGCCATCCATTGGGCTATGGAGTCATGAAAGGAGAATTACTTGCAACAACTAGCCAAGGCTTTCAGAGGGCAAGTCATCTACACTGAAGGATCTTTTTAGATATATGGTGGGATGGAACATTAAGGATTGAATGTGAAAGAAGGAAAGCAACCCAATTTTTGTCTATAGATCAAGTTAGAGGTCATTTAACTCCAGACCTGCTTGGAAATACTCATAGGCAACTCTCAAAGGGGGGACAGAGGGGCAGCTTATAGATCAGACCAGAGGTCATTTAACTCCAGGTAAGCTTTAGCATGCTCCAAGGGAAAACATAGATAATTTTAACAGAGATAGGGTCTATAGATCATAGAAGGACTTTGAACCTTCAATGCTTTGACACCAGCAAGAATATCCAAGTAGCAAACCCTGAATTTGTACATCAGTTAGCAGCATATGGAACCACTACACTGGTTAAATTAGCTGAAATTACTCTTAGATGACACATACAACAGAAAACGTTGAAGGCAAGGAGAGCACAGACATAGGGTACCTAACAAGGGTAAATCATATGCCATATTTTTGATGCAAGCCATAAGACCAACGAACATCATGAAAAATGTAATAACCGTGTTAGAGAAAACATCACCAATAGTAATAGACCAGGATCCTGTGAAATTTGCTTGATTAATTGATGCAAAACTAGTCACATACACTGAGCTCAATGGCTATTATAGTCTATACTTTCTCCTCCTAGCCTACTACATAACAACTACTCTACTACTCCCTACCAAGACTGTTCTAACAGTCAAAAATGAATCCCTCCAACAGCAATCGGCAACAACCGAACAACAACCATTACAATTTGTTCTTGGGAATTCTTATAGGAGAAAAGAATAATAGTAGGTGATATTCATTAAATGGATCTCATTAAGACAGAGTGGAGAAAGAGTTTATGCCCACTCCACTTAATAGCAAATTTGCATCGCTATAAGTAATTTGGTATGGTCTAGGAGACTCTGTCAGGTCGAGATTGACCTCTAATGTTTCTTTGGAGTCTTTCTGGCTGTAAGGCCCTCTGTTATGTCCTATGAAGCAAGTAAGGTGAATGAAAAGGTCTTCAGGTCTCCATGCTTCCATAACTGCAGTCCTGACAGTCTTTAAGAAGCTTCTGTCAGAGCAATTAACTATTTCAGGCTCGAGGAGGCATGGAAACTGCTGCAGGAAGGTGTCCTATTGGAGAACCGGTGCTCTGCTGATGCATACACAGATATGACTCATCGTTGGGCTCCCTGGCCTTCAAACTATGCCTCAATCCTTTGAACATGGGATTAGTACATTAAATCTTTAATTACGGGCTTGAATCCCTCAAATCCATCTCTGCTGCTTCACTTAGCTATTTTAATGGCCTCTCTGTGATCCCTGGATGATGAATTAAATCAATTATAAAAACTGGGGACGGTGGTAGAAGATTTGCTGTGGAGACCGGGGGAATGGTGGTGGAGCAGTGGAGCACAGTGGAAATAATGAAGAGTGGTGGAGAAATGATCACATAGTGTAAAAACCCAAAGATTAACATTTGGGAAAATTACAAAGGAAAACACGAAAAAAAAATGGAGCAGAGCCTTTAGATGTGGGACCTGGCGTGGGTGGAGCGCGATTCATTTAAGACCGTCGGATCTCAGAAGGAGATCGACAGCGGAGGTTAAGCGATGGAGCCCCGCGATAACCCGATGAGGAAAAATGAATGGATGTGATATGCGACGTGGGCCGTCGATCTGGATCGAATGGACAGTCAAGATTGGTTCGGAGAATCGCAATCGCAAAGGGCGGAGGGTGGCATCGTTTGGAAATTGCGATTGTGATTGGAGCGATTCAATGCCAACCATTGGATCACAAAATGGATCAACGACGAAGATTAAATCGGCGGGGGGGGGGGGGGGAGAGAAGGCCAAAGGAGCAGAGTGGGGGAAATTTGGACCATTGGATCAAAAGGAATGAACAGTGGGGATCTGATCGGAGGATCGCAATCGGAAGGGGTGGAAAGTGGCATCAATTGGAATTTGCGACTGCGATTGGAGTGGGGGTGCGATGGCCGTCGGATTTAGAAGTGGATCGACGGTGGAGAGGGCCATCAGAGGGTTCACAATCGGGGAGCACAGAGGAGGAAACGCGGTGCGATGGTGCGATGCAATCAGCGCCAAGCCGTCGGATCTATATGGATCGACGGTGGAGATCGCAGTGCGCGGCTGACAGACCAAACTTCAATCGCATTGGGAAATTTGGTTTAACAAAGAAACACGCTCTCCCGGAACTTGCGATTGCGATTAGCACCCAGGGCTTAAGCGCTTGGTCCTGGGTGCGGGCATATGGGGAAGTGGTTTGAAGGGGGCTGGCCAAAAGGGGCTAAGCCCTAATATAAAGTGAAAAGTGGGTTTTTTTCCCATTTTAATTCAATTTTGAGGTTAGGAAGGGAAATGATAGAGGGAAAAAGGGTGATTTAGAACAAACAAGGGGTATGGGTAGAATTTGTAGGGGGTTTTGGGAGGATTTAGAGGGTTAATGGGGAAATAGAGAGGAGTAAAAGGGGATGAAACAGGGGTTTGGAAGGGATGATATAGGGGGAAAAAAGGAGGCCTTTTGGGCATTTCTTCACAATCAGAGAGGCTTTATAACTGGAAACAGCAGTGGGAATTTATCAAATGATAAGGGCATAAGGAGGCTTCAAGGATGATGTGTTTTTAGGGGAAATGCATTCCTTGAAGGCTCAAAAACATTTTAGCCCCCTGTTTGCTTGTTAAAAAATTTATAGGGGGCTAACAGAAGGATTTCAGGCCTTGTGAAGCTTAATTTAACAAATAATAAACTAACGAGCACCCTTCCTACAACTCCTGAAAATCCAAAAAGGCTCACTCATTGAGATTTGAGCAACAACAATATCACTGATTATCTCTTACCATCATTTTTTCCAAATCTGGGAAATCCTTTATTGTTTTTCAATTTGAGAAATAAAATATTTAAAGCAACCATTCCAGATGATATAGGAAATCTATCTTCACTATGGCTTTTTGTTGTTCATAATAATAGTCTTACGAGAAGCATTACTGAAGAGATGGCTAACCTAGCCTCGCTGATGTAGTTGGACCTGTCCTCCAATCATCTTGAAGGTGTCATTCCTCCCAACTTGTGTAAAATATTTGGCCTCGAATTTCAGAGAGTTACGAGAATTTTAGTGTCATTCCTTGCCAACCCGGGACTATGTGGAAAACCAAATGGTGTTGTGTGTCCCTCAGGATCCTTCTTGAGAAAAGGTTTTGTATGGGGCATGGCAATAGGGAGTACATTTTCATTACTTTTCTTCCTATTGACCATTATTAGGTGGATTATGTTGACACAGGAGGCTTTGGTGAAAAATCAATAGAAAACAATGCTCGCAACTCCTATTGAGCCCAATTACTATCATTTTTTGAAAAAGATGAAGGAGCCTCTTAGTATCAATGTGGAAAGATTTGAAAGGCCTCTATTGTGCCTTAGCCCAACTAATATTCTAACAACAACTCATAACTTAAACAAAACGAATATGATTGGAAGGAGCCTCTTAGTATCAATGTGGACATATTTGAAAGGCCTCTATTGTGCCTTAGTCCAACTGATATTCTAACAACAACTCATAACTTCAAAAAACCAACATGATTGGAGTTGGAAGGTTTGAAACTATCTATAAAATTGTTCTTCCGAAAGGTAGGATTGTAGTTGTCAAAAGGCTAAGCCACAGGCTTGGACAAGGTAACCATGAGTTCCTAGTGGAGATGGAAACTATTGAAAAGGTGAAGCATAGGAATCTGGTATCTTTACTTGGTTATAGCATTTTGGGGGAGGACGAGTTCTGATTTACAATTATGTGGAGAGTAGTAGTCTTGATCTATGTCCGTGTAATCGTGTAGATGCTGTTAAGGTCCTTGAATAACCAAACTGCTTTAATATTTCCATAGGTTCTAGGTATTCTATTTTTGGAAGACCCCAGAGCTATGAAGGTGGTTTCCATGTCAGTACAGTATTGCTCAAATTCAGACTCTACAAAAATATTAGGTTTCCTATTACAAGGGATATGGTTCCCTGTAGAGCTATGAAGGATAATTCTAGGGAGAAAACCCCTCCTTGTACACAATGTATATACCCATCCATGCACAAGGATAGGAGTTTGTTTCTATCCAGTCATTGAGGACAGTTTCCTTTGTGAAGCATTTTTTTAGGCTTTTCAAATCTTGAATGTCTTGAGAATAACCAATGCTAATGAAAAATCTGCACAACAATATAATAAACAAAATCCAGACAAATTCTCGAGTGGCGGTTGTGAGGAAAATATTAGGATTTGTGCATGTACCACTGACCGGTGCCATTTGAATAAAATTGTAGTCCAAACTTTGTAAATATACACCGAATTTAAACAAATGGAGAGTTCCTACAATGATGTAAGCTTTTCCAAACTGCTAGGAAGCACAATTATACTTTCACAAGAGCCCAAATGGAGTTCTTGGAGAAAATTCAATGATCCAAAGTCATTTGACAGATGCCTCAAGCCAGAGTAGGATTCTATTCTCAATACTCTTAAAGATAGAATATTTGAAATTGATCTTTGTAACTCCTCTAGTTATTGGCAACTTGAAAGGTATAATTCCTTCAAACTATTTACCAAGTCACCTTGCTCTTAAGGAAAATTTTTCAATTATGAAAACCTCAATCTCAGTACTCGCATATTTTTGGGTTTTCCAAGACAATTGGAAGAGATTCCAGAGTCAAGGATTTATACACTTTCTATCAAATTCGAACTCGATGTGTCTAACACTGGAAAGCATATGCAAATTATGCAATTAATTATATGTGGTGATTGTATAAAAATTAATAACACTGCACATGAGATATAATTCTAGTTATTCCAAGTAAATTGAGATGGAAAAAAAAAACGTCAGGATTACTATTTGAAGTGAACAATTGATAAATTCTCTGGTTTGTAACATAAATGTCTCAAATCCTTGAACTTTGACACATTAAAAGGGAGACGAGAAATTTTTTCTTAAAAAAAATAAATCAACTTTTTAAATATTTTCTTACATTAGCCATGCACCTCATGTAAGGCTCCAAGTCTAAGAACTCTCAATGAACTATACACTAATTCTAGTTTATACATGGCTATTGATAAAGGAGAGTGAATTTCATTCAACCATATCCATTTTCTCCTTCGAATGTCCTAAATATATGCCACCAAAAGACAACCCACCCACAAGGAAGTTATTGTTGAGTGATATTCCAAGAAAATTTTGTGAACTCCAAAACTCATCTGGTAATTTTTTAGATAAATTATTGTGTGCCATTTCTAAGGTGACCAAAGGCAGAATTGAAAGATAGATAGGGATTCCACCAGAAAAATGGTTCCCATCCAATAACAAGTTTGTCTAATTCATGTACTCTCAGAAAGTGTCCTTTATGCTACCTATAAATTGAGTCAGTGAAAAAGAGAGAGAGGCTAGGATCTTGGCATGACAAAGGTCTCATGTTATTAATCCACAGAGCCTGCTAGCATCAACTCCCAATGTTCTGAGAGATGAACAGTTGTCGATTTCCCAAGGTAAATGACCTCCAAACTGGTTTTTGGATAAACTTATTGAAGTTTATCTTCTCCGTCCACCAAGCCAATATGGAAGGGGCCCTGTCAGAAGATTTGCCTCAAACATAAAACTATGAATTGACTCCAGATTTGCAACATCATTGAGGAGTGGCCCAGTTAGCACATTGAATGAAAAATATAGTACCTGCAATTCCTACAATTGGAAATTGTGTTTGGAATCCACCCTCTTAGTCCATTAATCATAGTCATTAGATACAAAAGGTTGTGCAAACTTCCAATTTTTTTTGGTAATGATCCTTCAAGGTTTGTCTCTGATAGGTCAAGCTTCGTCAGGGATTTAAGGTTTCCAATTTCTGAGGGAATGTTCCCATTGAACTTACAACCTTGAAAATTTAAAATATTAATCTTAACAAGTTTTCCAATTTTAGCTGGTATTTCATCACTGAATGAGTTTGATCCTATCCATAGACAGACCAAATTTTCCATGCCCCAATTTCCCTTGGCAAAAATCTAGATAGTGCATTATAACGTAGATCCATAGTGATTAAATTAGTAAGATGGCCAAATTTAGCACAGAAAACTCCATAGAAGGAATTTTCACTAGCATCCTAATATAACAATTTTGAAAAATTCCCCATCTTGGGGGTAGTGCTACTAGAAAATATATTGGAACTGAGATCCATATACTTCAAATTTTCAAGATTATCGAGCTTGATAGGAAGGCTACTGCAGAATGAATTAAAATTTAAAATAAACTGACAATATTAGAAATCTCAGGGGGCAGCACACCATATAGATCATTGCTACTTAAGTCTAGATATATTCTAGTTTTGGAGGACCCCAGAGTTGTGAAGGTGGTTTCCCTGTCAGTGCAGTATTGCTCAAATTCAAACTCTACAAAAATGTCATGTTTCCTATTGTAGGGGATATGATTCCCTGTAGAGCTATGAAGGATAAATCCAGGGAGAAAACCCTGACCTGTATACATTTTATAGCCATCCATGCACAAGGAATAGTTTGTTTCCAGCTAGTCAGTGAGGACAATTTCATTTTTGAAGCGTTTTTCCAGGTTTGTCAAAGCTTTAATGTCTTGGGAACAACCTGTGCTAATGAATGATCTGTGCAAAAATATAATAAAGAAAATCCATACGAATTCTTGAGGGTCATTTGTGAGTAAAATATTAGGTATTTTGCATGCACCACCGACCCGTGACATTTGAATGAAATTGCAGTCTGGCCTGTGGAAATTTACACTGACTTTAAACAGATGGAAAGTTATTGCAATGATGTGAGTCTTTTCCAAACTGTTGGGAAGCAATTATACTTTTACAAGAGCCAAAATGGACTTCTTGGAGACAACTCAATGATCCAAATTCATTTTGCAGATGCCTCAAACTAGAGCAGTAAACCATTCTAAATACACTTAAAGATTGAAGCTTTGAAATTGATCCCGTGTACTTGAAACAGAGTCAAGGGAAGGGAATATTTTAAAGTTAGCACACCCCAATTCAACCTATTAATCTACGAAAGCCATCTCGCTTTGTCTTCAAACCATTATTCTACATCAATCATATATTTAAACTCAAGTTTTCTATTTTGATTCTTAAATAGAAAATATAAATGTGTGTATTGTCATTGAATAGAAATGACCTCAACGGATCACACTTAGTGCCAAAATAAAACCCAACTTAAACTATTTGCATCTCACTTCTAGACTCTAGGAAACCTTACAATTAAATTAAGTTAAGGTTGAACACACCTCACTCTCATATATGACCCTACTCAAATGCACCAATATGCAGCACAAGTGGTTTTTCTGCCTCTCATTATCTCCATATGCCATATACATAACATAACAAACAAAGATTTTTCCCTTGTATATTCGATGCCTATAATTGAGTAGTGAAGTAGCATTATGGAGTAGTGGAGCCCCATAATAATGAAGAAAGAGTGAAGGTCATAGAGCATTAATGAGGAAGATGATGGAGATCAAGGAGGAATAAATTCAATATCATGGAGATAGTGGAGAAGAAATTGAAAAGATGATGGAGGAAGTGGTGCATTAAATGCACACATGATGGAGGAAGTGGAGAGTAATTGCAGCAGTGATGGAGATCATGGAGGACAACAGAGTCTTTATGGAGGCTAGTGGAAACATGTGCAACACAGTTATGATGTGGGCCAAGGCTAGGGAAGGCTCACAACCATAAAAGGAAGATGAGGGCATCAAAGGAAGAGGAGGTTGAATTTTTATTATTGAGTGTCGTAAGACATTTCTTTGCACACTTCAGCTATTTAGTTAAGTCTGTTGTGTTGTTTAGCACCGGGTGTTCCTGAGAGGGAATCCCACCCTTACCCATGGGGGAATTTGAGTGCCTACTCTAGGAAGGTTTTCTTGGGTAGAATTAATCATCCGAAAATCAGTGCCACTTACAACCACTCTCATCTGCACTTCCAGTTACAGGAATTACGCATTCCTGAACTAGGGTGTGAGAGTTGGAAGGTTTTTCTCAGTACTTCAGCTGAGAAACCTATGGAGGGATCAGCCCTTCACACTGTGGATCCATTGAATTATTCCAAGATTTTCATTAACATATCCGACATCATGACATCCATTTATTCTCCTATGCAGCAACATGTCTTACAGAAATTGTGTAATTCTGGAGTGAGGTTTTGAGGAGAAGAGGAAGTTCCAAGCAACTCAAATTGGAATACTGTGAGGGATTAATCCTTCACTCTGGGAATCACTTCAGCAGCCTAGGATCAACATTGTATTATATATCAGTAGGCTACATCATCACCCCTCCTAGGAAACACAGTATTACCCAACAGTTGTGCATGCAACAACTACATATTCATTGGAGGAGCTAGATCCTATTTTTCTTAGCTTGGGATCGGGAGAAGGGACTAGCCCTTTAGTTATTGAGATGAGTGGGTGCTATTGCAACAGATAGGTCATTATTTCTATGCCATATCAATATTTTTCTCCAGAGAGTGCGTAACTCAGCCAACACAGGTGCAGTGTGCAACCCAAAAAGGGCTGAAATTCCAAACTCAAAATCTCGCCAAACCATTTTTGGGTTTTGCAAGTAGAGTCCATGGTTAAAATCCTGGATCTTTCTGAGCACCCCAACATCCTCTCATACATAGATCGTCTTCCCATCATCAGTATTTTCAAGCAACAACATCAGTTTTTACTTTCCAGTGCTAGTTTTCAGTAGAGTTGTTTCAACCATAATCAGATGGCTTGAGTGCATCCATTTTTGGAGCACTATATATATTCATTTTTTGTTGATACATAATGATATGGCTCAACTGTTTCTACTCATAAGTATGATTTTTTGATGTATTCCGACATTTTTCCAGTTCTACATGGTTTTATTCTTATTTTACAATAGTTGGAATTTTACATATGTTCTATATTCTTGTCTTTCGCAGTTTGGGATATTATAGTGGTATCAGAGCATGATCTTTGGCTCAGCTTGTGGGCATTCATGACATTAGAGGAATAAGAAGAAGAAGTAGAAAAGAAATAAGTCTTCAATGGTGGAAGGACTGAGTTTTGCAACACTTATCTTCAGATGTATGTAGGATCTCCCCATGGAAATCAAAGAAATGAGAAGGGAAAGGCAAAAGGAAACCTCAAGATGGTTTCATAATGGAGAAAGTCTGAGCACTTTCTATGAGAAATATAAGCAACCAGCGGTGCAAAAAGTTCCACAACACCCTACTATGTCCACTTTCCTTGCAGAAGGAAATGAATGGCATGGAGATGGATGATATTTGGAACATGAGACTCTTAGTGATCATCTTGCCGAGAAAAAATCTCAATCTAGAGAATTCAAAGAGAATCGGACTTGCCAACAATTTTTCCATATTAAAGAGAACCGAAGACCCCACAGTAGCAATAGAAGAAGAGGGCATATGCAAAATAGATTCTTTCTACCTACGTTCGATGGGTCATACCAAAGCATGACAAAGGCTTGGATGGAGAAGTTAGATTATTTATTCCAGCTACACCTAGAAACAGAAGCAAAGGCTATTCAGATTACAGCACTACACCTTGAGGGTGAAGAAAATGACTGGTGGCTCAGCAGATTGAAACATGCAAGAGTGACTACGTATGCAGAGTTCACTCAAATATTGGTAAAGAGGTTTGACAGAAGAAAACTGGAGGCAATTTCAATTAAGACATTTTCCAACATTAATGAGGAAGTATATGACAAGCAAAAAGAATATGTCAGCACTGATACTCCGAGAGAAGAGAAATTACCACCACCAGCTGCAATATAGGTACTTTCATCTGTGGTATGTGTTGTAGCCCTATAATTTATAATATTGGCAAGAATAAATGATAGAGAGCAACATCAAATCACTTTGGAATCTAGCACCTAGCCTTCCTAGACTCAGAGAGGGCTCTCTCTATTTCTGATTCAATTTTTCCTTAATAATATGAATGCTGATATTAGGATAGTTACAGTGATGGTGGTATTGGTTGTTTTGAGTGACTTTTTTGGTTGCATGAGCAGGTCTGTAGGGACTAATCGTTTGGGCTATGGACTCAAAAGGATGGATTGGTGCATCAAATTTCAAGAGAATCACAGGGAAATCTAACTGTGCTAAATGGATCTTTAGAGCAGTATGCATTACGAGGTGGAAGAAATAGTAAGGGTCAATAGTGACTAAAGAGCAACTAAGAATTCTTTAATCAGACTTCAGCAGAAAACATTAAGAATGTAAATGCAGATAGAATTAAGGTGCTCTGACATAAAATCTTAATCTAAAATTTATGTTTTACAATCAAATGAATAGATTCACAGTAAGGAAAACAATGGAAACATTTAACATAAAGAAATATCACATCACCATTTAACACAACTCAAGTATCCTGTAAGCGGTCTTTGATTATTGATGCCCGACTCCAAAATTACAGTGCTCCAATACATTAGCTCTTACAATGCAAGATCTAACAACGTCCAACCTACCAACCCCTGATACTGCCAATACAAGCAGTATTTAACTAAAGACTAAGTTAGTTTCCTTATCTACCTGGAAATTCTCATTAATTACAATCAAGTAAAAAATGGACAAGTGTGGCCATGCAAAGGGCCAAACAAAAATCTCTAACAAAGCACCATCTATAGAATTAACTTTAGGCAACTCTTCATGGATCCAAAAAACTTTGGTGGCTCTTCGTGAGATCAAGAGTAAACCCAAGGTGGCTGAGGTAGTCCTGAAGGGGCAAGGATTAATGGCTTTGACATCTTGCTCTACCTTTTGGACCTCCTTTGTTGGATTATTAAATTGATGAGGTGCTAGTGTTTTTCGTGGATCAGTGGTCATGTTGAATGTGTTCGCTGACCTTTGTGTTTCTACTATTATATCACAATAGTTGTACACAAATGTCCTTTTCCCAACTTGACCCGACTGGCACATTCGCAACAGTGCCACCATACCTTTTCTTGCCCAATTCTGCCTCTTCTTCTCGTGTCGGGTCCCATACCCGAGTTTTTCAGCCCGCGTTCATGTTTCTTCATAAAACAACACAACTGCACCTAACCCCATACTTTAAATAAACTCAAACCTTCCTTTAAAAACTATCGTGTATGTTCCTTTATCGCATATCGCACTTCGACGTTTTATACCATCAACCTTTCACACTTATCCTCTAAAAATTGCAACTTGCGACTTCGATCGGGTCCCACCGACGTCGCACATTGCACTTCAATGATTATATCATGAACCCTTCACACTTATCCTCTAAAACTTGCGACTTGTGATTTTCAATCAGGTCCAACCGATGTCGCACATCGCACTTCGGGAATTTGTAGGATTCAGATATTGTGTTAGGAGATGGAGTTTAAACTGCGATAAGCGGATTGCGAAGAGAGGTAAATTTTCAAGGGATAACAGTTTGTTGTGACAGTTCATCGTGCAAAAAACCGAAGTTGGATTTCAGAGGGGTACCAAGGTTGTAGGTGGTATTGTGAAGGGGGGGTGAGGAATATTATTGGTGTGCCAGGTAGCAGAGTTGGCGGTAATGGATACTACCCTTTTCAGACACCCCCCCCCCCTTTATTAACATTCAGCGACTGAGGGGGGGTCGAAAACATATGCGAAACATTGAGTGTGGAGGTGGGGAGAGGAGATGGTGGGGAGTTGTGGGATGGTTAACGTGGATGAGACGAGTGATGTGAGGTGTGATGTGATGGTGGGGTTGAAAGATAGGTGAATTTCGGGGGGTAATATAAGACTTAGGATAAAATGAAAAGGGTGGGATAAAGGGGATAATAATAGGAATAAAGGGAATTAATATCTTTGGTACTTAGGATAAAAGCTCAGGCATAGAGTATGCCTTGATAATTTTGAATATAGTTTTGACCCTAAACTTTGGAACATAACCCTGCTCCAGTACTCGAAGCGAAAACACCCTTTTCTTTGGATTTTTCTTCTTCATATTTTCTTTGAATAATTGTTTGAATATTGAAAGTCAATTACAATATGAGAATTTACCTGTATGAGATACCTATTCACCTTGTGATACTTTAAATTACAGGAGTCTAACAGTGGCTCCAGCTGGGGATGTTGTCCTCCTAGCGAGGCAGCAAAGAACTAGAGATCTCTGAATTCGGTGACCAATGCCTTGGTGATTAAGATGATAGAAAAACGCTCTTCCATAAAACTCCTACAATTGAACACTTAATTCATTTGTTCTAAACCTCAGGCAAGAATCTAATATGTGTACTGCACTCTGAAATGAAACTACAACTGAACTTATCCACTGCAAACCATCAAACCGAAAAATACTGTTGCACCCAGGAAATCTGAATACTGAAAATTGAACTATGTTGAAACTAAAAACTAAAAGAAATATTAAACTTAAAATGAGAAAATGTTGAAAGTACTGAGATTATTTGCACACCTACCTACCCTAATCTACTGAAATTACCGCCTTTTTAAATGATACAATAATGCCAATGGAACCAGTCAAGAAACTGCTCCAATAACTTTGTCCTTTCAATGCTTTTCACCAAACTTAGAAACAAGCCTGTTAATGGCCTTTGATAAATACTCTCAGCCTTATTTTCTTTACAGGAAGCTTGGTAGACCTAAAAAACAACAAAAATGCTGGAAATGTATGTTGGCTTTGTGATAAACAATTTATCCATATAGGCAGCCACTGGATCAAGATACACTTGACTTATTTCTGGGTATTTTAACTCATCCAATTCAACTTCATACCCTGGTACTGCGGATGTGTTCTCCATGTCTTCAAATAACTTGGAACATGCTTGCATTTTACCTGATCAGTTTTGTGCCACTACTTCTACTGAATAAGACAATGGGGAAGACTGTGTGATCATATCCATATCATAGGAGCTTTTGAGATCACTACGAATACATGAAGGCTGCCTTTGGAAACGCACACCATCCAACATATCAGATATTAGATCACGAGGTTCTTTATATGGTTGTAGTATTGGTCCTACTGAGACCTCATGTTTTCTATTATGATTATCAACCAAAATGTGGCCAAGACTTCCTTTCATAATCTGAAATGAATTAAAGAGTAAAGGTAGAGAATCAATTTGGATAAAATCATCATCTGTTTCAGACTTTGTGACTTCATCTGAGACTTGACATTCAAGATGATTCAGGGAGTGAACTTCTAGATCTGAAAAGGGTTTTGTTTCATACCTTATTTTCTTGACTGATCCATTATAACATTCCTTATCCTTCATATTTACAATATGCTTGTAATGTTCTCTTAAGAGTGAGTCAAAACACATGGGAAGACATCTTGTACTTACTTGAAAACTTTCTTCATTTTCCTCCTTGCAATTTTGCTTAGCATGAAAACCTTCTTTTAGTTGTAGTAATTGGGTTTGTTCTTCCAAAGAAGATGGTGTTGTTTTCTTTGAGCTATCAGCCTCACTCTCAACCATAAAATATTCTTCTTGATGATCATTGTTTGGGCTCAACCTGGTCTCCTAAATTGAGTTCATTTAATTGTCAACCAGGGTTGGTAAACTACTGAAGTGAAGTGCACCATATGTGCCTAAGTAACCTCTTCTTACTTCGTTGTGTTTAGTGTTTTCTGATGTTTTTGGTTTTATGGTTTTATTTTGAAAAGGAAAAGAACTAAGTGCTAAATGAAGGGAAACTATTGGTCAAAATAGAGTGAAGCCTAAACTATGGATGGTAAACAACAAATACAAAGCTTGATAATGACTCTATGGCAAAGAAACAAATCACAACATGAACTTGAAATGAACTTGAGAAATGGAATGCTAAGAGTAAATGAAGTTTTCTCCTAAATCACTAATCAAACAGATAACTTACAATGTACAACATCTCATCCATGAATAAATATTTGTTGGAAAATATGTGGAAAAGAATATTTGTAACAAGGTAAAGTTTCTACTCTAAACTAGTTTCTACTTATGTTCTGCAACTTAATTTAACACCACTAAACCTATCTCAAAAGTTATAGATTTCCTTTCAAAAATAGTCTTTGAGAAAGAGGCTTGTTTGTGAAATGAAAAAGAGGCTGTAAAATACTCCAGACCTTATAATGATACTATCTTCTGTCCAGATAATTGTGTATGAGTATGAATTTTGAACAAAAGAAGTTTTGTAAATAATTAAGCCCGTGAGATTGAATTTATCAACTAAGACAAAGTAAACTACAATGGACAACGGCTAAACTTGAAGTGTTAAAGCAATGAGTTAAAACTAAACTAAGATGCTATTAATCTACAATGAACAGTATTAAACTAAAGAGCCATTATCATACTTGAAAAGAAAGGACAAAGCTGAACCACATGCATTCTACCTCCGGAGTATTCTATTGAAATTGACATGCCATTAATCTATGAAATTACACAGTCCATCTTGTTCATCATGAATAATATTCTGGAAGAGTTGATTAGAACAAGGCTAGCTGTGATATTTTAATGAAATCAATGATGATCCTAAACCGTAGAAGCTTGTCTGGATTATAAATGAAAACGCAATTAAAATACTCATCTAAACTGTGAAAACAGAGCTAGAATACTTATCTAAATTATAAAACAGAGCTACACAGGAGGTAGGGGCCCTCCACCACCTGGTAGAACGCAATCTAACTCAAAATTGACTCAACACGTTCACATAAATGATGTTTCTTTCATTAAAGGATAAAATGACTGAAAAACAGAGTATTCATGGTTCTGAAACTTAACAGCAAAAGCCAAAATCTAACCAAGATCTAACCAGCGTTGCTTGGTCTCCCAAGTCATATTTATAATGAAATTACATAATAGAACTTGAGATAATGCAGGGATTACTGTCTTTCCCACTCCTATTTGAATTAAAACGCTTATTGAAGGTTGCGTACTTTGCTGCAGATAGCTGTAGAGTCTGTGTCCCGGTAGAACTCTACCTCTTGGTTTTGGTTTCCCACGTGCATAACCACATGTAGAATTGTGCTCAGACTTTGTAGGGAGCAAGGAATGATGTGGATGAAGTATGGAATTTTCCCATATGCGCCTTTCTTTGAGACGACACCTGTAACCCACTTAAACTCTAAAACAACTGCGGAAAATGGGATCAGCTACGGAATGCGCGATCAGCTACGGAATGCCTGTATTCTGTAGCTATTTTGTAGAAAATTGTTAAAATAGCAAAAATCATGAAAATACAATATGTTAATCAATTTCATGTAACCTTTAAGCAATCCTAATCATTCTTCATTGATTTTAGGCTTATGAAGTGATAAAATAATGATGAAATGAAGTGAAGGTTTGTAAAAGAAAAGGCAATTCTAGGGCTCAACATACCCCCACTGCAAGACTATTGCATGTCCTCATGCAATTTTATCAAAGCTTATTCCATTTGCTCTGAAACCTCTGTTAGAACATCCAACCTTATCTTTCTGCTTCTTTTGGCCCTAATTTATTTTCTAATCTCTGTTAACTTTTCAGAGATTAGTTCTTCATCTTCCTCTTGTAGTGGAGTGTCAAGTTTATTTGCAATAACCATGTCAGTTTCTTTTCTTCTGCTCCATCAAAATATTTGACAAAAGATTTTGTAATCTCCTTATGGAAGCCATCAAATTTCTCTATAAAATTTAGCCTCCCTGCTTGTTGTAGTAGCTCCTTGACTTATGGATATCCTTCCAAATACTTGAATTCAACTGATTCTGTCTTGAAAATTAGCCACATTCCTCCTTTGTGCAGATTATCTTACTTTCAGAATTACTTTTCTATGCTTGAAGCTAGATTGACTAAAGAGTCTAATGCCTTATTTTGAAACTGTATCTCTGTGTCTGAAGATGGATTAGTTGAAGAATGATGCTTCACCCTTAGAATTACCTTTCTGCACTTAGAGATGGATTGGCTGCAAAGTGTAATGGAAGTGAATGGATGGAGGTAATTAAGCTATAAGGGAAAATGAAGTGGCTATGGATCTGATGGAGAATTTATGATGAACTTGTGGTGAAATAAGTGAATGATACAATCTTAAGGAGATGTGGAATAGTAGGTTGGAATGTTGGATAAGGGATATGGCCAAGATATGTTAATCAATTCGAATGATAGGTTGTTTTAGGAAACATATGATTATACACATTGTATCTATTTCATGTTTTAACTTTTTGTTATTACAATAATTTTCACAATTTACCTTAGAATTTTGACCTTGTTAATTGCTGTGCTTGATGTTGTTCCTTTGGTCCTCTTTGAGCATGTTGGTCTTCAAAAGAGAATCCTTCAATTTCCTGTAATCATCATCTCTTTGTAGGCTGTACAATTATGTCAGGACTGTTGAATAAGATGTGGCTGCAACATGCAATCTGTAAAAAGAAATGAAGTATGAATATGGAAGATGGATGTGAAATGTAATGGAGTGAAAGTGGAATAGGACTTGTGAAATGAAATGAAAATGGCGTGATATGGAGTGAAAGTGGAATGGACTTGTGAAATGAAATGAAAATGGCGTGAGATGGAGTGAAAGTGGAGTGAGATGGAGTGGAATTGTAGAATGAAATGAATTTTGAAATTTCTCTCAAATGGTACATCAGAATTCCCTGAAATTTTCTGAGGTTGTTACCAATATTATTATGCATCTTCCGTTGAAAAATATCTTCCATTGGTGACACGGATCTCTTGGAAAATGAGAAATGGCTGTAGGTGAAAGTGGCCAATTTCTTGAAAAATACACACTAACATTTTCTGAAATTTTCTGTGTTTATTCAACCTACCTCAATTCATTTACCATAAAAATTTTAGAACCAACGGATGCACGGTTTGAAAGTTATGATAAAATCAATTTCTGCCCTGTTTCATCCTTCATTTTGCCCAATGTTGCAACAAAAAAGTACGCCACAGACTCATTTTAAGGCCAAATTGAGTGATTCCAAAGGGAAACTGTGTATTTTTACCTTCTCTACTGCCACATGCTTCCAAAATTTCATTTTGATGAAGAAAAGGTGCTGCTGTGCAAAAACACTCAAATCTGTCCTATTCTGTCCATAATGCTGAAAATTGAAAATTTGCCTGAAAAACCCTTCTGAAATGCCCTTAAAAATTTCTTTTTTCCAAATTCTGTCCGCCTGCTACTCAATTTATCATATTCTGAGAAAACCCAGAAGCTCAGAATTTTTTATTTCTGCTCCAATCTCTTGCAACAATTTTTCCAAAACTGCCTTCTGGAAAAAGTTGCAAAAAGACGAAAACAGGTTGCTACAGCAATGGCTGCAGAAACTGCCACTTTCCGCAGCTGTTATTGAATTGAAAAAAATATGAACATGCTACTACAAGAAACTAATAAAATTCACTGCTGCAAGTTGTTGTTGATTCCATAAAACCATTAGTCTTCATCAAAGCCAACATTCATGGTACAATTCTTACCATGCGAATAAATGTGTCGAAGTCGAGCATGGGAAGAAATCATTGGATTACCGATCAATAATTAAAATCATTAACCAATGCGAGACAACTCACTGATAATGTAAATGAGTGTCAAGGTACCTCAGTGCATCTTGACAGGGACGAATGAATGTGTCGAAGTCGAGTTGCCTGCAAGATTTGACAATCAAGAGACATTGTTGTATTCCCATTGTTATCAACGAGGAGGCTTGCCATTGATGAATGCAAGCTCCAAGGCACTTCAAATAATCTCTAATCTTGATCCCAGATAAAGTGTTGAGGTCGATGGGACAAGATCTGTTGGAAGGTTGACCTTAAGGAATTCCACATCATCCAACTCGAGCATTGAACCAAGAATGATTTGAAGAACCATGAAAGATTGAAACCATCATGAAATTGCAGAACTTATTATGAAATTTTCTCGCCAATTGCCTGGTTTTCAAGCTAAGCTCATGTCCAATTGCGCCAGCAAGCTGGTTTTCACAATAGGACTTTTTTTTTTTTTCTCCTTTTTTTTTATGTCCTACTCTACTTGAAAAAGAAAATCTTGTTCAAGTATGTGAGTACTTCCAGTGGAACCATGTCTGTAACAAGATGATAGATAAACTCATATGTAGGTTTGAAGATGCCAACTGTCTTGATTTAGATGATGTCAGAAGATATTGAATAATTGAGCATTGGAATCCGATGACTGAATTGAACCAAGATTCAATGTAATCTTGTCTTCCTTGTCTTTCCTTTATCATGAAATGCAAGTCTTCAAAGATGTGATCTTCATTCATAGAATCTGGTGATAGGCATGCATGAGACTTTTCAATCTCTCGTTCTAATAACTTCTCTTTATCAACAGACATCCATGATTCTTGGACCTTATCTGAGTCTTCTTCTTCTAGTTTTTTTTCTTCAATGACAGCTGGTGAATTATTTTTCAATACCTCAGAATTGTAAGTTGATTGAGGTGTTTTATTGTTGGGGATATGAAATGGTTGTGGAGGTAGTGGAGTGGGAAATCTTTGGGGTGTTTGTGTGGATGGTAATGGGAAAGATTGAATTGAGGTCAAATGAGGGTGATATTGATGTTGTGGTGGAGTTAAATGGTATGAATAACATTGATGATGGTATTGAGGATAGAGAGGGAAAGATTGAGGATATGGTGGATATCCTTTATAGGGCCTTTGCCAACTTTGTTTCCAAGATTGGTTTTGAGGTTGGGATTGAGATGGCCAAGGTTTCCAAGGTTGTTTTTGAAGTTGGGATTGAGATGGCCAAGGTTGCCAAGGCAAGGGTGTTTTCCAATTACCTTGAGGTTGTTGTGCATAACCTTGAAACTTTGCATAAGGATATTGCATCATATTGGGTTGATGAAGCTACCATAGTCGTCTTGGAGCTACATAATAGAGTTGCTCTTGTGCTTGATTTGCTCCATTATCCTTCTGGTAAATTGCCTTCAACCCTGGTAATGATGGGCAATCTTCAGTAGTATGTGATCCTACACAAATTTTACACATTTTAATGTTATCAAGTGGACATTCATGCAAAGCATGTTTCTTTCTACATTTAGGACAAAATATAAATGAAGAAACTTTTTGCTTGTTTTGCATTCTTAGCATGTTAGTTTGTTCATTTAAATTACCAAGAATGTTTAGCAAATTGTTAGGTTCAGTTTGACTTACCAATCTTGATGCTGACTTACTTACTTTTGCCATAAATGGACCTTGAAGGGATCTTACACACTTTGCTTTCCCTCTTGATATGTTCTTGCATAGTTCACAAATTTCTTGAAATGACAATCGATAGACATCTCCTTTTCCCACAATATTTAGAAGATCAATCCATTCATCCTTTATAGCATTTAGTAGAAGAGTTTTTAATGCATCTGATCCTAAATTATGCAATTTAGATCTTTTGATATTATAAGTAAATCTCTCCACTAAATCTTCTAGGCTTTCACCCTCTTTTTGGTTCATCTTAAAGACTTCATTTCTAAGGTCATGATGCATGCAATAACCTTTATATTTTTCCAAAAATACTCTTTTCATATCATCCCATGTCCTTATAGAATTTGTTCCTAAAGTCATGAACCATCTAAGAGCTCTATCCTTCAATGTTGCCGGAAACAAATTTAATTTTTGAATGTGCAATGAATAGCCATAAGATCTACAAATTATTTCAAATTCAAAAAGAAAAGTTTCCGGGTCTTCTGATCTCATACCTTTGAAATTAGGAAGTATAGATGGATGGATGTTCTTCATTTGAATGTTGATATCAGTTTCTTGAATAGGAAATCCAAAAGGATCTTCCTCATTGTCATCATCTCCATCCATTTCTTCAACCTCCTTTGTCACCTCTTCTTCTACCTACAAAAATATGAATTCATGATGTGGATGTGTGGCTCTTACTGCACCACATGATATAGTGGGTGTGGTAGGTGATTGAAGTTTTTGTTTTTGTTTTTGTTTTGTTTTTTTTTTTTTTTTTTTTAATATAAGAAATAAGGTTACCTAGTTACACTTCCCCGGCAACGGCGCCAAAATGTTTGGGCTCAACCTAGTCTCCTAAATTGAGTTCATTTAATTGTCAACCAGGGTTGGTAAACTGCTGAAGTGAAGTGCACCATATGTGCCTAAGTAACCTCTTCTTACTTCGTTGTGTTTAGTGTTTTCTGATGTTTTTGGTTTTATGGTTTTATTTTGAAAAGGAAAAGAACTAAGTGCTAAATGACGGGAAACTATTGGTCAAAACAGAGTGAAGCCTAAACTATGGATGGTAAACAAAAAATACAAAGCTTGATAATGACTCTATGGCAAAGAAACAAGTCACAACATGAACTTGAAATGAACTTGAGAAATGGAATGCTAAGTGTAAATGAAGTTTTCTCCTAAATCACTAATCAAACAGATAACTTACAATGTACAACATCTCATCCTTGAATAAAGATTTGTTGGAAAATATGTGGAAAAGAATATTTGTAACAAGGTAAAGTTTCTACTCTAAACTAGTTTCTACTTCTGTTCTGCAACTTAATTTAACACCACTAAACCTATCTCAAAAGTTATAGATTTCCTTTCAAAAATAGTCTTTGAGAAAGAGGCTTGTTTGTGAAATGATAAAGAAGCTGCAAAATACTCCAGACCTTATAATAATACTATCTTTTGTCCAGATAATTGTGTATGAGTATGAATTTTGAACAAAAGAAGTTTTGTAAATAATTAAGCTTGTGAGATTGAATTTATCAACTACGACAAAGTAAGCTACAATGGACAACAGCTAAACTTGAAGTGTTAAAGCAATGAGTTAAAACTAACAGCTAAACTTGAAGTGTTAAAGCAATGAGTTAAAACTAAACTAAGATGTTATTAATCTACAATGAACAATATTAAACTAAAGAGCCATTATCATACTGGAAAAGAAAGGACAAAGCTGAAGCACATGCATTCTACCTCCGGAGTATTCTATTGAAATTGACATGCCATTAATCTATGAAATTACACAGTCCATCTTGTTCATCATGAATGATATGTTGGAAAAGTTGATTAGAACAAGGCTAGCTGTGATATTTTAATGAAATCAATGATGATCCTAAACCGTAGAAGCTTGTCTGGATTATAAATGAAAACGCAATTAAAATACTCATCTAAACTGTGAAAACAGAGCTAAAATACTTATCTAAATTATAAAACAGAGCTGCACAGGAGGTAGGGGCCCTCCACCACCTGGTAGCACGAAATCTAACTCAAAATTGACTCAGCTCATGCAGCAGAATGATGCTTCTTTCATTAAAGGAGAAAATCTTCAAAAACAACGTATTACAGTCTTAGACAGCTTAACAACCAAACAGCCACCAACTAACTGCATCTTGGTCTCTCAAGTTATTTTTATAATGAAATTACATAAATACTCTATGGGAAAAACATGGATAAATGTCTTTCCCACTTCTAATCGAATTAAAACTCTTATTGGAGGTTGCGTACTTTGTTGCAGACAGCTGTAGAGTTTGTGTCCCGGTAGAACTCTACCTCTTGGTTTTGGTTTCCCACGTGCATAACCACATGTAGAATTGTGCTCAGACTTTGTAGGGAGCAAGGAATGATGTGGATGAAGTCTGGAATTTTCCCATATGCGCCTTTCTTTGAGATGACACCTGTAACCCACTTAAACTCTAAAATAGCTGCAGAAAACGGGATCAGCTACGGAATGCGCGATCAGCTACGGAATGCTTGTATTCTGTAGCTATTTTGCAGAAAATTGTTAAAATAGCAAAAATTGTGAAAATACAATATGTTAATCAATTTCATGTAACCTTTAAGCAATCCTAATCATTCTTCATTGATTTTAGGCTTATGAAGTGATAAAATAATGATGAAATGAAGTGAAGGTTTGTAAAAGAAAAGGAAATTCTAGGGCTCAACAATCATATTTGATAAGATCATTTCTATATGCAAGGTCATCTAATATGTACATCATCTCAGGATATTTTCCTACCTCCCTCTCATTTTGGGCTCCGTATTTGGATACGTTGAGAATCGAGGACATGAAATAATATTTTTTTTCCTTTGGATACTAAGAGTGAGTTTCACATTGCTTGGGTACAATGATCCTTTCCCTTTCTGGAACTAATGAAGCATGAGGTATTTTAACAACAAGTTCCTCTTTCCTGTTAATCTTATGTATCATTTCATTAACTGAATTTGTTAATATTTCTAGTTTTATCTCTGAAGATATCAATTTCTCAGTTTCTATTTTATCCTTCTTCATCGCTTTTAACTTTGCCTCTTTGTTCAGCAGGTTCACTTCCACATAAACTACCATATTTTTCATTTCTTCAAGGGTTTCAGGGTCCCTTTCTCTTAACTGGAATGCCATCTCTGGATCAAAGGCATCTGGGTAGTGCCAAAGAGCTAATCCTGGGGCTGACTTTATCTTAGCAGGCATTGAATGGTATATCTTATGAACCTGGTTGAAAATTGTTGTACTGTCTCCCCTGGCTATATTTTAAATGGTTATACTCTTCTATGATGAAAAAAAAATTTCCTATGACCACCCATCTATCCAAGAAAAATTGCGTGAATTGATGAAAATTGCTAATGCTTGCAACTGAAAGATCTTTAAACCAATTTTTAACTTTACCTTGCAATGATAGGCAAGCATTTGGATACCCCATCATCTTCTTCCACCTCAAACAGGTCAAGAAAATCCTCAAGATTTTGAATGTGCTTTTCGGTAGTGATCTTTGCATTTTATCGATCAAATCTGGGTAGATTATTTCTATAATTTGCAAGGAGTTCATGGAGGATATGAGGGAAAACCAGAGGCTTGTAAATGTCTAGGACTTTTACAGGTATAGAGGGTAAAGCAGGAGGCTTATAACCATTCGGAGATTTAGCAAGAGCAGGAGATGAAGCACGAGGCTCATGTCTCACTGGGTTTTCCACAATTGTATCAAGGATGTGCACAAGTGTATGAGTATGTACATGATCTATAATATGGGGCTTAGTTTCTTGAGGCTCGTCAATTTGCAAATGATCATTGTAAACCTTGGCAGCGTACTCTTGATTAGGCTTAGAGTAAGATAGAACATAGTTACAGATAAAACCAAAAATTTCTTGAATACAAGTTGGGCTTGAATACCTTCTATTTCCAGGCTGATTGGTCATGTTTTAGGTCCTTCCTCCAATGGAGTCTTTGAATGAAACTAATCTGGATTGGAGTTGCCAGGTGGATGATTTCAACCTTCTTGTGTCTGGCTATTTTTCCACCATCAACAACCAGATACCAATCTTTGAAAATACTTGAATCATACAATGTTATGACTGGGGTTTCTGAGTTCGAATGAAATGTCAATATTTTCAATATTTCTCCCCAGTATGGTTGCAATTATGTTGTATCCCTATAATGTATAAGCTTGGAAAGAATAAAGGATAGAGGACAACATCAAACTGCTTTGAAATCTAGGACCTAGCCTTCCTAGACTGAGACAACACTCTCTATATTTCTAATTTATTTTTTCCTTAATTTTATGAATGTTGATGTTAAGCTAGTTATAGTGATGGTGGTATTGGTTGTTTTGAGTGATTTTTTTGGTTGGATGAGTAGGTCTGCAGGGAATAATCCATTGGGCTATGGATTCAAAAGGTTGGATTGGTGCATCAACTTTCAAGAGCATCACAGGGAAAGCTAACTGTGCTAAATGGATCTTTAGAGAAGCATGGATTATGAGGTGGAAGAAATAGTAAGGTTCAATAGTTACTAAAGAGTAGTTAAGAATTATTTAATCAGACTTCAGTACAAAACATTAAGATTGTAAATGTAGAAAGAATTAAGGTGCTTCGACAACAAATATTAATCTAAAATTTCTGTTTTACAATAAGATGAATAGATGCACAGTAAGGAAAACAATGGAAACATTTAACACAAAGAAATATCACATCACCAATTAACACATCTCAAGTATCCTGTAAACGGTCTTCAATTATTGATGCCTGAATCAAAAATTACAGTGCTCTAATACAATAGTTCTTATAATGAAAGGTCTAACAACGTCGAACCTACCAACCCCTGATACTGCTAGTATATGAAATATTTAACTAAAGGCTAAGTCGTTTTCCCTATATACTTGGCAACTTCTCCTTAATTATAATCAATTAAAAACTGGACAAGTGTGGCCATGCAAAGGGCCAAACAAAAATCTCTGACAAAGCACTGCCTATAGAATTAACTTCAGGTAGCTCTTCATGGATCCAAAAAACTTCGGTGACTCTTTGTGAGATCGAGAGTAAACCCAAGGTGGCTGAGGTAGTTCTGAAGGGGCAACGATTAATGGCTCTGACATATTGCTCTACCTTTTGAACTGCCTTTGCTGGATTATTAAATTGATGAGGTGCTGGAATTTTTTGTGGATCAGTGGCCATCCGAATGTGTTCACTACCCTTTCTATTTCTGTTTTTATATCACAATAGTTCTGCACAAATGCCCTATTCCCGACTTGACCCAGCTGGCACGTTCGCAACAGTGCTGCCATACCTTTTCTTGCCCGATTCTACCTCTTATGCTCATATCAGGCCCCATATTCGAGATTTTCTACCCACGTTCACATTTCTTCATAAAACAACACAACTGCACCTAACCCTGAACTTTCAATAAATTCAAACCTTTATTTAAAAACTATCACGTCCGTTCCTTTATCGCATATTTCACTTCGGCGTTTTATACCATGAATATTTCACACTTATCCTCTAAAACTTGTGACTTGTGACTTGTGATCGGGTCCCACCGACATTGCACATCGCACTTCGGCGATTATATCATGAACCCTCCGCACTTATCCTCTAAAACTTGCGACTTGAGATTTGCGATTGGGTCCCACCGACGTCGCACATCGTGCTTGGGGGAATTTTTAGGATTTAATGATTATGTTAGGAGATGGAGCTTAAACTATGATAAGTGAATTGCGAAGAGAGGTAAAGGTTCAAGTAGATAATGGTTTGTTGCGACGGTTGATCGTGAAAAAACTCGAAGTTAGATTTTGGAGGGTTCCTAAGGTTGTAGGCGGTATTGTGAAGGGGGGGTGCGAAATATTATGGGCGTGCCACATAGAAGAGTGAGCGGTAATGGATACTGCCCATTTCGACCCCCCCTCCCATTCCCCCCCATTTGTTAATGTTCGACAAGTGAGGGGGGGCCGAAAAAATATACGAATCTTCGATTGCGGAGGTGGGGAGCGGAGATGGCAGGGAGTTGCAGGATGGTTAATGTGGATGAGATGAGTGATGTGAGGTGTGATGTGATGGTGGGGTCATAAGATAGGTGAATGCCGGGGGGTAGTATAAGACTTAGGATAAAATGAAAAGGGTGGGATAAAGGGGATAATAATAGGAATAAAGAGAATTAATATCTTCAGGACTTAGGTTAAAAGCTAAGGCATAGAGTCTTCCTTGATAATTTTGAATATAGTTTTGACCTTAAACTTTGGAACATAACCCTGCTCCAGTACTGGGTGAGAAAAGAACCTTTTCTTTGGATTTTCTTCTTCATATTTTCTTTGAATAATCATTTGAATATTGATAGTCAAGTACAATATGAAAATTTACCTGTATGAGATACTAGGTCACCTTGTGATACTATAAATTACAAGAGTCTAACAGGAGGAGCACTTGTATCTTTGCAAGATGGTCCCGAGCATTTGGCATTGAGAGTCCCAGTCATGATTCAGAAGGCGCATGAGGAAGAGGAAGTAGATGGCAGAACTGGTGCAGCAGCAGAGGAGAAACCATCACCATCACCAGCAGTTAGAGAAGTAATTGCACCGGTTGGAGGAACTCTTGTAGATTTGCAAGATGTTTCCAAGCATCAGCTGATCCAAGGTATGAAAAAATATCCACCCCAGATTGTTTCAACACATCTTCTTGAGATTTCTGCAGTTATGACATCAGGGCAATTGCATGACCAAGGGTTAGAGCACATTTCTGATTTGGAGCAGTAGAATATCACTGTGCAAAGGACCCTTGACTGGTTCAAGGAGAAGATATATAACTATCCTAGTTTGGCGTTGTTGAGCTGCACACAACACTTTGTGTTGGATTGTGGAGTTTCTGAGGATGGCATTAGCACAGTCCTAATGCCACAGGGGCTTCACTCAATAAGCCTATAATATATCACATGCGATCATAGAATATTAAACAATACCCTTAATTTGAGTACATATTGGAGAATACCCCTAAAAATTACATTATTTAACCCCCTACCAATATAAACCCTATACACCTTCCCAATTTAGAAAGCCCCTACTTTCATTATATATTATACGTATCCCTTTTTTTTAACATTTTTTATACCCCTTTATATTTTTTCATTAACTTTGAGCTCCATTTTTTATACATGCCAATATAAAAACCCTTTATCCCCTATATATCCCGCAATATATTATGTCAATTTTTCCTCATTATATATCCCCCAATATGAACCCACGTGCTATGGTATTTCTCCCACAGTGAAGCACCTATGCCTAATGTAGGGAAGCCATCAAATAGCTTTTGATAATCATAATTTATTGTCACATGAGCTGTCATATTCTATTTACGACAAAGAGATATTGGTCATTACACATTCATTGGTCAAACTCTGATAGTTTTTAATTGGAACTAGATTTCTGGTGAAGACCAACCACCATAGTCTCTGACATATTTTTTAGGAGGAGCAATAGCTGTAGAAGAGGCAACAAAGGTGTATCAATACAATGCAACACTATGAGTTCAACATTGTGTATGGAGAGGGCCATATGACAACAGATGCACTATCATGGAGATTATCAACACTATCACTGAGGAGCAGTGAGGATTTAAGGGCCCAGTTATTATTTGAGCATTTTGATGACCATTTCACTTATGAAGCATTGGATGGGCAGATGGTAGATGGTAGACATCATGTAATGGATAAAAAATTCCATTATCAAGATAGATCCTTCTTGATGAGCATCTCACAACTCAAAGAGAAGTTTCTGCATGCAGAATATTCAAAACCTCATAGGTTCTATCGGGCCATTGGAGAGAGGTTCTCATGGAGAGACCTCAAGGAGGATGCACTTTGACATATCATGGAGTGCAAATATTGTCATCAGACTGTGGAGGATGGTATTGTTGACATTGATCCGTTGTCGAGGTATGCACATTGCTTCAACATGTTCACACAGTACATCTCTTCACTCGTGACTGGATTATCTTTTCGGGATGTCTTCATGCTTCATGGTCTTCCCAAGGCCATAGATAGTGACGGGGATAGTTATTATATGAGAATTTTTTGGTGGGAGCTTTTCCATTGGGTGGATACTGGTTTGGTGCATGATATGAGTCATCACCCACAGTTTCATGGATGGATGGATATGATGAGCAAGTGGTTGAAAAGCTACTTGCAGATTTATGGCACAGGGTAGCAGAAAGCATGGATGCACTGGCTGCTCTTGAGTGATTATGGTTAGCACTCGACATTTAAAATTGGTATGTTCCATGCCTCACACAGTACTGAGGTGATGCATCAGTAGGAGGCATGGCTGTGCTGGCTACTCTTGGGAGAGTATAGCCAAGACATTTCATTTTATAGGCCCATTGGTATATCATTGTTTCCTACCTTGCACCATAGTGATGAGATGCAATAGATGGAGGCATGGTTACGTTGGTTACTTTTGAGAGAGTTTGGCCATCACATGGCATATCACATGTCAATGGGTATGTTATTGTTTGGTAATTTGCATGATACTCATATGATGTGGCAGCAGGATCCCTCGCTATGTTGCTTTATATTAGGAGAGTCTAGTGTGACATTCTACATGTCAATCAATATATCATTGCTTCATGCTTTGCATTACCATGATGTGGGGTGGCAACAAGAGTAATTGTTGCACTGGTTACTCTTGGGAGAATATGGATTTACATTCTCCCATAACTTGCATAATGATGATGTGGGATGGCAATTCAAAAAGGAACGATTACTATTCCCTGCTGTTGGCACAGCCAAATACGACAAGCTAAGAAAGGAATGAGTCGGTTGTAGACAAGGCTAAGAATGAATCAAAGGGATCAGTGTAGATGTCTTAAAGTTAGAAATTTGTTGCAAATCCCTCAAGATCGGGAGATCCTGAGGGATTGCATTTACTATTTACTTTCTCCTCTTTATAGTTATAAAAGGAAACGATTATAGAAAGAAAGGGGAATCGCTGTTACTTTTTAAATTTTAAACTTAATTATAGACTGCATCATTGGAAAGCGCAATTAAATTGTAATGCTACTTATTTTAATGATTAATTGAAGTTGTTGTGTTCATTCTCATCATCTGAAGTAGCTTAGCAGTGCTTGCTGGTGGCTAAGGGCCCAGCCCCTGGTAGTGTTAACTGCTTCTCTGTGTTATATTTCCAACTCTTGTAGCGTGTGATTGATTTGGTAATTTCTTGCTATCGTGAGTTCATTTCATTGGTTGTTTATCATCTTACTGTATTGATATCTTATGTGTTCTATTTATGATTTATTTCGTTATTTGATCTGAATCTTGTTCATTATAGCATGAGTTATTTGAGACAGCATATTGTATTGCTTAAATCATCTATAAGAGTTTAATTATCACTATTAGACTCTCGGAAGTGATATTGTTTCTGTCTTAATTGCTTTGCAGAAAGTTAATATAATTTAGAATTGAATCAGTTAAGTAGGAGTGAGTTATTGTTACTGTGCTCCCAGCCGATGATACCATTCTTGAATTGTTGTAAGATTTGAATTCCATAGCAGATTGCACTTTGATATTTCCTTTAATGATTACAATTGGAGTTTATTAGATGCTTATATTCATTCTTGTGATTAAGATTTGTACTACAATTTAGGAAACACTACTCTTTGCATTAATAGCAGCCACATACTGTATACACTCTTGAAACAAAAGGACATGCCCGGATTGATGATTAATGTGAGATAATTAGGATTTTTAAAAGCACCTTCTATCACTCAACATTTTGGCGTTGTTGCCAGTGCATCCATGCATTTTTCTACCCCGTGGTACACCCAGAAAGCATTGGATATGATTGCTTATTAGTTTTGATTCTTTCCTCTGTTTTCTTTGCTATTCCCTACAGGGAACAGTTGTTGTTCCCTATAGGGAATAGCAATTTTTGTGTGTATTTTTCTTTTATGTTCCCTACAGGGAACAGTTGTTTTTCCCTATAAGGAACAACAATTTTTTTTGTGTATTTTTCTTTGTTGTTCCCTACAGGGAATAATTGTTGCTCCCTATAAGGAACAACAATTTTTGTATGTGTATTTTTCTTTGTTGTTCCCTCTAAGGAACAACAATTTTTTTGTATGAATTTTGTTTTTCTATTCCCTACAGGGAACAACTGTTGTTCCCCCTATGGAACAACAATTTTTTTGAGAATAGCTTGCTTTGTTGTTCCTTATAGGGAACAACTGCTGCTCCATTTAAGGAAAAACATTTCAGTGTGAATGTTTCTTTTACCGTTTTCTTTCGAAGAACAACACTTTGTAAATATTTTTGAAAGAACATCCTATTTCTTCCAGATTCATCCCTAAACCACCCCAGTTTCACTTTGGATAATCCTTTTAATGACATGAAAAGTACAATATGTATGGAGGTATAGTGGAACAGGAAAATACCGTGAATATTATCATCTTTAACAAGATTTCTTTGTGATGATCCATAAAAAGAAAAATACATTGTTATCTATCTCACTTTACTGTCCTCATTTCCACTATAAATCAAATTGATTAATTATCTGTATCATGTTGGTTCTCCCTTGTCTGTATAACTTATCTATATATTATTAATAAGATTATGGGTATATTCTTATTTTATATTGATATTTCAAACTTATTCCGCCATCCCTAATCTTAAGGAGTGATGACCCACCCTCTATGTATAAAATGGGGATTAAAAAATAAATAAACAATATAAAATAAAAGGAGATAAAAAATATATCTATATTTACTAATGATTTTATGACTTTTTTCCACAGATGGAGGATAGGGGGTCTCATCACGAGCCAGCCTACCATGATCATAAGGAAGAAGCGAAGTGGCATTCCCACTATGGCCACCACACCAAGGATATGATCGAATGGATGCATAAAAAAACGAAGTCCTTGGAAACAGGAGGTCTCATCACGAGTCGGCCTGACCACTCTTGCTACTTCCCAGTGAATGGCAATGTGTTCACCTGGTCACCAAGCCAGCACATCGATCTCTACTATGGAACATCATAAGAAATTTCCCCAATTATACATAGAGGACCATGGTTCTCAAGGGTTAATAAGCAACTCTGTCGAGGCCATGGATGTCTGCGAGCAGCAGAAACTCTGTTGATGGTATTGAAGCTTTATTTTACATCAATAATTATTATAATACGCTCTTCTTATAATCTTTTCTATGGAGAGATTATAGTCATAAATACCCCATTGAACCTATATGCATGAATATTTTTAAAGTCAATCACAATTATGTAAGTGGAATAATGGCACTAAAAGTATTATTTCTTGTGTTTTTGCATGTTGCTCCCTTTTTCTTTATTATATCACATCACGACAACTTATTACTTATTTATGATTCACGGTACAAACCTAGATTTCACTCCTCCAATACTCTTTATGATCTTTTCATTAATGCGTGTGCCTTACCAATCCATTACTCCTGTACCTTGCCACCAACGTCTTACCCTTTTCATTTCATTCGGTTGAGGACGACCTATCATTTTGAAGGGAGGTGGGGACCCCCAGTGTACTTACGAATGCACTGTCATGCTCTCATTTGATCGTGTCGAATAATACGACATTCCATGATTGTAGCGCATGCGGTATAATAACAACCTCAATAACGGTATTGATACTTATAAAACTTCACATAACCATTTGTTGTTCCATTACTCGGCTTTGTGCGTCATTGTGTTTTGCTGTTACAATTATCATTTGTAGAGTTAAAGCATTATGGGAGGAAGAGCAGTGCACAGAGAACCATTGATATTGGTTTTTTTTTATGCAGCCACGACAATCTTAGCTCAGGCTGGGTGGATAACGTTCTTTACAAGATTTCGACCACCCAGCGAGGAAATTTCCATCGAGTTCTTATAGAATTTACATAATGAACATTTTGTGGTAAGGGGAAGGAATATCACAGTATTAGATGTGGTAATAGCAGAAGCATGCGGGTTACCAGCACAGGGACCTGTGTGGTTTGGTAAGCGGTTGAAGCTGTAGGACGCTATTGAAGTTTTTAGAGATGAAGGACAAGAGCTGGTCAAAAAGGGCAAGGGCATTCGGCCATCCTCTCTTAGAGAACCATGGGCAGAGCTAGCAAGAATCGTGCAGAACTACATTACATGCGATGGGCGAAAATATGTGGTAAGGCCGCATCAACTGATACTTTTAGCAGTTCTAAAAAAAATGTTTTGTTAATTTACCTGCATTATTGAAATATTTATTACATGACATAGCCGTGAGGCTAAGACTGTCCCAACAAGTAGAATTTGTGGTAAGCCACCACTGTTTGATCAGGCTAGTAATGATCCATAACCTTGCCCAGCAACAACCAAGCTGGGATGATTTACTATCAGTTCCGGAAGGAGTTTTAGTCCCGCCTGCACCTAACCAGGTTCAAAAAAGGAAAAGGACTCCCCTTTCAAGGGATATACCTCAAGAGTGTAGAGAGTCTGCAAGGCTGAGGTCGAGGACAATAATGGCTGAAAACTATCAAGAAAATATCATCCCTCAAAAGCGCAGACGGTCCGCAAGGTTGAGGTTAGGAGCAGGAGTGGCTGAAAAAGCTCAAGGCAGTACCAGTCAACCTATAGAGTTATCTAGCCCGGTAAGAGAACAATGCTTGTAGCCAAAATCGCAAGACCAGGGTATTCCCAAATCAAACCATGAAAAAGAAGCAGAACATTCAGACGATCAAGGAAATGAATCAAGACTCCCCTCAACACCAAGCATGGGCCCCCAAGCTGATTTGTTGCATGATTTTGACCTTTCCCAGGTCCTGGCCAATATGAGTAATTACATGCAGACCGAAAGCCCACTCTATTTTAATGAAGAAGCAATATAATCTCCTGAGAATGCTGGCAACATCGAATGTCCATATCCCTTGAGAGGTGCAATCCATGAAGCAGAAGCCGATGTAGAGACCATTCGGGAAGAAGAGCACCAATCTGGGGACACGCTTCTAGTGGAAAATAGCCAGGTGGGCCTAAACACAAAAAACATAGGCCAAGGAGAAGAAGTAGAGACGGAAATGCTTCAGGAAACTGATACTCAATCAGGAGACATGGTTCTATTAGGACAGAGCTAGGAGGAGCAACCAGGCTCTTTAAAGGCAGAAAATATTAATGAGACTGTCAGCAGAATAGTGGTTCCTCTAAAAAACTATAGAGCCAAATTGAAAAAGCTTAGGAAGGAACAACAAAAGCTGCACAAAACAATAAAGAGGCTCAAAAGGAAAATAAAGGAAATTATAGTGGGGAAGGTCCCAGACAAAACCCTGGAGACAGCAAACGCAGCTCAAACAGAGCCCATAGCCACTCAACCAGTCATCATCAAAGCAGAACAACATTAATCGAAGCCCATACAACCAGTCATCTTTAAAGACGAGCAACATGAAACTTTTGGAGATGCAGCTACTCAGACAGAGGAGGTACCCTTCCATAGTATGGGCACTCTGACAAGCACACTAGCTAAAGACAATACGGCACACAATGATCCCACTATTTTGAATCTCTAGGAAGAATTAGCACAGACTCGACTCACGATAGAACGGCTTGAACAAGAAACTGTTCCCCAGAAAAAGTATCAAGAGTTGCAGATGCAGCTTCGGGAGATGAATGAGATAGAGAACGAGACCTTCGAAAAATACAATAATGCAGAAGAGAAAATAGAAAAAATCAAGCTCAGATTGGATAAGGTCCTAGCCCGGATAGACACCATCTGCTCCTTATACACAGATGTCTTGGCATGCAGGGCTCCCACCACTAATTACACCTTGTTTCTGTAGAACAATACTTGCTGTTAAAAATTAAAGCCGTAAGAGCTAGAAAACCAATTGAGTTGAACCCAGTTGAAGATTTTATATGTTGTTGAAAACTGTATGGTGTAAAGGTTCAAAGATTGCTTTGCGAATTTTATTTGCACAATATGGTATTAGCAGATGAAGTGAAAAAGAACCCCAACACTTTCGTGGGAGACATTTAGTTCCAAGCCTTTATTTCATTTGCAGTTAATCAAATTAAATGGTTTAAAGCTCATAACACCTTACAGAAACAAGAGCATGGTTTGGATCTTATGGTAAGAAGTGAACCCAAGCATCCTTTGTAGATGCTTGCTAACCAAAAGGGTCTAATGAAAAGGGAGGGGGTAATTCAAGTCTTAGGGCCTATTCATAAAGGGATTGTACAGAATGGAGTGTCATATTTTCAATCTATTCAAGATAGTTCTATGATTTCATCCAAGCTTAGGTGGGTGGTCTCTACTGGTAGTGTGCAAGATAGAGAGCCATTTTATTATTGAAATTTTAAAGTAGCTGCAGCCCATTTTATCACCTATAGCAACCTCATTTTAAGAGAGGTACCTTATTGGTTAGGCTGTCGGTTTCGTAGCCCTATCATTTGGTATCCTCCCGAAGGTTACCGAGCCACCTATGAATTGCTTGAAGGGGAGGAAAGGACCGCTCTTGCACTATTAGCTCAACATCATGGTTTTAGACCAATTTTTGATGTCCCTCATCCAACCTACTCTTTAAATACACTCCAATAGAATTACTTATTTTCATGAGGACATGAAATAGAGTAAGTAGGGGAGTATGTTGGGTTGCGAAATGGGTATGTATTTGCTAGTAATTTCATCAGTGTTATCCTTAATTCTTATCTTTTTCATGTCCTAATGCGCTAATCTATTAAATAATTATGGTAATAAATGAGGAATTATTGCATTTGCGAATTAACTAACGTTTACCCATCTTCATGGAGGAAATTAGAAAAGGAATGATTGTTGTTCCCTGCTGTTGGCACAACCAAATCTGAAAAGCTAAGAAAGGAATGAATCAGTTGTGGACAAGGCTAAGAACGAATCAAAGGGTTCAGCGCAGATGTCTTAAAGTTAAAAATTGGTTGCAAATCCCTCAGTATCGGGAGATCCTGAGGGATCACATTTACTATTTACTTTCTCCTCTTTCTAGTTATAAAAGGAAACGATGATAGGAATAAAGGGGAATCGTTGTTACTTTTCAAATTGTAAACTTAATTACAGACTGCATCGTTGGAAAGCGCAATTACATTGTAATGCTACTTAGTTTAATGATTAGTTGAAGTTTCTTTGTTCATTCTCATCATCTGAAGTAGCTTAGCAGTGCATGTTGGTGGCCAAGGGCTCGGCCCCTGGTAGCATTAATTGCTTCTCTGTGTTATATTTCCGACTCTTGTAGCGTGTGATTGATTTGGTAATTTCTTGCTACCGTGAGTTCATTTCATTGTTTGTTTATCATCTTACTATATTGATATATTATGCATTCTGTTTATGATTTATTTTGTTATCATTTGATCTGAATCTTGTTCATTACAGCATGTGTTATTTGAGACAGCATATTGTATTGCTTAAATCATATGTAAGAGTTTAATTATCGCTACTAGACTCTCAAAAGTGATATTGTTTCTGTCTTAGTTGCTTTACAGAAAGTTAATATAATTTAGAATTGAATCAACTAAGTAGGAGTGAGTTATTGTTACTATCCTCCCAGCTGATGATACCATTATTGGATTGTTGTAAGATTTGAATTCCATAGCAGATTGCACTTTGATATTTCCTTTAATGATTGCAATTGGAGTTTATTAGATGCTTATATTCATTCTTGTGATTAAGATTTGTACTATAATTTAGGAAACATTACTCTTTGCATTAATAGCAGCCACATACTGTGTACACTCTTGAAACAGAAGGACTTGCCTGGATTGATGATTAATGTGAGATAATTAGGAGTTTTAAAAGCACCTTCTATCACTCAATAGTTGCCACTTAGGGACTCATTAATGATCAGAGGCATCCAGCTACACAATTGGAGGCCATTCTAGACATTCTAGAGAGGCAGCTATGGATCTGGGCATTCATAACACATTGGAGCAGATGAGGAAACCTTCCATATGAGGATGCCACTTAGGAGGGAGATGGATTTATGCATCATCCACTTTTGCAGTTGCTTGAGGACAAACAACACTTTGGTGGGGAGGACTGTAATATTCCAAATTTGCCATCAACTAATTGGAATATTAGAGTTCTTACTTTTCTTATTTAGTTAAGTAAATAAAAGCGTGGAGGGACCCATAAACCCAGTAGATGAATAAAATCCACTTCTGTAATGTGAATGTGGGTTAACTGAGTAGTGGATTAGCATTATGGAGTAGTGGAACAACATAATAATGAAGAAAGTGTGGAGGTCATAGAGCATTATTGAGGAAGATGATGGAGATAGTGGAGGAATAAATGCAAGATTATGGAGATAGTGGAGAAGCAATTGTAGAGATGATGGAGGAAGTGGTGCATTAAATGCACACATGATGGAAGAAGTGGAGAGTAATTGCAATAATGATGGAGATCATGGAGGACAACGCAGTCTTTATGGAGGTTAGTGGCCACATGTGCAACACAGTTATGAGGTGGGCCAAGGATAGGGAAGGCTCACAACCATAAAAGGAAGATGGGGGTAGCAAAGGAAGAGGAGTCTGAATTTTTATTATTGAGTGTCATAAGACATTTCTCCACATGCTTCAACTATTTAGCTAAGTCTGTTGTGTTGTTTAACACCAGGTGTTCCCGAGCAGGAATCCAACCCTTACCCATGGGGGACTTCGAGTGCCTACTCTAGGAATGTTTTCTTGGGTAAAAATAATCATCTGGAATTCAGTTCCACTTACAACCACTCTCATCTACACTTCCAGCTACAGGAATTACGCATTCCTGAAATAGGGTGTGAGAGTTATAAGGTTGTTCACAGTACTTTAGCTGAGAAACATGTGGAGGGATCAACCCTTTACACTGTGGATCCATTGCAGTATTCCAGGAGTTTCATTGACATGTTTGAAATCAAACCATCCATCTATTCTCTTATGCAACAAAATTTCCTGCAAGAATTGCGTAATTCTGCAGTGAGGGTTTGAGGAGAAGAGGAAGTTCCAAGAAACTCAGCTTGGAATCCTATGAGGGATTAATCCTCTACTCTGGGAATCACTTTAGTAGCTTGGGATTAGCATTGTATTATATATCAGTAGGCTAAAACATCATCCCTCCTAGGCAGTGTAGTATTACCCAACAGTTGTGCATGCAACAACTGCATATTCAGTGGAGGAGTTAGATCCTAAGTTTATTAGCTTGGGATCGGGAGAAGAGACCAGTCGTTTAGTTATTGAGTTGAGTGGGTGCTATCACAACAGATAGATCATTATTTTAGCCCCATATTAGCATCTTTCTCCATGGAGTGCGTAACTCAACTAGTAGGGGTGTAGTGTGCAACCCAAAAAGGGCCGAAATTCCAAACTAAAAATCTGGCCAAACCATTTCTGGGTTTTTATAGGTTTTTTGAGTATAGTCCCTGGTTAAAATCCTGAATATTTAGGAGAATTCTAGAAGCCTCTCGCACATAGATATTATTCCCAGAAATAGTAGTGTCCAGCAGCAGCAAATGTTTTTACTTTCTAGTGCTAGTTTTCAGTAGAGTTGTTTCAACCATATTTGGATGGCTTGAGTGCATCCCTTTTTGGAGAATTGTATATTTTCATTTTTTTTATATAAATAATGATACGACTCAGTTGTTTCTTCTCATATCTATGATATTTTGATGTATTCTGACATTTTTCCAGTTCTACATGGTTTTATTCTTAGTTTACCGTAGTTGGAATTGTGCATATGTTCTATATTCCTGTCTTTCCCATTTTGGGATAATACAATGCCATCTTCGGATATGTTTCAACATCTATAAATTCACCCCCATTATGGCCCTGAATATAAATTGTATGCTCCAAAATGGGTTTCCTGGTTTCCTATTATCATGTGGAGGGTAATTCATGCACATCTAATAGTAGTGAAAATATCATCAAGCTCTTCCTGAAATACATCTGTATAAGAACAGATGAGTTATAATCCCATGTGTGGATGTGTCATAATCCCTAGTTTAAATGCATTCATATGTATTGTGATATATATACAATGCACTTGTTATAATATCTCCACTAAAAGTGACATCATATGCTCCATCTATCACGTGTGGAGCTTCTTATAGTAGTAGATTTTCAAATATAAACCTTTATTTTTCTAAAAAACTAACTACAAAACAAAGAAAAAATGTCTCAGGCACTACATAAGAATGTAGTGTGGCCAAAATGCATGGCATTTTCTATCATGTGTAGGAATATGATGTCTACTACGTTAGATGAGAGCTACATAATAAAATCTAACATTTATTGTCTCAAGTCATACCTTCAACATAATTAATATCCATTTTACAAGAATTACAATCTGGGAAGACTAACTGAAAATTGCATAGTTTTAACCAAGATTCTAAGCACAAATGCAGAAAATTATAAACCAAATTAATCATCAATCTATTGGTGAGTAAAAAATAAAATACCTTTTCATCTTAAAGGCTTTGTTTGACAACATCCAAATTTCCCATCTAGCCAAAATGTATACTGTAATGCTGCACTTCCACATGTGCATAGAAGATAAGAGACAAGAATCATATCAAATGCAAGAATACAGATGCAAAACTCGCGTCATACAATGGATGTGCAAGAAAAAAATTTAGATATGGTTTGAAAAATATTGTACATTATCTTCATGTTGAAGATGAAACTATTTACATCCTTACCAGAGTATATGTTATTTAAATTAACTATTCATAAGAAGAAATGCATTTAAAACCTTTCCAACAACTGGGCTATGAACATCAATAATCCATGTTAGGGGAGGATCTGATAACATCCTGGAAAATACAAGATTTCCATTTCAAATGAAACTCTAAGTACTCAAAAAACAAATAACTTCATAAAATCAGATAATATAGCAAACCACATTGTTTTGGGTCACTTGAAACTTATGAAATCAACTCTGTCACATAATTGTTGGTCGCTGAATTGTTTTCACAATTCAAGCTCCACATAAATTGTCAACCCGAGGAAGTCTTTTTATTCCAAAGACAATCACGCACTGGATATGCTCAATTTCAAAAGCAAGAACAATGTTGTAGTAAAAGCCACACAATTATCAATCATACAAATCTAATTATTCACACTCTGTTTAATCAAAGCTGAAGTCAATTGTGCTATAGCAGAAGTAATTCCTATGTTGCAGTTTAGAATTCAAATAGAGGGAAAATCAATCTGCAAGAAAGGAAACCAATCAACCATAACAGGAACAGGACCCTATTCCTTGATTAGGAACTTCAGCACCTGTTGCCTGACACTAATCACTCTGTAGCGAAGATAAATCAAGAGACCAAGACCCTATTCCCATGAACATGAACCTTCAGCACTTGTCTCCTGTTTCTAATCACATTGCAGGAAAAAAAAAAGGCAATTAGCGGGAGCAGGACCCTATTCCCTTGCACAGGAACCTTCAGCACCTGCTTCCCAGTATTATACATTCAAACATATAACAGCAATAGATTTCTCAACTTCTTAAGAATGAATGTACTGAATACATGCAGCGTTAAGGAAACAAAATATTCAATAACTACAGAACGGTGTAACTGGTGTCTCAGCAATAGAATTAAAGTAAAGTGTAAACAGCATAAAGAAATTACACAAACTACAGGGACAGAAGGGTGAATCTTGTGAGGAAGGTGGGCCCTTTCCCTCTCACAAGATTCCCCAGGGAAAGAATTAAATTGGAGCGCTCAAAAGAAGATTTTATTCATCTGTCAAAAGAAATGATACATTACAGATGGAGTCTAGCTCCATTCTCTTAAATATAATGTTCTCCTGTAGCTTTCAAACTCGAACTCCCCTCTAATGATGATGTCTCCTCTTTTTAAAGAGGAGACATCTCTTACAATTACATGAGAGCAAGTCTACGTTTATCCCAATTCTGTTCTTCTTTCTTAAAACAAGACTATTCTGTTCTTCCATAAAAAGATATTGTTACAACAGATACAACAAGAATGCTATCTTCAGAATAATCCGTGTAACCACGTCTTCATGCTGTTGCCATTGTTCCACAAAATACTCTTCCAGAATCGCAAATTACGAATGACGGAATTTGCGTGCTTGCTGGCTGTTTCAGCAACGAGGTCAACTGTTTCAGCAACGAAGTCGGCTGTTTCAGCAACGAAGTTTGACTATTTCAGTAACGGCCGATTGTTCCAACGTAGCATATAACTTATCTGCGATCTTTTAGACTTATGTTAGCAAAAATCCACTTCGATTAATGATAAAATATAAGAGTATTATGGAATTATATGTAAACAGATTAAACATATAATAAAGAAGAGGATTTTATATACCTTGGGATAAAGTAAATGATAATGATAATGGAATCATGGTTATAAAGATAAGATGGTGTCAAAGTATATAGTAAAAATGCTACATAGTGGAGTCCTAACAATAATAAGATCACATTTATCATTACTCGAAACAACTAGGTTAATAGTCTAAACTGGGTCTCCTACTTTCAAGTTTTGAGAACTCTCAAGCCAACTCATTAGGTAATGAAGACACCACTCTCAGTAAAGGGATCTTGAAGAAAGGTTGGGGTGATTTCATCATTTAATTCCCTCAGCAACTATGGTTCATGAATTCAAGCCAATTTCCACTTATTAACACATGTTAGCTTCTCTCATATTAGTCTTCAAGTGTGGGTGCTGTTGTGCAAGGATGTGACCCCATCCCATTCACATGCGATACTCAACTACTATCCTATCTATTGAATTCTCCTTTTTGTTTTCGTAGTGGAAAGGTGGGTCAATTTATCAGTTCTAAGATCAAATTTAGAACAACTCTTGTAGTCTCTTCAACTAGACTCGAACCCATCTACTATCTTTGTTTTGGTGAAGAAATCACACACTGCAAGGATGCTCAAGAGAGTGAGTGAACTCTTCAAAGGAATGAAGAGACTATCCAACGTAAAAAAGCCTATATTTTATTAGTGACCTCTAAGGCCACGAAAACTAACATCAATGTGTCACAAAGAATGTGACAATTATGAGCCTTTCTATCCAACAAAGGAAGACAATGTATGTACTAGAAGCAAAGTGTAGTGTGCTTAACAATATGGTCATCAAACTCAATAACTATTCACACTTCACAACCTCAAAACATAGAATTTCAATCAAATTTGTTTATGTAGTTCTAAAAAGAGGAGGATATAGTCTATTATATGAAAGATGGCATGGGCATCGAATGACAAAATTATCTTCCTTCAAATGTTGGTCAAGACGAAGCTAACAACCTCCATGTATTTCACTAATCCTCATGTTTTTCAAAGTAATTAAATGCTTCTTTAAAGTAGAATAATTACAAGAATAGCTAGGATATAATAATCGTAGACACTATGAAAACTCTCTTTTGTGACTCAGGAGTTGCCAATTTGTATGATACTCTATAACAATGTTATCAAAATCGGACCAGAGTGGTCAAAACTCGTTGATCCAATCAATTGGAGGGAAAATGGGTTTGAACAGGTTTGGATTCATATTGATGCACATGAATATATATGTTTTTTCTTTAAAATTGGAATATTTTATGTGCTTTTTGTTGATCGATTTTTTGGTCTGGTATTTTTTCCAGTTCTAACCAGTTCCCAGTCCTATAAGAAAAGAAAAAAAGAAAGACAAAAGATGCATCTTCACATTTAGCACGCTTTGCGTTGACCAAGTTACAACCAACCAAACTAGGATACACATCCAACATCGATCCCAAATGTTTAATGTGCATCCAAGCCCAACTTCCAAGTCTACGATAATGAAAATGACACAATTTTTTAGAAATAAATAATGTGTTCATGACTTAAATAAAATAGGAGAGAGAACATTGACAACAAGCATGTGCATGAAAACTAGAAATTGAAAATGTGATGAAGCTCTTATTTTATTCATATTCATATTTGCATAGAAACAGAACCAAAAAATATGGGGGCATGACACATCATATGCAATGATGTTTCTTCCTTTCATAATGATAAATCACTCCAAAATTAACATGCAGCATATCTGTAGGCCAAGTTTGAGTTGATAATTAGATTTGTAGTAGGAAGTTGGTTAAAAATAAGAGAACCCCTTAAACAAGAAAAACAAAAGTTGGGAAACATAACCATTCGAAAAACCAGTTAGGACTTGCAAACAAGGAATTTTTAATCACATATGTTTTCAGAAGGATGACCTCGAGGCTCAGGATTATGAACCACTTAAGGGTAACTACATTGTTATCATATAATTATAAAAAACATAGTTACCGTTGAAATAGGTAACCTGACCTCAAAACGGGAACTCTAGCCCAAAAACTCTCAAAAAACATGAAAAAACACCCCAAAAAAAAAAGTGTGTCTTCCAGAACGCACTTGTTTTTTTTTTAAGGTCAAATTTCAACATTTTCTAAAATTATGCTAAAAAAAAAATTGTTTGTTGAAAAAAGGATTGAAAAAACACCCCAAAAAAAAAAAAGTGTGTCTTCCAGAACGCACTTCGTTTTTTTTTAAGGTCAAATTTCAACATTTTATAAAATTATGGTAAAAACAAAATTGTTTCTTGAAAAAAGGATTGAAAAAACACCCTCAAAACAAAACCAGTTGATGCTGGAATAACAAAAAAAAAATTTGTGTCATACTTTTGGCATTTTTAAAAATAGAAGTAACATTTTCTAATTTTTAAAATTCAAACATTAAAAAAAAACCTAAAATTTAAGAAAAAAAATAAATTAAAAAAATAAAAACATTTAAAAGCTTAAAATTTAAAAATATATGAAGATAAAAAAAATAAAAATAAAAACAAAGTAAAAATTTTAATTCAATCATTAAAAAAAACCTAAAATTTAAGGCAAAAAAAAAATAAAAAATAAACCAAAAAAAAATTAAGATTAAAATTTTAAAAAATATAGAAATTAAAAAATAAAAATAAAAACAAAATAAAAATATTAAATTTAAAAAAAAAAAAAACAAGTAAAAAAATGAAGGAAATTAAAAAAATAAAATATAGAAATTAGATTTAAAAAAGAAAAAGAAAATGCTTATTAAATTTAAAAAAAGAAAAAAAAAATTTAAAACAAATAATTAAATTTAAGGAAATATATTAAATTTTAATAAATTCAAAAATTCAAAATTAAAAAAAAAAAACACTATTCAAATTAAAAGGAAAAAAAAAAAATTAATTAAAAATAAAAAATAAAAATAAAATACAATAAAAATATCAAATTTAAAACAATATATATTAAAAAAACAAATAAACTATAAAAAATAAATTAAATTTAAATTATATACATCAAATTTTATTAAATTAAAAAAAAAGAGGTTAATATTAAAATAACAAATTAAGTTTAAAAACAAAAATATTAAATTTAAATAAATAAATGAATAAACAAATAAATTTTGAAAGAAAAAATAAATTTTAAATATAAAAGAAAAAAAATATATATTGTTAAACGAAAACTTTAAAAACTTTAAAAATCAATTAAAAGTGGAAAATTGAAAAAAAAAAAGAAAAAAAATTAAATAAAAAAATAATTAAAAAAAATTAAGTTTCATTTTTAAAAAAATCTAATTTTAAATACACAATTTTAATTGAAATAAAAAAATATAAAAAATTTACATAATTAACAAAAAAAAAAAAAAAAAAAGAGTAAAACATTAAAAAAACATGTTAAATCGAAATAAATTAAAAAAAAATACAAAAAATTTATTGAATTTTATAAAATTATATTAAAAAACTAAAAGTAAAAGTTAATTAAAAAAAAAAAATCAATTAAATAAAAAAAATGGGCGAAATTTAATAAAAATTATTAAAAATAATAATAATAATAATAATAAATTTAAAACAAAAAATAATAATATTAAAAAAAAAATCAATTAAAAAAAAAAATAAAAAAAAAAAAACAATTAAAAAAAAAAATTTAAAAAAAAATCAATTAAAAAAAATAAATAAAAAAAAAACATTTAAAATTTTTTTTTTAAAAAAAAATCAATAACGAAATGTATTTTATGGGGCGGCCCGCCCGCTGGGCGGCGGTGGCCGGCCGGGCGGCGCCCCGGGGGCGGCCCAGCCGGCCTCCCGGGCCCCCGCGGGCGGAGGGCCGATTCCCCAGCGGGCGGGCCGCCCCATAAAATACATTTCGTTATTGATTTTTTTTTTAATTTTTTTTTTTAAATGTTTTTTTTTTTATTTATTTTTTTTAATTGATTTTTTTAAAAATTTTTTTTTAATTGTTTTTTTTTTTAATTGATTTTTTTTTAAATTTTTTTTTAATTGTTTTTTTTAATTGTTTCTTTTTAATTTTTTTTTTTTTTAATTTGAAAAAATAAATTTTTTTTTTTCAAAAAATAAATTTTTTTTTTAATTTAATATTTTTATTTGAAGTAAAATTCGTTTTTTTTTTTTTTTTTTTTTAATATATACTTACATCTATTTTTTATTTGATTTTATTTTTATTTTTTTATTTTTTTTTTAATTTTTAATATTTTTATTTTAATTTGATTTAAAAAAAAAAAATTGAATTTCAAAAAATTTAAAATTATTTTTTTAATTCAATTTTTTTATTTTAAATTCAATTTGTTTAATTTTTTTTATATTTAATATTATAGAATAGTTTTTTTTTTTAAATTTAAAATTTAAAATTTATTTATTAAAATTTTTAAATTTTAATTTAATTTAATTGTTTTTCTTATTTTTTTCGTTTATTTAGTTTTTCATTTTTAAAATCTATAAATGGTTTCACTTAAAAAAAAAAAAAAAAAACACTAAATTTATGTATATTTGTTTTTTAATTATTTGCACGTGGTTTTTTTCATTTTTTTTGTTTTTTAATGATAGGTTTTTTTTTTTTTCTTTTTCTTTTTCAATTTTAATTGTTTTTTTTAATTTGTTTTTTTTTGTAAATTTTAAAAGTTGTATTTTTTTCCTTATTATTATTATTATTTTTTAATTTATATTTTTAAATTTAAATTTTTTATTTTTTTATTTTTTTTTCCTAAATTTTAATTTTGTAATTTTAATTATTTTAAATTTTTTTTAAATATATATATATATTTAAATATATTGTTTTTTTTAATAAGTTCGAAAAAAAATGTTTTTGATTTTTTTTTTTTTAATTTTTTGGTGAATTTTTGTTTTTTTTCTTTAAATTATGTGTTTTTTTCCTTCAAATTTTGTCATTTCCTTTGATATAATTTTCAAATATTTTTGTTTTTTTTATTTATTTTTGTTTAATTTTTTTCTTTTTATGAGCTATTTTTGTTTTTTTTTACATTTTTATTGGTTTTTTTTACTGTTTTTATATTTTTTTTTTAATCTAAGTTTGTGTTTTATTACATACATGAAAATCACCATAAAAAAAAAAGGTTGATGCAGCATCAATACGTTTCAAAATTAGCATGAAAATCACTGCTCTAAAAAAAAAAGGTTGATGTAGCATCAATACGTTTCAAAATTCGCATGAAAATCACTGCTCTAAAAAAAAAAGGTTGATGCAGCATCAATACGTTTCAAAATTAACATGAAAATCACCGCTCTAAAAAAAAAAAAAAAAAAAAAAAATCGATGCTGCATCAATACATTTCAAAATTAGCATGAAAATCACTAACATTTTAAAACAAATATTCATACTTCATAAATAAAAATTTTAGAGTGTCAAAAATGTGCACCAAAAAAAAAAATGGTGATTATGCATCACCACTTTTCAAAATCGGGTGCTTTTTATGCTACCAAAAAAAAGTAGGTAACATTGCGGTTACCTATTTCATCGGTAACATTGTTAAAATTTCACTGCATATATAAGTCATGAAAAAAATTACACAAATACAAAATGAAAACAACTCATGAAGGTAAGAGACTCTTGGGACTTGATCTAGGAAGCAACGCTAAATTTTTCAACAATTGATTGGAGAAAATGGAGGTCTGACACATAGTCTCCTAGATGAAGGTTGGACATAATTTCCTCTGATGATGATAGCTCACTTTGAAATGACAGAACGCAACCATTCACTCAACTAATTTATAGTTCCACAAAAGGTCTTAATAATGGCATACATATTCATAAGGATGACCACATGACATGTAAATTTGGTGTAACTTGAGTGTCTAACACATAGTCTCCTAGATGAAGGTTGGACAAAATTTCATTTGATGATGATAGCTCAGTTTGAAATGAGAGAACACATCCATTCACTCACTAATTTAGAGTTCCACACAAGGTCTTAATAATGGCATACATCTTCATCAAGATGACCACATGACATATCAATTAGGTGTAGCTTGAGTGGTTGAGAGGAAAGTTGTTCTCCTCCCCCACCAAGGTGAAAATCCCAGTTTGTGACATTCTAGCTCCCTTCATGAGCCAATTGTTGACTGTTGACCTAGAATTGGGCCTTAAGGACTCCAATTTCCCCTAGGTACCATCCTCGAAATTATACTAACAAGTGGGCTTCCCTAACAAATGCATTACACTGAAAAAAAGGGGGATAACGTCATGATATAACTCACAACCCCCAAAAGTAACATGTTGATTACATCATTGTCACATAATTGTACATTTTTCACCACATGTATAATTCAATAAAATACTTGCTATTGATAAAAAATGACAACATAAAAGGTACGAGGAACGTCAAGGGATTCAAAAATTGATTGTAGAGGATGACCAAAATGGTAATGGCACCTAGTGAGGCTAACAACAACCACTTTGAGTATTTCCTTCACTGAACCTCAGAATTACTACCATCTACGGTTTTTATTTTTAATGTCATTATTCTATGGAGTTGTCATGATTACCAATGCAAACAAAGTTAAAGTGAAGATGCATTCAACAAATGAAAAATGTCAAAGTAGGAATGGTAAAAGTGGAGAAGATCAAAAAAATATGCAAAAGGAAGAATATGAGACTCAATAACACTTTGGAAATCAAACAAAATTCAATGTTTAAGCAAAGAAAGGGTTGCAAGAGGTGCGAGTGTGCTCAAGATTAAGTCAATAGATTGGTAAAGAGAAGATATTTTGCCAATATGTCATGAGAATACAATGGGTAAGATATCGATGTATAAAGTGGCTACACAATTAGTTTTTTAAGTTAAGGACTTGATGACAATGATAGACCTAAAGTTGTTATTACCAAATTTCAAAGGATGTAACAAAGAAGGTAAAAAATCCTTTGACTAGACAAAGGAGCTCTAAGAAAAGGTAGATATGTTGAAATAAGAGGTTGTAATTCTAGAAAAAAAACTAATAGGTTTTTGCAATCTCATCTATATGATGCTAAGAAATATGGGGTTCAAGAGTAAATGGAAAAAATAGAGTGAAAGAGAGGCTGCTAATGACTAGATTAACTTGAAGGAAACATGAATCCTCATCATTCCCAATATGCAGAACAATCCTTGGTTTGCTTTAAATTTTTAGCATTTGTGTCATTGAATTTTAAGTGTGATGAAGGAAACTCAAAGCTCCAAAATAATATTTCTCTATATTAATGTTAAATCAATTCCCAGGGGATGATTTTACAAAATCTGTCGATTTTGATGAAAGCTTTGTAGCTTAAGATGATACAAATGGCCTTAAAGAAAACTTTTGTAAATGGGAAGGGAAAGCCAAAATTCCCTCCATTTTTTGAGAGATGTATTCTACTCTCCAATCAATAAAATACCCACTTTGTTTACCAAAAAAGTCACTAAAATACAAAAATCACTTTAAGGCAAAATATAACATAGTGATCACTTTCAAACCACCAATTAATTCAAGCAATCTATGAATTCTCTTCGCTTTTACAAAACTAATAAATCTAATTAGCTAACCAGTGAATTATTAAGTATTTATTATTTTCAACAGATTTTGTCTCTAATTTGCATGTCTAACATGTGTAGTTCAGCATACCATTTAAAACAAATGGTTATGAGCCCCAAAAGATCATTTATGAGATTTGGTGGATCAATCAAGAAAATCCACAAGTGCAATTTTATAAAGTATGGCATTATAACATCCAAAGGTGAAAAATTTCATCAAGGATGAGTGATGCCCTTAAATTATTTAACAAGCATATGAATGCACTACATGTAAGTCATTACTAGATACATGCATTTGGTAATATTTCAATGAATATTCTCTATTTTTAAGAAAAGTGACAAGTATGTACCAAGCAATTATTGATAAAATTTTACAAGATCTACCAAATGTAGAATAATAAGTCATGGATTTTTATGGTTTAGTAACACACTAACAAATGCTAACACATTTCCATTAAAAAAATACCCGATTTTATGGGTAGCTTTGGGAACACCAACCACATTAACTAGCTCTGCATTCAATTCTTTTTTTTGGGTAGAAAAAAAAAGATATAAGTGAAATTACATTAGAGATCTTAGGCCACAAATTAGAATTACAAAAAACTTTGTATATCAATTGTGTGGGATACTTACAACAATATCTCGCATTTTATCAAATAATATTGACTTGATTGGATCTTTTCCAATCCACCGACATAGCTCTATTTCCAACCCTTTAGCAGATGCTAGCACATTCTGATCTTGGTGATAAAAAGTTCAAAAATCATCTTCAAAATTTTCTTTGGGGGAAAAAAATTTGTCTGAAATTCACTAGAAAGAAAATCAATTCAACATCATCACCAGTCATCTCCAAACGTTGGATGCCCAACCTAGGCTGAAAATAATCTAGAAAAACTATTTCTATGATGATCTCAAGCTTCAAAAATGTTAAAATTAGTCAGGTTTACAAACCAATCCATGTTACTATGGATTTCAAATTCGATATTGTAAAAATTGAAGGGAAAAACCTGACAACCTGAAACATGACATCAATAGCATGTACTGTTGCCTTTGCAACCTTATTTTTTACAACCTTTTCCATTGCTTCCTGAAAGAGATACAAGTTTCTACAATATTATATCCAAAATAAATGACTATATATTTATATTTCATTCAAAATTTTAGACACCATATGCAATCTACAAGATAATTGGACACAGACACTGACAACCATTTCAAACATTCCTTAAAATTTGATATGTTCAGTGGTGCTTCAATGACGATGTCTTGCAGTTTCAAGATAAAGGACCATAAAGTCAATATCGTACTAAATAGTCATCATTGCTTGAGAGAAGATGGCATTCCAAGGACATTTCCATATGTTGAACCACCCTCAGTAATACCTCTAGAAGTTTTCATGAGTTTTTCTAAAACTATTTCAACAACACCCCTAATTCCAAAAACCATTGGCTTCTTATTCATTAATTTAAGCACTGAACTACATGCTTGGAATCCAAACATCATTTGAGATAAAAAAATTCTAGGGAAAGTGATCCACCCTTCTAGAATTGAAACCTTTGAATATTACACAAAAAAAAAAATTAGATTGTGTGCTAGATGTATCCATATCTAGAAGCTACAAAAGACAATACTTCAAAAAATAATTAGCAACATTACTATTCACAATTTAAACTGAAAACTTGAGACTGATAGTTAAGCACATTCAAATGTAAAATAAAAGTTCCTAGTGTAACTTTTTAGAACTATTTTTTTGTACTTACATTATATGTCCAGAAAGGAGATGTTTCTACTAGAAGCAGGTGTGATGCATATGGGTTATCCATAAAGAAAACAAGAGATTTGTTAAAATTATAAAAGTAAAGAGTACCTAGGATCTTGTCAAATGAAAGACTTCCTGGGCCTTTAATATTTGGTTATGCCTTAAAATTAAGGATCCACAAAGTTGGCAAAATGTGCCTATAGGCTAAATGCATGTAATCTAATTCTTGAAATAAAAACATTAAATAAAAAAGGCTACAAGAACGCAACGCATTGAATAAATCATCATACTAAAGTTTAAACAGATTAACAGATTGGTCATGAAGCAATATTACATGAAATGGAGTCTACAATCACCATGTCTATGTATTGTACTCTTCCAATAAAAAGTTTTGTATTTCTAACAAATGAACAACTTGAATGAATAGAAAAATGTTGTCGAGCATAGCTAGAACATATAGATGAGGAATGGTGTAATCCATATTCATATGTTTGTTTCCTTTTGTTGTGGTTTTCTACAGAAAGGTGTGAGCTGATCCCAATGATTTTTAATGGCATACCTTCAGTCTAGTGAACCGACGACCCTATGGGTAAAACATGCTCTCTCTTCAAGGTAGGTATAGGCAGACTAATCAGATTTTTCCATTCAACATCCAACCACCCCTTCCAAACCACTTTCTTTGATATTTTGGTAAGGGTGATTTAAAGAGTGTCTGTAGGCACCACACACACAAATGGATATAACAGGATGATTTAAACTTTGTTATACCTCCCAAATGGAAAACTAGGGTGAGAGCATCAGGATTTGATCCCTAAGCTCAAATCAAAACTATATACACCCATTAACATAACCAAAATTTGAGTAAATAACATGGTGAATGGATAGAAATCCTTGGATACATCGCAGAGGGAAATATGCACAATACTGGAAACCCATTGTTTTGCATCCTTCTTTCGTGACATACAATGTTATTCATTAAATCAATCCATGATTCTTACATTTTATCACATTAATAGATAAAATGGACTTGCACACTTCATCTTGCAATGAAAAACTTGGCAGTGTACTACCCTCAAAACCCCCTCACCCCATAAAGAAAGAAAAGACAAAAAATAATAATCTTATACCAATCATAATTTGATCATTAACACACCACTAGATCACATAACTAAATCAAACAATATTCGATATCCATAACTGATTTGAACACCATTGTAATGCGCTTAAACTAGGCCTCTGTGAATTACAACAACCATTAACATGAAAACATTTAAAACCTACTTACACTTATGTACCTAAAATCTGTTTAGGAAGAAGCATATGCATCTTTCATACCCCATAGAAAAAGAACCAAAACCATAACCACCCAAGGAGGCTTCATTGTACTACCCAACAGACCGGGGGTGAGAATCAATGGTATTGCCTCCTTGCCTCACCAAGAAATTTTGAAATATATTTGGCAAAAGGAAAAACAAGAGAGCCTCTGGATTGATCTAGGGAGCCTTAGATTTGTAATATCGAATCATATCGCCCTCTATCCATCCACCCCCATATATCATTCACCCCCCATTTTGTTAGTAATAAGTGTAAAGGTGAAAACATAGGTTGGACCATGGTCACATGGCCATGTGGTGGCTCTCAAATCTTGCATTTTGGGATCTGTAGTTGTTGTCGTCGCCTTCCCGCTCAAAATTTCAAGCGTCAAGGTATGATGAATATGCAAACCGCATGAAATCCCAAGCATACCACAGTTTGATATGCACTTTAAATGACCTACTGGGCCCAAATCACACTATGTGAAGTTCAAAAATCCTTTGAGTGAGTTGTATGTTTCTTTCCACCCGTGGCCTTCTAAGGCTTAAATAAAATTTCTTATCCATTTACTTCTCTCAAAACAACAAAATATCCACAACGAGGATATTAATCTAGAGCTCTCCACCAATATAGATTATCGATGGAAATATTATCGAGGCAGTGTGATCGCTATCATGTTTATGACTCTCAGATATGATATAGTAAGTTTTAATATAAACTTAACAATGGAATCGAATTGAGTGATATTTAATGGAATTCACGAGATCTCGTAGTCTAAGGGGATACTCACTATCACTTAATCCATATTCAGTTGTTTTTTCTATGATGATTCTATTGTTATGTATCTTGAGTAAGATTTTTTTTTTTTTTTTGTGAAGTCTTGCCTCCTAAAAAAATTCATTGGGATTTCTCACCTTTAGGTCGTTATCAAGCTGGTGATGAATGAATTCATACACTGCACATTCTTTGATAAAATTTCATTATGTTTCTACCACTCCTCTACCGCAAAAAATGTAAGTTTTTTCTTCCCAATCTTCTTTAGGGACCGCCCATCTACCAATTTCACATCTTATATGATGGGAGCTAGTGCTGAGTTGTGCAATCAAAATTTTAGCTTTTCCTTTGGTTGAGGAACTCAAATACTCGTTGTCATCATGTTTCCACGGTGGGTTAAATTATTTGAAATAATTTGTTTTTTTTTTGCCTACCTGCTTCGTCCACATGGCAGTCCTAATTTTTTCTAACACCCAATTTTTTATCTCCTCCTTAACGTGAGGAAAATAATGAAAAATTATGTCCCATTTTCCCAAACACTTTCTATTTTGGTTCATCCATGTTTTTTTCCGGTGATTTAGATCTTCTTCAACAACCGATTTGGGCCACTAATGTTTATATATATTTTCAACCTTCTTCGGGTGACTTAGAAAGTTAATGATCATTGAAGCCTCAATTGGAAACATACCAGCCTCAACCTAGAGGATTTCATATGGGACCATTGATTTGAATTTAAGGATACTTTTGATTAGGTGTTTTTTCATTCTTTCTATTTGTTTCCATTTGTGGCTTGACATGTTGCTCCCCCATAATTCGCTACCATAGAGGAAAATTGGCATCACTAATAAACCAAAGAGGGTTTCTTAGTTTTCCAATCCCATAGTTCTGCTTGTTTGCACTTTTTCTGAAGAAGGTACAAATATTTCTACCCTCCTTGGCTTCTCTTTGATCTACATGTCTCCCAACTAATCCTATAATCGAAATAAATTCCTAGATAGTTTTACTAATCTACAACCTCAAAGAGGTTGTCCTCAAAGAGAAAAGTAACTTGTTCTTTCTTTCTTTTAAAAGAAAAAATCATGAGTTTAGTTTTGGTGGAATTTAATTGCATTCCCACATCTTGAAAAAAGTGTTCTCTGAAACCTATTATAGGTTTAGAAAAAAGAATAAGGTCATCTACATATAAAATTAGTTTCACCGCATATCTTGCCAACTAGATCTACTTGGTAATCTAAAAAATATCAACAAATTTACAATCACATATATTGGTCAGAAGAGGTCATAATCAAAGTGAATGAAATACCAAGACCGATCTATGTCTACTAAAATCTATAATAACATTGTTGCCTTAGTAGCTATTAAAATTTTTTATAACCAGATGTTGAGCTTTTGCAACCAATTATCCATCTTAAACAACAAGTTGTTTTCTGATAAGGGAGTGTTATGGAAACTCAAGGGATAACTACTTCAAAATACATGGAAATGAATGAATAAGAGTGTGTGATAGGGAGTGTCAGTGATTTTTAAGCGTGCTAAGGAGGCAGTGACAAGGTTATATGTCAGGCAATGCAAAGGCATGCTAGAGTTCCATGGCATGTGAGGGAGCGGTAGGGTGTGCAGGGGAGTGCCAAAGAATGCCAAGGAATGCAGGGGGTGCTAACATGTGCCACATAGTGCCAAGGGATTTTTAGACATGCCAGATGTTATGGCATGCCAAGATGTAAACTATGTTGCTTAGTTGATTTATGGCCACAGGTGGACGTGAGCCTTGACATGGTAACTTGTAACTTGTTAAGTGGGATAAGTTGAAATTTGACATGAGTAGCCTAATATGAGTTATATTCATTTCTTAGGTGAAAAAGGCACAATATAGTTCTGGTAACCGTAACTCGGTCAAGTTATTGTAGTCAAGGCAAGACTTGGTTGGGTTCCCAAGTCCTAAAAAAAGGTAAGGGTAATTTTGAGGGCATGATAGCTAAGGAGTGTCGAGGAATGCCAAGGGATGAAAAGGCATGAAAACACATGCCAGTAAGTGTCAATGCATATTGAGGAGTGTTATGTAGTGCCAAGAAATTGCAAGGGGGAACTAGGTTAAAATGCATGGAAATGAATGAATAAGAGTGTGTTCCAAGGAGTGTCAATGAATTCCAAGTGTCTCAAGGATAAACTTTGTTAGGAGAAGGCCGGAATAAGACTTGTAGGAGGCAAGCTTATGGTTACATAAAGTGTTGGAAAAAGTAGTTTCATACAAAGGGAAACTTTGGTTCGGGCACAAAATTAATTTTCAAAAGACTTGGTTGGGTTCCCAAGTCGCAAAAAAAGTAAGGGTATCTATGACGGCATGAAAACTAGGAATTACCAATGTGTGGCAAGGAATGCCTAGAAGTAATAACAAATGCTAGATAGTTCGAAGGCATGATAGGAATGCCAAGATGTGCCAAGTTCCAGGGTGGCGTGAACGCATTCTAGGGAGTGTGAGGGCCAAGTGCAAGGGAGTGAGAAGGCATAATAGGAAGTGAAAAGGCATGTTAGAGTGCTAGATAAGTATACCAAGATGCTCCAAGTGCCAAGTTGTACCAATGCATGCTAAGGAGTGTTAGGGAGTGACAGGAAAACATAATGGAGCACTAGGTCAAAATGCATGGAAATGAATGAATAAGAGTGTATGACAGGGAGGGTTAGCGAGTTCCAAGTGTGTCGAGGAGGGAGTGGCATGGTATGATAGGCATTGCTAAGACATCTTATAGTGTCAAGGCGACATGTGTCCAAGATGTTCCAGGTGCCAAGGTGTGCTAACATTTGCTAGAAGTGTTAGGGACTTCCAGGGAAACACAAGGGGGCATTTATGTTGTAGCCATTGGAGAAGTATTTACGTTGTATCAATTGGAGGACCCCAAGAATTTTTTTCCATGGATAAGTATTCACGCTGTATCCATTGCATTAAAGCAAGAGGTCTGTCAATGAGTTTTTGTATGTATTTATAAATTAGAAGAGAGAAATCAGAAACAAGAATGGCCTGAGAGAACTGAACAAAGAAATGGATGTCACTGGGATAAAGCTGATGGCATTGGATTTGGTAGTTTCAGGCTATCATAATGGTATCTAAGACAACCATGAACTGATTGAAGAAGTTGAAAACAAGTTGGTAGTCCACATTGAGGAAGATATCAGTCCATTTTCGACTAAACCAAATATATAACCATGGCTATATCTACTCACAATATTTCATTTAAATTGTGTTAGGTATATGTTATTAACCTTATCTTGTGTCTATTTAAATGGATATAGTATTGATAGCCCAAAAATGAGTCATTTTTTATTTTCTATAGTTTGTACTAGTTCTAAAAAAGAAATAGCAATAGTTAATCTCTTTGACTGCAAAATGTATTCTACTTGTTGTGTTGGGGAGTCTCTCTCGGGAAATTTATGGAGAACCCGAAATATTTTGTATATATGTACTGTGTAGAACATTTATAAATCTACCCTTCAAATCAGGGTCAACCCAAATAAATATGATTTGGGGGTTCCATTGCAACAAAATTTTCCCCACAACAAGCACAAGATCAAGTCAGCATGTGTGTTGTGTTCATTTAGAAAGATGGATAGGCAGGTTTACCCTTACCAGAACATGGCACCTTAAAACATGACTCACGATTGGTGAGTGCAAGAATTTTTGAAATGGCATACGGAGTGGAGCCTTTTCCAAAAGATATTATTCATTTACATTACAATGTATACAGCATGAAGTTAGCGTTTCATCCATGTTAGCGCACACACATAATGGTATCAGTCCTTAAAATGGTACAAAAAAATTGATTTTATATATTCACATGTGGGGTAGTCACAAGATTTTAACAAAATCACATACGTATCGAAATCCTAAACCAAGAATATGCTACATTTCTTCTTAATGTTCTTGCAACTAGGTAGGCATCAAAGGAAATCATTATACTGAAGGGACAACAAAGCATGATCACCTTTAAGTGGAAGTTAGAAACCACGAGGAAGGATGTATCACATCAAGCTATGGGGTAGGCACCACACCAATATGAGAAAAATAAGTAAACTTCATGGATTAACATAAAATGGAAGCCAACCTTGTAAAAAACACCAAAGGCTTCATCCATCAGCATGTTCTTTGCCACATTATAACACGAACATTGACCCAAAAAAATACGCACTTGCAACAATTTGGGTTAATTAAAATCATCCATCACATCCCAACATAAAATAACATCGCAACTCAGTTATTAATCAAATTAGGTCACATTTATGTGATTTGAAGCTTAAACAAAAGTTAGAGGACATGCAAATACAAAACAAGGATCTTGTTTTTTTTCAGTATATTTACATACAATTCTGTATCCATAATATATTGGGTTGGATCTAAGCACTGTCAAAATAAAAAGAACTTAAGTTTTGGGTGAAAGATCAAAATCCTCCTCAATGGACTTGAATATGAACATAAAGCAAGAAAAAGCCCCAAAAAGCCAATATATAAAGCAAACACCTTGATCATGTTCATGACCTAGATCACACACGTTGCAAGCACACCAGAGGCTCCTCCATTGAAAAATGGCTTCATTGTATTCCACACGTTTCCAGTCTTGGGCTTCTCACCTACCATCTCTCTAAAGGACTCGAAAACTCGATCGATCTGAAACTTCCCTCCTCCCTCTCCATGAGGTCACCAATGATGATGAGAAAAAACCCACATGAAGAATATGTATATATCTACCTACTCAAAAAGAAAGGAAAAAGAAGAATACTAAGAGCTCTGATTGCCTTTGCGCTGCGAAGCCCCTCTTCAATAAAAATCATGATTTATAAGGCCCCTTTATTTTTATAGTGCAAGAGGGAGAGGGAAGTCTTACCCCCAACAAACAGTGAACTTAAACAATGAAATTAACACACAATCATGTGAAGGTTTTATAAAGGAATTAAAAACAGACCACAATTCTTCTCATAACTATTAAGGATTAGGGTATTATCATAGGCCCCCACCAATAATAATTTTGTGAATAAGGTTTGTGAGGCTCATGATATTTTTGGTAGAGTGTTTCATGACATTACTAGAAAAACTGCATTTGTAAATTTGATTCATATACCATATTAATATTAATTGTTAAATATTATTATTAATATTAATTATCAATTATTAATATTAATATTAATATTTAGTAATAAATATTAATATTAATATCATTTATATCAATAATTTTATTTATATGTTTTTTAGTATAAAAAGTAAAATTATTAGTTACATTAAAATATTTCTAGTAATTTAAATATATATAAAATTAATAAATCTAAAATACTCATTTTTAAAGGAAAATAAATGGTAAGTAAAAGCTCAAAGGAATAATAATCTTCCTAAACTATGTCACACACTTTGAATTCACCACTAGTCTCATTATGACAAATTGTTGCAAGTGTTTTCACAAAAAACTTGAAAAATTAGTGTAGATTTGGATGTCTCCAATTTCATTTCAAGAATGTGTTTCTAGAATATCATTTTTCAGATGAAGAAATATCATACAACATTAAACAACACATTAAAATCTATGATATCCACGACTAGTGTCTTCTCTATCTAACCTTAACCCTAATGTGCAAATTTACAATGAAACCCTAACCATTTTTCTCAACGCCTATAAAAACAATACCACAAGCTTTATACCATTCTCCTTAGGCCCTCGCAAGTGCATTGGGAAAAATTTATGCAGGTCCTCTCACTTATGACCGTATGGACACCTTCAACAAACACTTACCATCTGTGAGCAAAGATTATAATATTTGTTGAATTTATTTTCCAATCCTTAGTCCTTTTCAACTTTCCCTACATTTTCAATATTTTATCTCTAACTACTTGCCCTCTCTTTGCATTTAAGTCTTTGATGTGTATATCTCAGAGGAATTATTAAGTCCATTTGATACCATTACATTTGGAAGTTGTGATTCAGAGTGATTGGATCTCAACATAGACGATGTATTAAGTCTTAAGTTGACTAACTTAGTGTAGGTATGTTTGTAAGGGATTGATACATTACAACCGTATATAATTGGCTTATTGAAATTTTGTTAACTGTTTAATTAATTAAACTCCAAGATTTCATTTTCATTGAAAATTTCCACCCCTAAACTAATAACTTCCAATTAACCATACATAGATATTCATACATAAGAAATTTTTGGCAGTAAATATTGAATCCCCCCAAAATTTCCACACCTAAACTGACAATTTACGGTTAACCACATGTAGATGAGAGTAGTCATAAGTGAGATAGGGATGGGAGGAATGATGTAAGCACCAAAAGGACTCTTCTAGAGTGAGACCCCATTTAGAAAGGGAAGGCTCGAGAAAATTCACAAAAGGACGTGACCTCGCAAAGATTAGAGGATATTGGAAAAATACAGCCCCCAGATACCTGTGCAACTTGGATTCTTTGAAACCAGAACATGCTGGAGGAAATAGAAGAAAGACACATAAGATAGAGAAACCAGTGACCCAATAGTAAGGAGAATACAGGTCGAGCCAATGAAGAGGTTAATAGAATAGCTTAAGAGATAAAGAAAGGTGGTCAACCTAAGAGGAAGAATGGTGAGACCAAATATTTAATATTCCCAATTAGCCCAAGCTAATGGGAATCTTCATTTTTGTTTTACTTTTCTGTTTCATGAATAAATGTGTAAAGGAGGATTATAAAAACTCCTAAAATAGTAAATAAATCAATGCCACAAGTGAAAAAGGCTAAATCTGGGCTATTTGGATGAGCACCCTTAGGTGTGAAAGAGGCTAAATCATTTGAATGGGTCAACCATGACCAAATCAACAGCGTTGTCTTGAAGGAGTGGCCATCAATGATGCACAACGCAGTTTTAGATGGAGATGGTTCATATGAAAGGAGCCATTTCAATGAAGGTGGTTTAGGGTTTGCAAGCTCTCAAATTATAAAATGAAGAGGATGACAGCATGAGAAGGTTGTTGATGTGATTACATTTTTCAGAGTATATTGTCTGTTTAGATATATCTCATTCTCCTTGTTGTTTAGCAGAGACTAGTGATGTTTAGCACAAGGATTTCCTGTTTAGGAATCCCATCTCTTTCCTTGAAAGGCCTCTTGGAAGAGCTTTGCATTTCTTTTCCACTATCAAGATGAAGGCCAAGCTTCTACTTCCAACTACAACACAAATCCTATTGAGGGTTTGGTTGTCTTTGTAAGCTGCAGCAAGTGGAGGCTAGATCTACTCAGATCTAGACCAATATAGTGCCTCTTTTTAGTGGGAAAGTCTTATATTCCATTGGAAAGAAAGTATTGGATCATCGGAGCATCAGATCTAGATCTTGGCATCAGGCGAAACTTATCTTAAACCCTACAATGCATTTTTACTTCTAGATTTGCATTTTTCTGTAGGTGTCATTGTAGGGACTTTTGGCATAACATTTTGGAGGAGTGATTTTCATGTTTTGGGGATCTACCCTTCACCTTTGAGATCCACTGAAGAGGATCATATTATTTTATACATCAGATCAAATCTGAATATTCCTGAAAATCTAAAGATTTATGCAGATCTGCAGCTTTAGATCTCAGATCTACTCCATGTGCTTCATGTATTGCTGAAAACCACAAGGGGTATTGGAAGGAGAGCCTTTATAGTGTATGGATCTATCATAGATCTGAATTTTCATGCATTATTTTTCTCTAGATATAATTTTTAATAAAAAAAATTTGTATCATAATAAAAATAACGATGTCAAGGTAGTTTCTGCTCATATGTATGGTTGTTGCACCTCTTTTTGAGGGTTTTTTTTCATTGGTGGCTTCTATTTTCTCTTGTACATCTTATGGGATTCATTATACATCTGATTTATGTTATACATGTTAGATACGGGTCTCCATATTGGCCTCCTACAATAATCTTGATGATCTGCATTATTTTAATGCTTAACTATTTAGTATTGCTGCATTTTCCCATTTGGAATATTAACGATGGGATTAGAGCATTATCTTGGCACGACATGTGCATTCTAAGAAGTAATATGTATTTTCAAGAAAATAAAGGACAAAAGAAGAATATTGATTACAAATAAAATAGAAAAGACAAGGTCGAACCCCTTTATACGGAAGAATGGAAGGAAAAGTTCTCCAAGCTTCTGTTCCAAACTATGTATGAAGCGAAAAGAGAAATCGGGGGAATGAGAGAAGGAAGACTTGTAGATCCCTTGCAATGATTTTGCACATGAAGAAAACCCAGTTCTTCACATTATGTGTGTGAGCATTTAGCCACACAGCAGGATCTACAACATTGTAGCATGCCTACATTCCTAGCAAGAGAAGAAGCGAAGGGGAGACAAAATAGGAGACTCTTGGTGGCTTATCTCCAAGAATATGAATCTCAGTATAAAATATTCAAAGGGCATATAAGCTTCCCAAATTTTTGTTAATAAAATAAGAGAGAAGATCTAAGCATATACCAAAGAAGAAAAGGGTGCATGCAACACACTTTGGGTAGGAATTTTCTACCTACATTTGATGGATCACACGAGAGCTCGGCCAAGTCTTGAGTAAATAAGCTAGACACATATTTCCGGCTGCACAATAAGTTTCGGAAGAAGAAGCCATAGGTAGCGACACTCAGAATGGGCTTCATGCACGGTGGTTATTAGAATCTTCTTCATTGAGAAATGTAAATATCTCTACTTATGCAAAGTTCACTAGAAGGTTAGTGAAAATATTTGATTCTAAGCCATAAGAAACTTCTTTGGGTGAGAAAACTAAACCCAAGAATTGAGAACCTTTTCATGAGATGGAAGGATCATGAAGATAACTCCATTCCATAACAACATTGAGAGCGTTAAATATACGCACATGATTTCCAAGGGAAAAGGCCCCACTTCGACTAGAACATTTTTCTCAAAGAGGAAGACACTTAGGTATTCCTTTTTCAAGGAGAAGATCAGAAAGTATCTCTTATTGATGAGGCATGCTCCATTGATGAGGAGAAGAAATAAGAAGAGGCTCGGGGAGATCCTCCAATACTGCTTGTGACGGCGGGAATAGATCTATTTTTATTGGGAGATGGAGATGAAGCCATTGCTTCCACTAGGAGGGCTCTTGTATCTTTGCAAGAAGGCCCCGGTGATCTTACACATGAAGAGAATAGAAGCATGTGTCTATAATTATAGACAATGAGACAAAGCAATGGAGGAAATGTGTTCCAATATTGTATCTAGTTTTGGGAACACATTATAGCCAGAGATCGATCCTTTGTGATCTAGACTCTTGACACCAAGGAGATGTTGGTTGTTCACAGGTTAACTACATCTAAAGGAAGCACCTTGAACTATATGAGATCTTGCGGAGAGGTGGGTGAAGGAGAACGGATGAAGGATCACGGTGCGATTTTATGGGAGGTGATCCTCTACTACATGGAGAAGAGGATGGAGAAATTGCTCCGATCAAGCACTCTTACATCCATAAGAATGATGCCCCATTATCATGAGACTTCCACACACAAAAAATCAGACATGGATTTGTAGCAATGGACATAGTCATAGAAGTTGTTCCCTTTGTTATTCACATGGGAATGAGCCATTAGACATCATTATCTTGTGGTATACCACCTGGGAGGCCACACGATTGATTTGATGTGATATTTTTTATGCATTGATGCTTCTTTCATAGATCAAGGAGGAAGGGAGCACTAGAAGACCATACTACGGTGATGAAGATATCGGGAAAGCTCAAGGAGAGGGAAGTATTTTTCCCCTATCATAATTATCCATTCTCTCATCTCACCTTTGCGAGAAAGGATGTTACAAGGATGAATAATCGCACCCTCATGGAGCGAGAAGGCACTCGACTATGAAGAATCGAAGATAAAATCATTTGAGAGAAATATTCCATACATGATAGGATATGGTGGTCACACATGCATACTTTGGAAAAACCAAGGAGGTTTTGGATAGATGATAGCCTTCCATGGCCGACTAACTTCAAGAAATTCCCTTTTCTATTGAGCATGTGTATATGCGAAGAAGCGACAAGGAAGGAATGGCAACCTTCCACCTTATACCTTTGGCATGGGAGATGTCAAGGAGGGAGAAAAATGGGAGGCATGACCTTTCGACATATAACTTTGACATGGGAAATGTCAAGGAGGAGAGCAACAACATGGTAGAAATTTCATATGACACATTATCAGCTTTTTTATTGTTGGGAAAACTAGATCCATATTGGGAAATCCCAAGGCTAGTGGAATATGCCAAGGATATTACACTTGCATGGTTCTTGATGACTTGCTACATGATTAAAGCTATTCAATCCTAGATGGAGTCATCTATAATCATGGTAGGATCTTCTTGTCTATAGCCTCCAAGCTCGGGAGACAGAGTACGCAAAGAGGCTAATGAAGAGTTCTATTTTAGCCACACATATTCTATGAAGCTCAAACATAACATCATTTTGAGGAGTTACTGTGGGAGGAAGCACGAGAAAGAACTATATCAGCATTGTCAAAGATGCATGAACCTTGTGGAGATGGAGCAGCAACATAACTCTGAGAGGATTAAATTGGCCTCTCTTTCTCTCTTTGAGGAAGAGGATAGATCTATGCACCACTCCATTGATATGAGGAAATTGATGGTGAAGAACATGCTCTTGTTACACATGTTTTATACTCTGGTATACCATTATTTCACCATGTTTATGCAGCCATGACTCCAAGGAGGAGTATTATATCTTGTAAGCCTCATGGCCAATCTTGGAGCCACAAAAGTTGAATTTGACCACTCCCTTGGAGAAAAAGGGGATTTTGCAACATGATAGGTGCTTCCCTAAGGAACAAATATATCTCACACTTTCAGCTATGGTGAGATGGTATGGGCAGAAATTAAGTGGTGGGAAAGCCACTTTCCACATCTAGATCTGATGAGCGGGAGATGCTGTCTTGGTTCCACAGCCAATGTGGAGGCTGAGCTACCTCCATATGCACAAATTTACGATTTTTGTATGTACATTGTTTGATTCCTACATTGATGATGTACTTGTACTTTTTATGGGGATGTATGGAGGAAGGAGGAAGGTATGCATGTGCCCTATGGGATGGATACTCTCCATGTACCTTATATTTCTTATTTCGGGGAGAGCATTGGGCAAACCATGTTTGTTTCATGTGATCTATTGTATTCTTATGGGATGAGCTATTTGCATCTCAAGAGAACTTTGGAGGAGAAAGTCATGGAGGGATGGTTTGGTGAACACTTGGCTTATGGACAGAGCTTAACTCATGTTTGTGTCACCAAGAGGAGGAGGAGAGATGAGTTGCGGCACTCACCTTATGTCCGTTGCTTGAGCACGAACAACATTTTGGGGAGGACGCCAGTATTCCATTTAGCCCAAGCTAATGGGAATCTTCATTTTGTTTACTTTTACGTTTCATGAATAAATGTGTAAAGGAGGATTATAAAAACTCTAAAACAATAAATAGATCAATGCCACATTTAAACAAGGCTAAGTCTGTAAGACTGTTGGATGAGCACCCTTAGGTGTGAGAGAGGCTGAATCTTTGACTAGGTCAACCATGACCAAATCAATAGCGGTGTCTTGAAGGAGTGGCCATCGATGATGCACAATTTGGATTTTAGATGGAGATGGTTCATGCGAGGCCATTTCAATGAAGGTGTTTTAAGGGTTTGAAAGCTCTCAAATTATAAAAGGGAAGAGGAGGACAACATGAGAATATTTTTGACGTGATTACATTTTCGAGTATATTGTCTATTTAGACGTATCTCATTCTCCTTGTTGTTTATGAGAGAATAGTGATGTTTAGCACAAGGATTTCCTATTTAGGAATCCCATCTCTTTCCTTGAGAGGCCTCTTGGAAGAGCTTTGCATTTCTTGTCCACTATCGAGTGAGAAGGCCAAGATTCTACTTCCAACTACAATGCGAGATCTTATTGAGGGTTTGGTTGTCTTTGTAAGGCTACTGACAAGTGGAGGCTATATCTACTCGGATCTAGACCAATCTAGTGCCTGTTTTTAGTGGGAAAGTCTTCTATCACATTGCTTGAAGATTATTGGATCATTGGAGCATCGGATCCATATCTTGGCATTAGGCCAAAATTATCTTAAACCCTACAACACGAGTTTACTTCTAGATCACATTGTTTTTACGCCCGTCTTCGTGCGGGGGCTTTTGGCATAACATTTTGGAGGAGTGATTCTCATGTGTTGGGGATCTACCCTTCACCTTTGAGATCAACGAAGAGGATCATATTATTGTATACATTAGATGATATCTGAATATTCCTAAAAATCTAAAGATTTTGTAGATGCGGCTTTAGATCTCGGAATCTACTCCATATGCTTCATGAATTGCTAAACACCCCAAGGAGGTATTGGAAGGAGAGCCTTTATAATGTATGGATCTGCCATAGATCTGAATTTTCATGCATTATTTTTCTCTAGATCTAAGTTGTAATCAACATCTATTGCAGCATAATAAAAATAATGTTGTCAAGGCGGTTACGCTCATATGTATAGTTGATGCACCTCTTTTGAGGGTTTTCTTAATTGGAGGCTTCTATTTTCTCTTGTACATCATATGAGCCAATTATACATCGGATTTGCTATTATAAATGTTAGAAGAGTCTCCATATTGGCCTCCTACAATAATCTTGATGATGCGTTATTTTAACGCTTAACTGTTAGTAATCTTGCATTTTTCCCATTTGGGATATTACAAAGAAGGAGAGAATTTTCAACTCCTTTAGAACACAATTTCCAACCCCCAAAACATAATGTGTCTCGTATACCATGGTGAGCTTGACCACTAAAAGCTTGGGCCAACTATATGTTATGGACATAAAACTTTGAAGTGATGGAGCGAGGCCTCGTCGGTGAACTCGCTTTCCCGATTGAAAATCTGTGCAAGAGGGTCGAGGTGAACGAAGACTAGTGGTAGGAACAACATCAAAGTAATAAAAGAACAACATCATATAAAAACACCATAAATCAAGATAAATTCTCTAAACATATACGATACATTTACCAAGATCCTACTTTATTGACGGATCACAAGCTCAACTTAGCACTATACAATATGTTAATTAATGTAATTTCCTCCCAATTAATCATATTAAACATTGGATGAAAATTTTTATTTAATTCCAAAAACCATGAAAATCTTCCTATAATATGTATGGATTTTTTTTTATAAGTTTGGTAGGACTAAATCTTCATCATCATATCCGGATATATCACCTCGATCGAGGAGAGATTAATTTGTAATATGTGCCTTAACAACCCGCCTCATCACCGTTTAGCTAAGACCCCGTGGACATGGATGGAATAAACTTTAAAACGTACAAAATTCAAATTATGTTTCCAACTTACACAACACACTCCACAGTTGTTTTCTCCTATTGCACTAGAATAAAGGATATATCATATTGTCGAGAGTATATTTCAATCAAATTACTTATGAGACATTTCACCTTTAAACAAAGATGCTCTAAATTTTATTTCAAAGAACAATATCTAATCTTTTTCCCAATTATGGAGAAACAAGTCATTTGAGGATTAGCATAATCAGGAAGTATTGGTCGAAGGTGTGTATATACACAATCTTAAAACTAGACCTCAATACAAATAAATGAGATAAATAATCATAAAACTAGTGCTCAACATAGAAATAAAACAATTAATTCTAAAACACCCTATATGGTCTACAATCTTAGCTTTGGAAGAACCATTGACGTTCATGTAAATACCTGCATCGTTCCTGGTTGATATGACCATACATTTTCATCTGATTTAGGACCCTAAAATATTCTATACGAATACTCTTGAATTCAACTATACATAATTTAAATTAAGAAGTCTAGAGGAGTTGCAATAAGTAGTCATAGTATACGAGATTGACCCTAGTAACTTCTAAGTTTTTTTGAAATATGTTATTGGTCTTTTGAGTTTTGGTATAGGAAGGCTTATAACCCAAAAGTTATCAATTCCCATGATTTTTATTGAACCATTTCTATTTTTAGAATATTGGGTCATATGATAGAAAATGTTGGAAGTTTAACTTTGGACCTAGCCAAGGGACTAGGACTTTGACGTTGTCATGTTGGTCTTGGGAACTTCTAATTTTTAAATATATTATTGGAATTTTAGGTTTGGTATGGAAATAGGATAATGGCAGCTTATCTCAAATATTTATCGGTTCCCCATTCTTTTCTATTGAACCATTTTAGCTTTCAAAGATTTTTTCATATGATAGCAAATGCTACGAGTATAACTCACAGACCTAGCGAAAGGGGTCGATCTTTGTCACGTCTATGTTTGAAATTTTTGATAGAAATAACATTATAGATCCGGAGGACCACGACGAGGTTAACCATGAAAAATCTAGTGTCCTTTAGCCTTTAATAGTGTCGTTACTTATCCGACTCATTCAAATACCATGATTTTGAGAAATTTCAACCTTATAATTAATGCGGGAGTAGCGCCACACCAATTGGAAAGAGTGGGTGTGGTAAGTCCATATTGTCGGAATTAATGAAGAGGTCTATATGATAGTGTAGAAAGGGATAGTACTCACGGATGGAAAATATTTAAGGAGATTCATTTTCCGATATACGAGACAAAACATAGCTCTTGTAGGGAACGTGAGCTCTTTTTTCTAGGGGCATCTAAGATAACAGCCAGTATTAGCTAGTAAATAGAATGCAACAAGTGGGGGGGGATAATATAAGTATACTAACGCCCATGAATTTATTTTGTAAGTTAGTGAAACAATTTTTTAACTATAGTTAGTCAATAATATTGTTAATTTAATGTTATTAATGAATGGTGTGCATTGTGAATATATACTACAAATGTTTAAATGATGGACATGAATTGAAAACATGGAAAATACTTGGTCAACCATTCCACATGGATGGGATAAGTAATAGAGCAGATAATGTGATAGTAGAGACTCAAGCGCATGAATCATATATTCCTACAACATTTCAATTTGTAAAGAGTAGGAGGAAAAAATAAATAGTTTCTTAAAGGATAATGTCGGGGATAGAATTAAGGAAATTTGTGATGCCTCGGTTAGATTAGAGTGTACAAAAATGATAAAATGTAGGAAATTTGGAGATACGAAGCTAATTGATTAAGCAAGGATATAAAATGAATATCATATTTTTGGGTTTCACAAGGAGGAAAGGCTTTTCAAAATGGATTGTAGTGTGGGTTTAATGAGATGGAAGCTATCAATGACAAGATTCAAGAAGAAGGGGAAATTGGAAACTCAAAATCTTGGTATAGAATTAAAAGGGAAATTTTAGCTAGTAGTTGTTGATGAGGATGTATCGGGAACCAAGGGGTAGACGAGTAAAATAACTCTAAGCATCATGCTTGAGAGGCATAGATCTTAAAAAAATCAATGAAATGAAATACCTAGCTCTAGACACACACCATAACATCATCAACTTCATGCTTTGACCAAGCTATTCAATGGTACATACCCTAAAAGTTTTAATCACTAGAGGTTCAGCGCTGGTCATCTGGAAAATATTAAACTCAACCATCATTCATGTATGGTCACTTGATGAATCCAATGAGAACACTCATGGGTTTATAACCAAAGAAAGAAATATATATATATATATATATATATATATATATATATATATATATATATATATATATATATATATATATATATATATATATATAGGCAGAGAGATCTCTTGTTAACAACAACAAAATACATTAGTCATAGAAATTTGGCCGAACCTTTTTTACTAGTTTGACATCAATTACCATTTCTTAAAATACACGACAATGACGTGACTGCCATCAAACAAGTGGAAGAAATGAGTTGTTTAAGTTAAATGTTGATGCATTTCAAAGTTACATATTCTCGAAAAGAACACTTGAACAACTTAAATGGGCCCACAAGCATTGAACATTTCATCTTCATAAGTCATAATTACCGGTGCTTCACGAGAATTAATACGAACATGAATAAACCACAATAACAAGTCCTTATGTTATCACACATAAATTTTTAATTTTGATTGATAGGATGCTACTGAGTTTCATTTTCACTCAATTGGTTGGTTCATGAAATTGATGAAAGCTGTCACAGATAAACCATTATGGTAAGTCTAAAATAGTCCATTAGTCATGTCATATCGGTAATATCTATCAAATTCCACTTTGAGTTCACATGTATGGTTTCAAATCAAGGTAATGGCCACTAGCCTATTTTCACGGGTTCTACGGTGAATATCTATAGCTGTAAAATGGAAGATTTGCTACGGAATCACACGACAGATAATCGCCGAATCTACCGGAGTTTATAAATGTTTTCGCTGTAGAATCATGTTTTTCTGCACCAAAAAAAAGATGATGAGTTGTTGATTTTCTAATGTTCAGGGATAAAGGTGAGGTCATCTAATTCGTTATCATGATCACCCAAGCATGCAAAAGTGTGAATACCCTCATCATTATCTTTCACTCCCACATTTTTCATCATGCTCTCTACTTTCAAATTCCATCTTTAAAACTTATCCCTAAAGCATCTCCATGTCATATATTGTTCGAGTCTTGCATGCATTAGTACATTAGCATCTCTCAAAAGCTTAGTCCCACCACAAGAAACTTGTTTTGTTTTCCTGCTGGTGTCATAGTTCAAAAGGAAACAGGGTGTCAGGTTAAGTGAGGTGGTTATAAATGAGGATGGCTATGAAGAATAAGTAAAAAGGAGAGCTCTTGTGTGATATGCGAACCCATGGACCTCAAGATACAAATGAAGACCCTAATTTTTTCAATCAAAAACTCAAAGGATTTCATACTCAAATATCAAAGGACTTCGCGATCGTTTCAGGCCACGGCTTCGAAGGTGGGGGTTTTAAATTTTACGGTGTCACTTGAGACCATTTCTATATAAATACAAAAGATTATAAAGAGGTTTTAATGGTTCAAAGCCATTAAATTCAAGATGTAGAGTTGTAAAGAATTCATAAAACTGAACCTTATTAGGGCTCACATGCGGTTGGGATTCCAAGGAGTTATGAAGGAGGTATTCCAAACTACGTTTGTGATCAAAAAGTACTTTACTTGTGAGGGGAGATTTCATATGGTTTACTGTGCATTTGGGGCTTCTATTTCACTTCGTTGGTAAACGATCTCTTGATGTTGCTTTCTTTTTGTTCGGGAGCTTAGGAAAATGTCGATAAGGTTCAAGCTAGGGGTATTTCGAAGGTAGTGAGACATCAATCTTTCACCATGGTTTTATTAAACCCTTAGTGTTTGGAGGAATTAAATAAATTAAACGAGATATTGGGCTACCTTCTTTTCCTCGATGGTGCTTGAAGTTGATTTAGTGACACCCCAAAAGCTATAAAGCAGCTTCTCATCAAATAAAAATTATAAATCTCAATTGGAATAAAAGAGGTATATTAGAAGAATATTTGGAGCCTATCCTAGAGCCAATGGATGTTGAAACAAAACCTATACAAAAACAAAATATTAGTAAGCATTGTCACATGAGGATAACCGAGAAGTCAAGAAATTGGAAAGGGAAACCTTGAAGACATCCATCAAGCTATAGATATTTTGGAGACTCCATTTTTGAACTAAAGAAATTGAAGGTGAAAAGAAGAAGAAAAAGAAAAGGTAAGGCTGGCATAAAAATCTTGATTTTGCGGGGAGGAGATGGAGGTTTCTTATTTCAACCAAGGAAACCACTTATTAGGTTGCAACTTGCAAAGGTGTCATGGAAAATAATAAGAAAAAATATATTGACAAAGGAAATAAACCTATCATAGAAGACATTATTGTCTTGTCTCCAATAGCAAAAAAGAGGTCTTTGTGCAAAGGAGAGGAAAAGAGAAGATGGTGGAAAAAGGCGAAGTGCCGATAGCTCAAGGAGAAATTAAGAGAGGCCAGAGAAGAGGTCATTGAGATCAAGCTATAATTACAGGAGGCCAAGGTAGACATAAATCTCATGGAATATTTCAAATAATAAGTAAATGATCAGCTAAATCAATATGATCAATCACTTACCAATGCTAAAAAGTTAATACAAGAAAGGACACTTCCTTTGAAAAAGGGTAATGAAAAACAAGAAAACTTTATGGTTACAATCTGAAATGAAGAGACTCAAAAGCTTTGATTAAAATAATTATAAGATTAAATGGAGATGATTCACTCGGGCGAAGAAGAGGACAAGATCAAAGTGACAAATGAACCCTAAAGATGCGACCTCCTCTTTTGCTAAAGATGAAGTTCCCAAAGCTTGAGAGAGTTGGCATAAAACATTTTTGACAATTTTGCAACATTTAGGAACCATCATTTCAAAATTTAAAAGTGAAATTCGAGGAAAAGTGAAAATTTTGTGTTTTACGCAATTAAGCTATTTCGTAGTGAGCCGCCGGGCTTTAAGCCCAAATTTCTTTTCTTAAATTATATAGGTGACTTTGTCAAAAACCAGTTTTTGAGTGCAAAAATCAAGATGAGAGAAACATGTATTTTATCTCATTTTGTATAACAACACATAAAAATCGGAGGAGGAAGGTTGAAAATTGGCGTGGATAGGTGAAGTGGTGTTGCTACAAAATCATGCTATGAAGCTAGCATTTTTACTTTATTTTTGCAGCGAGAAACATTTGGTAGCATTTTGGTATGTTGAAGGTGTATTGAAGGTCAGCCAACCACGTGGAAGGTTAAAGAGTATCAGTGGAACACTCCAGCAGAAATTTTCTCATCAAAAAAGTTATCTTTTTCTCCAGCTCAACATAAAGACAATGATTAAATATCCTGATAATCATTTCCTTAAAAGTAGGATGATTGGTTTCTGAATCTAGTGGAGGTATTTATGTTTTCAATATGGTTAGTTCCACTCAAGAAATTGACTATTGTTAATGTAATTATCTAGTTCTACAGTTAGTGAATGTAATAAATAGGAGGTAGAGTCCTAATGAGCTGCAAGGTTTACAAATTCATTAGGTGTCTGTTTTATTTCCAGGTATCTATTTTATTGTTAACTGAGGTGTCAAAACAAATGGTTCGATGATATAGCCATGTGGGCAGATCCTATGTAAGTGACTAAAGCCTATGAATAGGCAGTACTTTGAAGAATACATGGTTGGATAATGTTACTTGACACTACCACTTTGTAAAGCTTTTTGATGATCAGTAATATACAGTACCTGTGTTTTTCTTCTTCACCTGAGATTCCTTTGGTGTTTCAATGAGGATTTGTCCTATGTGTCTTCATATTTTTCTTTCAATATCTTGATGTTTAATTACTCAGAATTCTTGTTCTTCATGCTCTGACTTCCTTTGAACATTGAGCTATTGAATATTTAAATGTGTATGTTGTCCTATCATTGAAACATTACAAGCCTTAGCTTCCATAAGGAGATCCATTTTCATTGAATTCCTAACACTGACTCCATAAGCCCAATGGTAGTAAACCCTTTACATTTTCTGAGAAAACAAACACATTCAAGAAAATATTAAGGAGTTAGCCATGCAGGTGAATCATAATTGAAAAAATCATAGTTACTTTGAAAGCCCTATTGGGTTGAAGAGTCTAATTTTCGATCAAAGTTGGTTTTGAAAGAGTTACTCTAGCCAAATTGGAGAGCGGCCATACGTACCAACTTAGTGATATCACCTTCACAAGAGAAGGTAGACTTAAGTGTCTTTGCGAGAATGAATGAGCAAAGAGAGGGAATTCCCCCGCCATAAGTGATAACATACCAAATAGAAAAGATAATGAGCATATGCTTATGGGCCTGCATGGAATATTCTATGGACATGTGGAAACATCAAGTAGCCTAAACTAGAGTGTTACATACCTCAAATTGACATATACCATTTCAATACATAGCTTGATACTGGCAAACCGAAGTCTAAACATAACATAGTATGCATTGAAATAATCAAGGAATCCAACATGCGTTACATAGTCAGGTAATCTAGTCTATGTTGGTGTGCCAGATAATAGTTACATAGTTAGGGACTCAACTATTAGTTACATAGTCTCGGAATCAAAAGTGGAAGGCAGAGTAACTAATTTCAGAGATTCCAAAGATACCAGAGATGAAGTTGCAAGAGCGGACCTGAGGTATAGGCTATATAGTCAGAGAAAAAATGCCAATAAAAATAGAGATTTTATGTATGTGGATGCCATAAGAGAGAAATGTTCTCTACCTGTTAGCTTAAGCATTGGACCTGTAAGGTAGAGTATATGTTAGGGAACCTAGTCTATGGACTAGAAAATTTACAAGTGTAGATCCTTGAGAGTAAGTCCTGAATGTGAATACTTTTCAACCCCTTTCCATTGATTTCAAAGGGAGAGGTAATAAATGAATCCATTAGAAATAGGAGAAATACCAAAGGCGAGGACCAAATCAGCAAGACTAAGCAATGTTTATGCTTCCATCGATGTTGAGGGCTGGGGGATTCTTAGTGATGTTGTTATTTTTTTTTTCTTAATAAGACTAATTCTACTAAGAGGAAAAACATATAGTACAATCAAGCTTGCATGCAAGCGAAGTGAAAACATGCATTGTAGGTGATAGGCTATCAGCCTCGACACGTGAATGACAACTGGGAATGGCCAAAAAAGATAAACAAGGAAGGTAGAAAAAAAGTAGGAAATTTGGACGGAGGTATCTACCCGGTGTGGGTGGATGTGCCAAACGACATTTTTCCCTTTTTTCTTGCTTACTTCAACCCGGCTAGTGGAGCTTGTTTGGGCCATGACCCGGTGTAGACTATCACCGCAGTTTGGGGGCGACATATCCTTATCATAGTCGGAGAAGAAGATACGTGAACGTTTCGAGAGATCGAGAGGAGCGAACGTCAGCGGGCAGCTAAGGAACGTCCATCGAAATCCCAATATTCTCCCCATCGATTCAATTTCCCACTGCACTCTGCATCCGAAATTTGGAGAGTCACATCATCCATGATTTATAGGAATTCCGGCTCTTGGATTTGGGTTGCAATTTAGATTCTTCTTTTTGTCGAGCGAGAGCATGCATTTTGGAGGTGCCTTGTTTGATGACAATAACACTGCGTGACGGAAAGTAAGAGTATTTTAAAGTAATCAAGGTTTGTGTCCAATGGAAGTCCCCAACCTTGAGGTTGGTCGATCAGAAAATCCTTTCTTTGATATCTATTTACGCACATAATCTTCCATAGGTGTGAATTCATTCTCCCTTCTAGCATTATACGTAGTGAGATAGTGGCCTAAGGTGTCTCCAATGGCTAGAAAACAAAAGTATAATAGATGCGCCAAAAGATTCGAGAGCCTAACCCAAATAGAAATTTTGGTGATTATAGTTGTAGAGGGGTTGATGTAGGCTCGGTGGAAAGAAACGTGCATTTTGGAACCAGACTCATTAAGGCTTTACGGTAATCTTCATTTAAGTCAAAAGCCACGATGAAGAAACCTTTTAAACATAAGTAGATGTTTAGCTTTTTATTTCGTCCCGATTGGTGTGGATCCTTGTTATCGTCTCTTGTGGAGGCCATAGACCATTAAATGCATATGATTGCGGTTTACGCAAATTTTTGGTAATGATCGGCAATCGCGGGGGGTAGAGAGCTATAGAAGGAATTTCCTCGAATTTATCCGCAAAAATGGCTTGGGATCCATAGTTGGTTGGTACACTTTGAGGGGTTTGTGGTTGGGGGGCGCATCTTTATAAGAGAATGGAGGAGCGAGAGGAGGTACGCCCAAAGACCCTCCTCTTAAACGAAGGGTAAAAACAATAGAAGCATTCCTTTGAATACGATAAAAGGAGAGGAAAAGTCCTATAGCTATTTACCTTTATACAACAATCTGCGGTAAGAGGAGGATCCCCAAATGGAGTTCAAGTTTGCACAAAAGATCTGCACAAGATCTGTTTCACACACCCATTGCGGCATCGTCTTGCCGGAGAGGGAGTGTGATCTAGATCTGAAATGTTGATGCTACGCGCGGTCCACAGGCCCAGTCCCCGAGAAGAAAATGCGCTCGCGGCGGTAGAGGTGGAGTCTAATGACTCACACTTGGATCTCATGTTCTAAAGCATCCACTGTCCGGCTCTGCTCATCGCTTTCTTTGTGGAGAAACGTGTTTGCTTGGGCGATCTCTAATGCGGTTAAGTCACTTGTGAAAGCCTCGATTCCTTGCCTTCGGCAATGTCGGCGACGACCTAGAGAGGTGGAATATAGCCCCCGATACTACGCCTCAGCGAAACCCTTGGGCTTCTTTTATGAGGGCAAATGTTGCGGAAGCCTCTTGTAGTGTTTGCAAAAAATGGATCACGGCGGCAGGCGTCTCCTCTGTGCCAAGGATAAGCCAAGGCTGGATCCTCAACCCTTCGGAGATTGGTTTGCAACCAAAGCTTGAACACGTAGTGAACGGCTCGGTGAGATGCATTAAGGGTGCTTGCTTTGTCGTTGGCGGCGTGCGGGTGCATGGGCTGTGGAGGCCAGTCGAAACCCCAGGCGAAAGCATGTTCGAGAAGGGCTCGAATCTGTAGGGAGCTAATGACATCTGACTCTGCAAGAGTGCGGAGGTTTTTCAATAGTGGGTAGCCCACAGTTGGGGTCCAGAACCACCAAGCCGGTGTGGAGCCACCATTCTTCAAATCACATGGGAAGGCGGCCGACCCCGGTGCCAAAGACAAACCTAGAACAACAAACCTACGATCGTTGCTCTTGCCATCGCTCTACAGCTAGAAGAAATTAATCTCTAGTGATGTTGTTATTGATGTCAAAAGAGTTTTCATTTTATGATGCACTGGGATTGATGACGAAGTCTATTATTTTTCGCGTGTATGGTATATGTCAATTATTTTCATATTTATTGATATTTTCAAGGTAGAAAAGAGTTTCTAAGCATCAATATTTTGCACAACTTTGGATACTCGAATTGCAATGGCACGGAAATATTTGGCAGATCTTCCTTGTTGGGGTTTCTTCTCATCCCAATGATTCCTCCTCCAAATATGGATGGGTGTCAAGTATATACTTTTAATTGTGATATGAAACCCCTAGAGGATCAAGTGATCCGAATAGATCCAACCAACATTTTAACCAGGTGACTCACTCTTAACAAGGAAAATGTAGAACCTAAACCAAGGGAGAAGAACATGAAGAGTGTAGATGAAAATGAACAAAACAAAAGGATTGTAGAAACACTAAGATGAAAATAAGTTGCGCAAAGTCATAGAATAATTCAACAACATATTCATAGATGAAATAGGTAACACGACCTCAAAACGGGAACTCTAGCCCAAAAAGACTCGAAAAACATGAAAAACACCCCAAAGAAACAAAAAAAGTGTATTCGAACACGCCGTTTTTTAAGGTCAAATTTCAACATTTTATAAAATTATGCTAAAAAAAAAAATTGTTTCTTGAAAAAAGGATTGAAAAAACACCCTCGAAACAAAAATGATTGTGACTGGAATAACCAAAAAAAAAAAAATTGTCATTTTTTTGACATTTTTAAAAATAGAAATAACATTTTTTAATTTTAAAATTCAAACATTAAAAAACCTAAAATTTAAGAAAAAAATAAATTTAAAAAATAAAAACATTTTAAAGCTTAAAATTTAAAAATATATCTGATAAAAAAAATAAAAATAAAAACAAAATAAAAATTTTAATTCAAACATTAAAAAAAAAAAACATAAAATTTAAGAAAAAAATTAAAAATTAAAAATTAAAAAAAAATTAAAGATTAAAATTTCATATATAAAAATAAAAAAATAAAAATAAAAACAAAATAAAAATATTAAATTAAAAGAAAAAACAAGTTAAAAAAAGAAAGAAATTATAAAAAATAAAATATAGAAATTAATTTAAAAAAAGAAAAAGAAGCATTTATTAAATTTAAAAAAAATTATATAAATTTAAAACTTAAAAAAAAAAAAAAAAAAAAACATAAACATTATTAAAATTAAAAGTAAAAAAATGAAAAAAAATTAATTAAAAATGAAAAAATGAAAAAAAATACAATAAAAATATTAAATTTAAAGAAATATGTGTTAAAAAAAACAAATAGATTTTAAAAAATATATTAGATTTTATTAAATTAAAAAAAATGTTAATATTAAAATAACAAATTAAATTAAAAAAAATATTAAATTTTAATAATAAATAAATGAATAAACAAATAAATTTTGAAATAAAAATTAAATTTTAAATGTAAAGAAAAAAAAAACATTATTAAAATAAAAGTTAAAAAACTTTAAAAATTAATTAAAATTGAAAATTGAAAAAAATAAATTAAATAAATAAATTAAAGAAAAAAAATAAAATAAAAAACAAATTAATTTTAAAATATTAAGTTTAACTTAAAAAAACTAATTTTAAATACACAATTTTAATTGAAATAAAATAATATAAAATTTTATGTAATTAAAAAAATAATAATAAAAAAAATAAAAAATTAAAAAAAAATATTAATTTCAAATAACTAAATAAATAAAATACAAAATTTACTAGATTTTAAAAAATTAAATGAAAAAACTAAACATAAAATTCATGATTAAAAAAAAAAAAAAAATTAAAAATTAAAAAAAAAAAAATCAATTATATAAAAAAAATACAAAATTTAATAAAAATTATTAACAAAATTTAGAAAAAAATTGAATAAAATTTAAAAAAATTAAAATTAAAATTAAAACAAAAAAAAAAAAACAAAAAAATTAAAACAAAATAAATTTTGGAATCTATGCTTATACTATGATCGATCATAAAATTTGTAAAAATCTTTTCGGTAATAATCACATGCAATGGAACATTGCTGCAGCGCATTCGAACCAACCAATGTGGTTCATTAAATTTCAAATATAAAAATTAAATTAAAAAAATTAATTTTAAAATTTTAGAATTAAAAAAAATATATATTAAAAATTAAAAAAAACTAAAAAAAGAAGATTACTTTTTATCATAGTGAGCGCGCCAATCGGCCTCCGCCCAGTGACGTGGAGCGTGGCTAGGTGGGAAGCGATTCGAGAATCTCCCTCCCAAGGCGGGAGGCCGATTCAGGAATCGCCCTCTATCGGTGGGAGGCCGATTTCGGGAATCGCCTGAGGCTGATTAAGGAATCACCCTCCCCACGACGAGAGGCCGATGCAGGAATCGCCACGGGCTCGATGCAGGAATCATCCTCACGACGCGGAGGCGATTCCGATCAGCCTCCCACGACGGGGAGGCGGTTCCCGAATCGGCCTCCAAGGCGATTCCTGAATCGGCTGAGGCGATTCCGGAGATCGGCAGAGCGTTCGAAATCGACCTCTTGTCGCGGGAGGCCCCGATTAGAGAATCGGCCCTCCGTGGCGGGGAGAAGCGATCCCGAAATGAGCCTCCCACGGCGGGAAGGCGATTCCCGGGTGGCCTCCTCACGGCGGAGGCGATTCCCGAGTCGGCCTCCGCCTAGGTGGCGGCGGCGGCAGGCGGGCGAGGGCGCGGGCCCCTGCCGCCCGGCGGGCTGGCCTCCGCCCAGCGCACAGGCGGAAGGCGACTAGCGGCACCACCACGATCAAAAAATTATTTTATTTCTTTATTTATTTCTTTATTTATTTTAATTTAGATTTTTGTTTTTATTTTTAAATTCAAAAATTGATTTTTTTTTAATTCAAATTTTTATTTTAAATTTGTTTTTTTTTTTTTTTAAATTTGTTTTTCAATTTAATATTTTAGATTAATTATTTTAAATTTTAAATTTATTCTTAAGTTTATTAAATTTTAATTTAATTTAATTGTTTTTTTTAATCTTTTAGTTTATTTGGTTTTTCATTTTAAAATTTATAAATTTTTTCATTAGTAAATTTATGGATGTTGTTTTTAATTATTTTGCACGTGGTTTTCATTTTTTTTGTTTTTTAATGATAGTTTTTTTATAATTCTTTTATTTTAATTTTCTTTTTCGAATTTTTTTTTTAATTTATTTTTTTGTTAATTTAAAATTTGTATTTTTGTTTTCTTATTATTATTTTTTTTTAATTTAAATTTTTAAATTTAATTTTTTTCCTTTTTGTATTTTATTTTTTTATCTAAATTTTAATTTTGTAATTTAAATTATTTTTAAATTTTCTATTTATTATTATTTTTTTTAATTATATGAATTTTTTTGATGTTTTTTTTTCTTTAAATTATGTGTTTTTTTTAATTTTGTCATTTCTTTTGATATAATTTTTCGAATATATATATATATATATATATATATATATATATATATATATATATATATATATATATATATAGTTTTATTTATTTATTTTGTTTTAAATTTTTTATTTTTACGAGTTAATTTTGTATTTTTTTTACATTTTATTGGTGTATATATATATATATATATATATATATATATATATATATATATATATATATATATAGGTTTGTGTTTTATTACCGGCATGAAAATCACCACTCTAAAAAAAAGGTTGATCTTGCATCAATACATTTCAAAATTAGCATGAAAATCCTCTAAAAAAAAAAAAAGTTGATGTTGCATCAATACGTTTCAAAATTAGCATGAAAATCACTAACATTTTAAAACAAATATTCATGCTACATAAATAAAAATGTAGAGTGTCAAATGTGCTGAAAAGAAAAAAGAGGTGATTACGCATCACCACTTTTCAATGTAGGTAACGATGCGATTTACCTATTTGATCGATAACATTGTTATTCCACAATTAGTTCACAGAAAGATGGAAGTTCAAATTGTTTACCAAAAAGTGAACTTCAATGCATATCAAGCTCCTGTAGACCACCTAACTTCTCTGTGTGTGAGTAGTTTTTTTTTATTACCTGGAAGCACATCACAAGTAATCTCACTAGATTAAATTGCTTCTTCTGGAACTTCTTAAATGCTATCCTATTGAACTTGTATCAAATATGTTATGATTTGGTCACTACATAACACACCAAAATTCACCCAAATTTAATCATAGACTTTTCCTCGTAATCCAAAAAGATTAAACAAAATAATTCCTCATAGTATTGCAACCTAGCCAATTAATTTCTAGAGGAAGTGTTTCTAAAATATAAATTACATTAAAATTTCCCTAAAAAATACTTCCTTCATAGACAATAGAAGACAACATTGTACACTTAAACAGTTACATTGTTACCTTGGATTTGGAGATCCACAACTATCTATAGAATTTAATTTACATTCATAAATTAAGCCCATATTATTTCAAAACTAGAGACAACAATTAGGACAAAAATTTCAAAGTACAAAGTAATTAGTGTATTGCTAGTGTAGTTGTGTAAGACTATATATATTCAAGTGCATTGTTCACATGCATGTGTATCCAAAGTTAGTTCTTATATAAGTATTATAGGATTAAGTCTTTCATATTTAAACTTGTTCTAATATATGAAAGGGTTAGTTTACAATATTTACATTCCCATGACTAATATATCAATTCTATGCTAGTTTGGACACCACATGCATATTATACATGTAATATAATGTGGGATCTTATAGTCAAAATTTATTGCAAGAAAGGCACAAGAAAAATTGAATTGAAGAATGCAATACAACAATGCTTACCTGAATTCCAAATCCAAAGGCATCTAATTGTGTTACGATCCTCTTGTCTTGGAAAATTGATCCTGCGTATGACAAAGGAAACTCTGAAAGCTCATGGAACCTCACTATGTTTTCGAAGGCACTAGGTAATATATTATCATAAGCAACATGCTGTAAGATGTGTTCTTCCAAGTTAGCATCTAAAGTTTGAAGGGCATAAAATAGGATGGGCAACAAAGAAAAATGATTCTCTATCTTAATTCCACCAATCTTGGAGCAAGAAATATAACGCCAAAATGGTTTATAAGGGCTTAGTTTCATGAGAGCCATTACAACAACTATGAAGGGTTTGTTGGGACTCATGTTGATTTCACTGTTTTAATTCACTATAGCCAAACAATGTTAGATGACAGTCTTACGACAAACTCAGTACTGGAATCTATGTTTAGAGAGAGGGCTTCTTCTGTTGTAGTGTTAGTGGAATCCAAGAAATACCTTCCAATCTGTGTGGATTTCCAATAGGGAAACAATTTCTTTAAGTGCTTACACATAGATACATAAGGGGGAAATAATATTCAAGAGAAGACATCACATCCTAAAACAACATGGAAAAACTACTCTTCCCACCTCCTACAATGAACTTGATGTGCCAGAATTCTATCACCAATGAAATTGAAGGAAAATGTGAGACATACAATATATTTAGGCTTTCTTGGATGCAGATGTTTATACAACATGCATAGCATGGCTAAAGAATCAATACCCTGTCAAATGGAATGACCCATAAACACCACAATTTTCCACCTTTCATATTCTAGGCGGTCCTACAATAATAATGAAAATATGAAATGAGGAGTATGATATCTCTTGAGCAACGATCTATGTGTGTTTTTGTGAAATGAGGTTTATGTGTGCAACTAGACATTGTACACTAATTTCACGGTGTATTGAGTGCATAGACAATTACCATAACTTAATGAAAATAAGGATTTGATATGCACCTATAAGTCTAAAGCTCGAACATACTCTCAAGTTCAAAATTTACACACTTCATAAAATGGTAAATATAGAAATGAAACATTGCATATCAAATCACTGTAAGGGTTTGAAAAAAAACTAAAGTTTTTCTCTGTATTTTGATCTTCATTGCATATTTTGGAATATTTCAGAAATTTGATGGATAGATCTTTTCCATCAGACTTCCTAAGCTGTACGATCTAGTTTATCTCAGGTTTCATGGGAAGGTTTGCATATCAAAAATTTGCAAAGGTTTTGATAAAAACTAAAATATTTGTTTGTGTGCAGGGGAATGGTTTTGTGGAAAACTAAAACCAAAGTTTGTGTGTCACTTCTTATAGTGTTTGTGTGCATTTCTTATTAGCATTTAGAAGGTTGAGCTCATTATATATTTTCACAAGACTACTTTGGTACAAGGACATGTTGTCTAACCTTTGCACTCTTTTTATTTAGTATCCATTTGTTGGTACCACAAAGTATGGTTTGACTCTTTAGCTTAAAGAATTCAGAAATGCACAACACAAAATCCACTCAACATCACATTGGAATCATCACTAGTCGACTCCTTCTCTTGGAAGGCATAAAGTATTCCATCAAAGAGAAACTAATCTAGATGAGCATCATCAATATCTGAATCTTCTAGTTTGAAAGCTACCTCTTCAATTGTTCACTTCCATCTTTTATATCTTCGTTGATGTTTCCCACAATATCAAAAACTCACACTTTGTTAGATAGAGACTCAACCAACCCTAAAATGAAGAAATGAAACACAACGCAAACCTAAAAAGTAGATATGAGTTTGACTTGCTTAATGTTCAAGTCTTGGACAAGGAACACACCACTTGTGCTAATGTTGTTAACAAAGGAAATTCAGGCCTAGTGTAAATATCAATTCAATCAAGAGAAATAAAATGTTACACAAGAGAAAATCAAATTTACATAACCTATTAATTTAGTATTATTGCGATAAGAGGTAAAAGGTAGCATTTATTTTCCATACTTGGATCCTACCATCTATGGAACCAAGGAATATTGGGATATCACCCCATGTCCATGCCCACTAGTATTTATGGAAACACTAGAATGATTGAGGATACCTATTCATGGAGATCCAAATGTGACATACCCTATATGACTAACTATTAAATTTCATATCTATGTTTCCATATTTAACACATTAAAGACAACCTAATTATTTTAGAACGTGTGAAGAGCAACACACTTGATGATTTTGATCGGGGAGAAAATATTTTCAATTAAACATCTGAATAATTTGCTTAGTCGAGCTATATGCAAAAATTCAACAAGAATTTTAATGTATCGAGAAGAGTGAAAACTAGTTGTTGTAATTTAAGAAACATACTATTTAAAGTTGGAGCTTAGCTTCAAATTTTTCAGACTAACCAAACTTCTATCAAATTCCTTATCTCCTATTTAGAGGAAGAAAATATTCTATAGATTTTTTACACAATGATATAATACAACATGCAAAGTTTGATAGGTGTTGGGGAAAATGAATGTCTTGAAAAAAACTATAGGCATATTTTGTTTGTGACAACAAACAAGATGTTGAGATAGACTTAGCTTAGGTTCAAAATTTTCAAACTAAACAAACTGGTACTAACTTCCCAATTTCCTATAAGAGGAAGCAGATATACTATATATTTTGTACATGATGATATCATACAATGTGTAGAGTCACAACTACGGGGGAACATGAATGTATTGAACAATCCCGTAGACATATTTTGTGATAACAAATAAGATGCTTATATAGACTAAAAACTAAGTTTATGATATTTTTAGCTAGCACTCAGGTGTCCAGAGGAGTTGGCTATGGGTCAACAACATATGAGTTGTCTCTAATCGTATCATTAGAGATCGAAGAGACAAAAGAGGAATTGATGTCCGAGAAATCTTGCCAGGAAAAGTTGCCACGTCCTTCAGAGTCGGCTACCCCACAAAAATGAAGAGCCCAACAAATCGTTGTCTTTATATAAGATAACGTGAATGGTAAGTGAAATAACAACCTTGGGATAGGCTCAAGACAATAGTAACCTGAAATTTGGTAGACTTAGGGCACACAATCAAAGTCAATTTTTCAGGTGTTAGATAATATTGTGTTAAATTGATATGGTTTTGTCTTAATTGTTAATTGTCTTAAATGAGTTTTGTCTTAATCGTCATTGTCTTAAATATAAAGTTTTGTCTTAAAATGTTTTTGTCTTAAACACTTTTTTTCCTAAATATAAAGTTTTGTCTTAAAATACTTTTGTCTTAAATTGTTTTTTGTCTTTAAATATTTTTGTCTCAAACTGCTTTTGTCTTAAATATAAAGTTTTGTCTTAAACTATTTTTGTCCTAGACTGCTTTTGTCTTAAAAAAAATTTGTCTGAAATTTTTTTTGTCTTAAACTTTATATTTAAGACAATTCAATTGATATTAAATTTTAATGTAAAATAACTAAAATAAAAAAGTAACTTTTTAAGACAAAATATTTCTTTTGTCTTACAAAAATGTCTTAAAAGTACCCTTGGTGTAGTAGTGTTTGTTATGACTTTGTGGATGTTTTTAGGTATTAATTTTTTTTGGAGAACTGTAGGCTTATGTTTTCTAATTGTGATATGTTAATTGTAATGGAAATTTGGAAAAATTAAAATCTAAGTAGTAAAAATAATTATTAGATATACTTATACATATTTTTAAGATCTAGTGCAAAAACATGAAACATGTAAAATTAAATTCTTTTCCTAAATATATAAATTTTGTTATGCTCATAGGTGTGTCTATTTTAGAACAGGGCTTCCACAATTTTAATTTTAATTATCAATAATTATTAGGTGGATCCTACAGATATAATATTCTAGAATATACTTAGTAGTATAAATGAATTAAAGGTTGACATTTATCTACAAAGTAGTTATGTCATTTGCGTCATTTTTTTATTTATCTAAATGCATTAATTTATTAAAAGATCATTCTGGCAAGTATCATATGAAAATAGTTTTGTTTTTTGGTAATGTGGTATAAAGCCAAGGCAACCATCTAGTCCACCATGTAATGGAAGAAGGTGAACCTGCCAATTATTTCTTGAAATTAATAATGTGTGCACATTAAAATTTCATGTGTGCATTTATAATTTGCACATGTTTCAATAACAAACATGCATTACAATAATGCACTCATGTTTTTATCTCCATCACTAACTCTTTCTCTCACCATCCCTCAAAACTCTCTATATCACCCTCCCTCTCTCTCCCACACCCAACCCTCCCTCTCTCTCTTAGACCATTGCCTTATCCCTTTCTATTTGTAAACCTCATTTTATCCTTATTACTATATCTCTCTCCACTTCCCTATCCCCCCCCTCTCTATTTTACTTTCCACATCATTCTCTCCCTCTTTTATTCCCTAAGCCTCCCTCCCTCTATACCCCTTTCCCACTCCCTTTATAGCTCTCCCCCTCTCCCTAGACCTATTTCCATATCCCTCTCCCTTTTCTTATTACCCTCATCTCTCTCTATTATAGACGCTCTCTTTAAGTATGTATTTCCCCTTCATCTGACTATCTCTTCTTTTGTCCATCCACATGTATCTCCCTACTTTCCTCTCCCACTCCCCCATTTACTCTCTCCTTATGATATTCCCTCTCTCTCTCTAACCCAATAACTCCCTCTCTCTTTCCCTATGCCATCCTCTATCTCTCCCTCCCTATGCTTCACTCCTCCCTCTCCCTCTTTCTCTATCTATCCTCCTCCACAAGCCCTCTTTTCATCTAGTTCTTTATGTATCTATTTCTATTTCTTACCCTCACTCTATCTCTCATTATATATCTCTCTCCATTTCCATATTCACTTCCCTCTCTCTTCCTTTCCTAATCTTCCTCTATTTATCTCCCTCTTTATCTACCACACACCCTCTCTCTACCCCATTTCCATATCCCTGTTTCTCTCTATGCCTACCTCTTATATATATCTCTCTATATATCTTTTGTTAAGCTATCCCCTCTCCACCCCTTTCCCTATCCCTTTCTATCTCTCTCCCTCTCCCCCTCTTCTTCTATCACTCTCTCACTTTCCCTAATAATTTCTCTCTCTCTCCCCCCCCCTTACATCTCCCTCTTTATATTTCCTTCTCAATTTCCCTATTCCCCATCTATCCCTATCTATCCCTCTCCATAATTTTCTCTCTACCCCAATTTCCCTATCCTTTTCTCTCAATCTCTCTCACTATATCTCCCTCCTTTCATCTCTCTCTCCTTTTATTTATTCTCATCTCTCTTTATCTTCCTTCCTCATTTCCCCACTCTCTCCCTCTCCCCCTTTATCTCTCTCCCTATTTTTTCCCTATCCCTTTACCTCCCTCCCTCTCATCCAATTTCCATATCCCTTTCTCTCTCTATCTTACCTATATTTCTCATTTTTATCTCTTCCCACCTTTATTTATTCCCCCTCTCTCTCTTTCTTCCATTCCCCATTTCCTCCCGCTCTCTCTCTCTCTCTCTCTCTCTCTCTCTCTCTCTCTCTCTCTCTCTCTCTCTCTCTCTCTCTCTCTCTCTCTCTTCATATCCCTTTCTCTCATCCCCCCTTTAGATTTATTCCTTTCTCTCTTTGTCTCTCACCATATTTCCTTACCCATTTCAGATGGATTTGAACATGAAGGTAAAATAGTATTTTTATGTTTTCAACTAAATTGAGAAAAAAAAATGATTATAGGTAGTAGTGATGGAAATTGTTACAAAAGGAGAAATTAAATAGGCCTACTGTGGAAATCTTTGTAGCAAAAGAAAATTTAAAAATTTTCGAGTTGAAGGAGACAAGCGGATGTTATCAAAGGAAGTGAAAAACTACATAAGCCTCAGAGGAGTAGAGAAGCTCAATAGGTTGTAGAGGAGAGAACCAAGGATACCAAAAGGTCAAGTTAAAATATAGTGTCATCAGGTATTGTAACATGTTAGGGAGTAACTTGTTATTGTAGAGGCTTGGAGGTAGTCTATAGGTGGATAAGGTAGATTTCACATAAGAAAGGAGAAGATGACTATTCATAGTCATGTCATGGGTTCAGGGAGAAGAAACAATAGAAGAAAATAAGATACCAAAGAAAATGGCATAAATAGTGGAACAAGTCAAGAGGAAGTTGACCAAGGAGTTGTTGAGATAAAATTACAATTCAATATACTAATAGAACTACTATAGGAAGGCCGGAAAAAAAATATATATTTATGGGTTGTATGGAAAAATGTGAAGTGGCATAAGTTACAGGTGATGTTGAAACATAGGTTAAGTAGTCAATAAAGGAATGAACAAATCAAGACAAACGAGATGAATGTGTGCATTTCTGAACCAAATAAATGACCATTTCTTGGTGAGAATGAAGATGTGGTACCTTTTGCAAGTCTCATCAACTACTTGGATAGTTAATATCAACATGCGGATGTTTTGACATAACAGATAAAATAGGTTGAAAAGACAAATATTTTTGAAACTGATGTTTTGTGTATGGTTTTGCGGAGTTATTTGTTGATGGTCATGGATAATTACCTAGAAATTTCATGAAGGTGAAGGAAGAAAAATAAATTTATTCTCAAGAAATAAAAGGAAGAGAAACTTAGAATTTTATTCTGATAGAGGATAAGGAAACATTGTCTCATGAAGAAAACCATGCATCAATGAACAAAGATATTGCTAAAAAATAATTAAGGAAACATGTTGTTATAGAGGAAAAATAAGAATTAACTCATGGGAATATTCAATGGAAGCATAAATTGGAAGAGAAACATTCAAACTTAATGCTGAAAAATATTGAAGAAGAGCTGAGGATGTTGGAAAAATGGTCCATCAATACAAGGATTGATAGAGCATACTACATGAAACTTGGAGGAATATAAGGAGTGCTTAAGGCATCAAATGAAGGAAAGAGCAAGAATTATAAATATATAGAAGAAGATAAAATGTAACATCAACTAGTGAGGAGAAAAACAAAATGTTATTGAAAGCGACAAATATAAAGTGTGTGGCAAATAGATCACAAGCTAGACATAGATATTGAAAATATATGGATTATTTAGAAAAAATATTATTGGATCCTATGTGTTAGGAATGCAGCAATTTTAGCGGTGTGAAACTAAAGCTGCCGGAAGCAACATTATTTCAACCAACTTTGGGATTCTAGGATCTAGCTTTCCTGAATCCGGAGGGATCTCTCAATGAGATGCAAAGATGGATTTATCTTTGAAGTTTGGAGTAATGATATTAGGCTAGTTATGAAATCCAAGGGTTTTGTTTGTTTTGGATGATTGAGCATGATTATTATTTTGAGGAGAAGTTCTAAGTGCAAAAAAGTTTCAAGGTGAGAATTTGTAAGTGGATAGAAAAGTTGTGGCTAAAAAAAATAGATATAATGCTAGTTTTTAGTCCATTGGGCTATGAATTCGTAGCAAGGCTTTAATTGAGCAACAAAATCAAGAGTGATCGAGGGGCAAGTCATCTGCATCATAGTTATTGAGATCGGAAGCGATGGAATGGAAACAATAAAGTGTTGGAGAGGTGAAGCGACAATATTTACAAAGGATTTATAGTCGATCAAGAAGAAAAGCCTCTCAAATGGCTTGTTTAAAACCAGCAGAGTGCGGGGTTAACCCTTGACTTCTTAGGAAAGTTTGTATTAAAGCGACTTAATTGACAAACAATCCGATAATCCACATAATTACCTTCGAGAAAATATGAAAACATATAAGGAAAATGATATAAACTAAATATGAGATAAAGTACTTTTAAACCTAGTACGCTGATTAACACGAAACTTTCGGAAATACTGCCTTTGGAAAAGAAGAAGCTAGAAACGGGGCAAACCATCACTTTTCTAGTCTAACTTTAATAAGCAAATAAGGAAAGTGACTTTCGAGAACAATGTTTAAAGAAAACAATAGGACGAGGGAACTCGGCATTCCTAACTGTAAGCTGTATTAAATCATTCTTAAATAAACAATTTGGAGGAAAAAATTGAGATAAAGCTTTTCGAGTTAGAGAAGGTTAGCAGTATACGATGAGTCTAACACTATAAATGTTGTTCTTTATTAGAGAAAACTGGACAATATGACATACATATAGAAGGAAAAAAAAATAACAAAGAAAGGGGCACTTCACGGCAATATAGACTAGGATCCCAAGAAATAGCTTGTTATTGATGTCAAACCGATTCTGATCTTCAAGTCCAATGTTTCGGTTGGAAATCATCTTCAGCACATTCGGCCCTAACTAATTCTAACACAAACGAGCTCAAGGACCGATGAACACTATTTACAATCGGAGTTTAAGCTCGAATGTATTTTAAAGTTCTCGACCAACGGTTTCTCATCTTCCACAAGAAGTATTTATAAGAGGATGAGGAGGTGAGATACGATAAAAGATCTCTTAAGGAAATTAATACGGTCGAGACTTTAGCCTTTTGAGGCTCGATGAAGAAGTTTACGGGTGGTTCTCTGTACTAGCGTGCACAATTAATATCAAAGCTCGGTGGGAGCTTTATTTGACTTTAAGGCTGCGTAATGTTGAAGTAACTCTCGAATGTTTGCATTTATTTCCTTGCGAAGTAACTCCACCGTATGTTGACAAAATATATGATTCTACAATAATTTTAGCCTCTGTTTGAATGCTTTGAGGCAACGGTGGCATTTATGGTAGGCGAGGAATCAATTTGCCTCAAATGTGGCGGCGGAGAGGTACTGCTGTTTAAACACTTATGATTTCTTTTAATTGTGTTTTAGTGCAGGAATTAGGCTTTTTGATAAGCATTCTTAGCCATAATTCCAAAATCTATCTTCAATCTTCACATTACGCGTATTTGTGTCTTCAAAACATTACTCTTTAAGCTGTGTTTTAATAAGCAGTGTCTTTAAATGTGTAGAGCCATCTTAGGCACTTCACGGCATCAACGCTAATAGAGCATCTCTGGCTGTGGAATAGATCTAGCGGATGGTTCCCTTTGATAAATCAAAGGTAAAGAATCATCATTCCCTGCCTTTCGCTTTCCTTTATCATAATGGAAAAACCATTCAAACTGCGAGAATACAAATGAAAATTATAAAATCCACCGCATTTTTAGGTTTAAGCTGCTTCGGAGAAGGCGGGAAAGAGCGTAGTCATTGGATGAAAGCATCCAACGGTGGAGATCTGTGTAAAAAAAAAGGAAAAAAAGGAAGCGGGGAGAAAAGGCGGAGTAATTTTGGAGCGTCGATGCGGACATGTGGACGGTCCGAATCCCGAATTGGAATCACAATCGGAGGCAACACTCAGCGGCGCCGGCCTTAAAAATGCGATGCGATTTAGCACGGACTATTGATCTAAGGATGAGATCAATGGTGGGGAATGAATCGGGGCGAGTCGATCGGGGAAGAAACAAATGCAATGTGATTGAAGCTGTGCCACGGTTGAAGCGATGGTGACATCGTCCCCGAGGATTAGATCGATGGTGGGAAATGAATCGGAAGGATGTCGATCGGCGAGAGAGAAAAATATTGTGTGCGATGGAAAACCCCGTGCGATCGGGCGCGTTTGATCGGCTTTCGATCGATAGCGAAGTTTCTTTTAGAATGAAACTGACGAAGCCATATGATATATGAAAAACCCAAAGTTTTAATATAAAAAAAGGTTTTTTAATGGATCGAGGGCGGAAAGAATATATATAAACACCGTTGCGGGGCTTTTGGATGTATGAAACGTGATAGTCACGAGGGCTTAATAAAACAAAGGCCAATCGCGATCGGAGCCTGTGACTTTGTCTTTTAATCTACCCATTGGAAAGTTTGCGATGCGATTGGCGCCTGGGGTATTTAACATTTGGGCCGAGGGGAAAGTCATATGAAATAATGGTGGGGAGGAAATAACATATATAAGACCCAATCGCATCGGAACTTTTGATGCGGGTCTTTTCGATCAACCCATTGAACTTTCTCACGATTGCAATTGCGTGATCGGTCTTTTGATCTACCCATTGAAATATTTAACACGTGATTCGACTTTTTAGACCAAAGTTAGGATAAATGGGTTTTTGTATTTTACAAAGGAAAAATGGATGGGATGGTTTATTCAATGGTTTTTAAGCGCGGAAGGCGGGCCACGGAGGATATTTATATAAAGGTTAATCGCATCGAGTTTATATGATGCAAAAGCCAATCGCATCGAGTTTTCAATACAAAGTCAATCGCATCGAAACTTCAGGAATCATGGCAAGACTTGCGCATTTTAAATCTTCCGTCTGCGATAAGTGCCAAAGTAGGGATTAGCGCTTGGTTCTAACGATGAGGCACATGGAGGGAAGTGGTTAGGACTTAGCCCAAGGGGGCTTAATCCTTTGTATGAAATAGGTATTTTTCATGAAAGTTTTCAAGGTTTAAATGGATTTTGGGGTTTTCAATAAGGTTAAAGTGAGTCTTTAATGTTGTAAAAGTGATTTTCATGAATGGAAGAAGGGAAATCATGAGAAAAATAGAGGAATTTTATGGAGAAAAAGGGGGAGAAAATGAAGGTTAATTTTGGAGGAAGAAGGAGGAAAATGATGGTTTTCGAAGGCAGTCTTTTCTCATGAAATCAACAAAATTTCGAGTATAAAATGAAGATTTTTGGATGGAGGCATGAGGCCTTCAAGATTCTTCAAGAGCCAACAATTTTTAGTAATAAAATTTGTTCTTTGAAGGCTTAAAAAGTCTTAGCCACCTTTTTCTATAACAAATATTATAGGTGGCTAACAATGGCTCCACTTGGGGATGATGCCTTCTTGAAGGCATCAAGAACTTCGAACTTGCATTCTCTGGGAGGTGACACATGCCACATCCATTATGTTCTACGAGGAAGGCGACACATTGCACAAATCCATTGGGCTTCCCTTCCTTTGGCAGGATGATCTTCTTTGAAAATATATTAGCATCTATGAAAACAATGGACCTTCATGTGCAAACTTTCTACCTGCAAATCCCTGCGATCTAGCATTTTTTCTTCATTAGAGTGCACTTGGATTGGCAAACTCTTTTCACAGCATTTTATTCTTTTGAAAGCGGGAAATCTAATATATTTCTACTCCTTATTCCTCCTGGACTTAGATTAAACATTTGATCCCATATGATTCTCTACCTATTCTATCAATGTTAGGATTAAGCAAATCCTAACTTGATTGTATTCTCTAAATTCTACGGCGAAATTTAAAAGAATTCAAGTCGAGGATTAAACGGTCTAACTTGGAAATTTGGTCCATGGCATAAAAGACAAGCTTCACATAGACATTTATTTGCAGAAAATTTAAAACAAAAATGGAAGGCTTAAGATCTAAAAATTCAAAGCACTTCCTTCATCCTCTACATTTCTGTTTGACCTTTGTTTGGTACATTTTCTTCCTTTAACTCTGGTTCGGATTTTGAGCTAATTAGAACGAGATTTACATATTTTGACTCAAGATAATAGAACATATTTGAGTCATTTTTCTCTTTGGAAACTTAGGTTCATATTTTGGTACATGTTTGAACCTTTGAATTTCTGTCCTAAACTATCTGCGATAAGCCAAGATTAAACGATTTTGGCAAATCGAATTCACTATCTTATCGACGAGAGAATTTAAAGCTAATTAGTCAAGATTAAGTTGTTTGACCAACTAGAAGTTTGTTTTTCGGGAGTGGCATTTGAGCTTGCCACTTTGATTTGTTTCTCTTTTTGGGTATGGGGCTATCTTGTTCTTGTTTTCACAATGCCCTCTTTTCTTTCTTCTATTGTTTTTTATTTTTGAATCTTTGATTCTTCTTCAAAACGAGAAAACAACAACTAAATACATGCTTTCGAGAAATGAGTTTTATTTCCATTCCTGTCTAACCTATTCTAAACATGGAGTATTTACATTTATCATATGATACAAAAATTCCAATGCAACAGTTGATGTGTCGAAGAAGTAGAAACTTTGCTTTGCTTGTCGGAGGTATCCATAGAACATATTGAAGATTAACCTTCAATCTCAAGGTATCATGAAATTTTCTTTTACTTTTCATGTCTGCAGCTCTTGCAAAGGATAGCTGCTTGATAATTTGAGCAGGTTGGGATTTTCACACACTCTTCCATAGGATCAACAAAGAAATCAGAAGATTCTCTTCTTTAAGTGTTCCTCCACAATTGGTAGGTTATCTACTTCCAATACATAAGCTTTGAGGACTATCTCTTCGGTATGTAGCTTGGAAGTATCGTCATATTCTTTGCACAATAGCAAACGACGAAATATTTTTTCTCTAAACATATGCTTGCTTCTAATATACATTCTAGTTCTTTGGATGAAATTTTGACATTAATGAAGGAGAAGTCTCTTCTTGGGAAGATGGTATATCCATAGCGGGATAGTCGATATTTTTTTCTCCCTCTTCTTTATCATCATCTAAGCGGAGGACTCATCATATTTGGTAGTGTTGTCCTCTTGTAGCCTAGTATGCTACGGATTTTAGTGGGTTGTACTCTATGAGGAGGTTATTATATTCTTGAGCAAGGGTATGTTTAATTTCTTCCTCCTTTTCAAGAGAAAGCTCCTTGATTTCCACCTACCCAAAAATTTCTTCGTTTCTTTCCCTCCTCATCCTTTGAGCTGAAATTACCTTATTCCCAATCACATGGAAACTGTGCGATGATCTGAAATGAAATAGAGCAAAGATCCAATGAATCTTCACTTGCTTCTAGAATTTGAAAACTTTCATCATCAATTATCATAAATAGTGCCGCAACGCTCATTACTCTTTTGAAGGAGTTGATCTTCCTTGCATAAATACGCTAATGATGATCACACCAGATAATCTTTCTGTTTGGGAAGCATCATCACTAGGTAGATCAAAGTTAGGAGAATCACGAATATAAGTATCATAACGATCAAACATGCGGGTTATCGGCGGAGTCCTTCTTCGTTCGATCTACAAAGAACTTTCTAAATCTATACAACAAATTTCTCTATGTAAATGGGAAAGAGTGTTTGTTTTGCAAAAAAGTTTCGGAAGGCTGACTATTTATAAATAATTCGATCTATCTCTTTTGTCAAGGGAAGATTTTCTATGTTCCTTTGAGCAGTCTGTGATTCTCTATCTCTTGTGAGGGCGATTTGGTGAATGTCTTCTTAAACCTCTGCTATAAGGGATGATGGATCAATATTTGAGTTTTGAGGGGATATCTTGAGGAACGTCCATTGCCTTCTTGGATCACCTCTTCCTCAAATGATTCATGCATGTTCTTAAAAATTTTCAATAGGGATCGATATTAAACTCATGAATGGGCATTTAAGATCTTGGGCTAGCATCTCTTCAGCTTCCTCATTATCTATAATGTGTTGGGTGATGTTTTGTGATGGATCATAATATAACCTTGTGTGTGATAGCATGTTTTCTTTATAGTTCTCCTTGGAACACATATTCTTGAGTCTCTTAAAGAAAACAAAGTTTGCTAGATCTTAAGAATTCATACCAATCCCTAGCTTTTCCTTCTAATGTTAACATGAAAATTTTCATTGTGATCTTCATACCAATTCAACTTTCAACCTCTATACATGTATATGAGATTTGATGAGATGTAATAAAGGGTCATCAAAATTTCCACATTGAAAAGCAGGGCGGTACTTGTCATCCCAATTCTGGGGCATCTGCTGTGGAAACCCGGATATGGTGTCTACTCATTGGGGCATATCTTCAATTTATTTATTCTTGGAATCATTTTTGTAAAATGAGGAAGAAGGTCATTGTGTTTGGTCACCTAGTTTAGGTTCTTCTACCCCGGTGGATTCATTTGGTCTTTGGGAGTTTCGAGTGTGGAGTCACCGGAGTGGAAGATTTTTAGCTCTAAGGAGGTAAAATGTTTTAATGGTTCCTGCCATGTGTTTCTTGTAGAGGCTGCATGGTTTCAAAGGATAAAATAGCTCTCAACGGTGATAAAAACACGTTGACAATTTAATCTTAGGAGACTTCCTAAGGATACATACAGGTTATCAACTACTTCGAGGTGGATCGGGGTCGGGGATGGGCTCTGAGTGAATCTTTCTAGGAGCCACTATGTTGTGTTTTTGGACCCAAAGCAAGAAAAGTTCAACCAAATATGACGATCTTTGAGAGTTAACTGATGCATTTACACAAATTTTAATCACAGGTCCTCTAGCGAGTTTGAATGATATTACAATGATAATGGTTCTTCTCGGAGTGGAGTCTTAACGTCTTGTTCGGGATTTTGGAGTCGCCAAGTGAAAGTTTTTAGCTCCTAAGGAGGTAAAAGGTTTATGGTCCACCACCATGTTTATTGGATACCAATCTGAAATATTTTTGGTTTCACAGGTTATTTTTTCAGTTGTGGTTTTTAAGGAATATCCTAACTCTGTTCAAAACTTAGTTATGGTTATGAGACAAGACAATTTTCTCTTATGGCTAAACTAGGTGATTTTTTCAGGTTAGATAAATTCTTAAGAATCCTAGGGTTTACCTAGTTTGTCATGATTCAAATAAGTTTTAACATCTGTTACCTCTCTTAGGTAGTGCTTGAAAAGAAATTTGCTTTAACTCACAGGTTTTATAAGCTGAAAATGATTTTGGGTTTGAGTTCCCAGTGATCTACATAAATGTTAGGAATCTGTAATTTTAGCAAATTGGTGAAACTAAAGTTTGCGAAGCAACATTATTTCAACCAACTTTGGGATTCTAGGATCTAGCCACTCCTAAATCCGGAGGGATCTCTCCAATAAGTGCAAATATGGATTTGTCTTTGAAGTTTGGGGTAATGATATTAGGCTAGTTATGAAGGCCAAGGGTTTTGTTTTGTTTTTGGATGATTGAGCATGATTATTATTTTGAGGAGAAAGTTCTAAGTACAAAACATTTTCAAAGGAATTGAGAAGTTGTAAGTGGATAGAACAACTCGGCTAAAAAGATAGATATAACGTTGGTTTTTAGTCCATTGGGCTATGGAGTCATAACGAGGGCTTTAATTGAGCAACAACATCGAGTGATCCAAGGGGAAAGTCATCTACATCACGAGATTATTGAGATCGGAAGGCGATGGAATGGAAACACTAAAGTGTTGGAGAGGTGGAAATTGACAATAATTTCACAAACGATTTATAGTCGGTCAAACAAGAAAAGCCTCTTGAAATGCTTGTTTAAAATCAATAAGTGCGGGGCTAACCCTTGACTTCTTGGGCAAGTTTGTATTAAAGCGACTTAATTGACAAACGATCCGGTAATCATAATTACCTTTAGAAAGTATGAAAACATATAAGAGAAGACGAGTATAAACTAAAGATCGGATAAAAGTACTTTTCTTAAACCTAATGCTTTCGGTTAACACAGAAACTTTCGAGTCTGCTTTTGGAGAAAAGAAGCTAGAAACGGAAAACCATCCACTTTTCTACTCTAACTTTAATAATAAAATAAGAAGATGACTTTCAAGAACAATGTTTAAAGCAAACGATAGGACGAGGGGAACTCGGCATTCTAAGCTGTAAGCTATGTTAAATCATTCTTAAATAAACAATTTGGAGGAAAACATTGAGATAAATATTTTTCGACGAAGAGGAAGAAGATTCTTGGTATCTGATGGAGTCCTAACTCTATAAATGTTGTTCTTTATTAGAGAAAAGTGGATAATATGACATACATAGAAGGAAAAAAAATAATAAAGAAAGGGGCACTTCACCGGCAATATAGACCGGGATCCCAAGAAATAGCTTGTTATTGATGTCAAACTAATTCTGATCTTCAAGTCAATGTTTCGATTCGTGATCATATTCACTATTCAACCTAAATAATTCTAACACAAACAAAGCTCCAAGGACAGTGAACACTATTTACAATCAAGATTTTCAGCTCAAATGTATTTTAAAGTTACGCAACCATGAGTTTCTCATCTTCTACGGAAGTATTTATAGGATGAGGAGGTGAGATGCGATAAAAGATCTCTTAAGGAAATTAATGCGGATTCGAGACTTCTTGTCCTTTTGAGGAGCTCGATGAAGGATTCTGATTGGTTCTCTGTATTAACATTTACAATTAATATCAAAGCTCGGTGGGATCTTTATTTGACTTCGAGGCTACGCCAATGTTTGAAGTAACTCTACGGATATTTACGCATTTATTTCCGCTAACGAAGTAACTCCTGCAAATTTGTCTTGAGGAAAAATATATGATTACGCAATAATTTTTGCCTGTTTGTTTGAATGCTTTGAGGCAACGAGGTGGCATTTATGGTTTAGTTTGAGGAATTAATTTACTCAAAATGTGGCGGTGGAGGCCTTTCCGTCTGTTAAACACTCATGATGTTTCCTTTAATTGTGTTTTAATTCTGGGAATTAGGCTTTTTATTATCATTCTTAGCCATAATTCCCATATCTGTCTTCAATATTCATTCTGATGTGCTCTGTCATCAAAACTGATACTCTTTTAATTGTCGTTTTTAACAAAACAGTGTATTGTCGATGTGCAGAGCCACACTAGGCTTCTCGGCATCAATGTTGATAGAACATCGACGAAACAATGGAATAGAGCCCGGAGGATAGTTCCCTTTGATAAATCAAAGGTGTGGGAATCGTCATTCCCCGCCTTCGGCTTTCCTTTATCATAATGGACAAACCATTCAAACCTGCAAAATACAAACGAAAATTATAAAATCCTGCGTTTTATTAGGTTTAACTGCTTCATAAGGCGGGGAAAGAGCGTGGCCGTTGGATGAAAGCATCCAACGGTGGAGATCTACATAGAAGAGGCAAAAGGAGAGCAGAGAGAAGAAAAAGGTGGAGTAATTTTGGACCGTCCGATCTGGACACGTGGACGGTCCAGATCTAATCGGAAGATCGCAATTAGAGGCAACACTCAACTGGCGCCGCGATAAAAAATGCGATGCGATTTAGCGTGGACCATTAATCTAAGGATGAGATCAACGGTGGAGAATGAATCGGGGGACTGGCTGATCGACGGAAGAAACAAATGCAATGCGATTGAAACTGCGACGTGATTGAGCGATGACTGTCAATCTGAGGATCAGATCGACGGTGGGAAACGAATCGGAAGGATGTCGATCGGCGGGAGAAAAATATTGTGTGTGATGGAAAACCCCGATGCGATCAAGCGCTGGCTGTTTGATCAGATTTCGATCAACGGCGGGGATTTCTTTTAGAATGAAGCGGCAGAAACTGTTATGATATATGAAAAACCCAAAGTTTTAATATAAACAAAGGTTTTTAATGGATCGGGGGCGGAAAGAATATATATAAAAAGGTCTGGCGCCCGATTGTGGGGCCTTTGGATGTATGAAACATGATAGGTCCGGGGCTTAATAAAACAAAGTCCAGTCGCAATCGGAGCCTCGGGCCTGGTCTTTTTAATCTACCCATTGGAAAGTTTGCGATGCGATTGGCGCCTTTGGTCTTTAACATTTGGGCCCAGGGGAAAGTCATATGAAATAATGGTGGGGCGGAAATAACATATATAAGACCCAATCGCATCAAAACTTTTGATGCGGGTCTTTTCGATCAACCCATTGAACTTTCTCCGATTGCGATTGCCCGATCGGTCTTTCAATCTACCCATTGAAATATTTAACACGTGATTCTGATTTTTTAGACCAAAAGTTAGGATAAATGGGTTTTTGTATTTTACAAAGGAAAAATGGATCGGGATGGTTTATTCAATGGTTTTAAGCGCGGAAGGCGGGCCCACAGGATATATATATATATATATATATATATAAAATGATGCGATCGGGGTTCTTTATAAAACAAAGCTTAATCGCAATCAGAACTTTTTGGAACATGGCAGAGACTTGCGCTTTTGACAATTTCCGATGCGATAAGCGCCGAATAGGATTAGCGTTTGGTTCCAACGTGTGGGCATGTGGGGGGAAGTGATTAGGACTTAGCCCAAGGGGGCTTAGGTCCATAGTAAATAAAACTTTTTTTTATGAATTTTTCAGGGTTTTTCAATGGAATTTGATGGTTTCGGTAAGGTTAAAAAGTGAGTTTTTAACCTTGTAAAGATGATTTTCATGAATGGAAGAAGGAAAATCATGAAAAATAGAGGAATTTTATGGAGAAAAAGGGAGCAAATGAAGGTTAATTTTGGAAGAGGGGGAGGGGAAAAATGATGGTATTTCAACAGTCTTTTCTCATGAAATCAGCAAAATTTCTGAGTATAAAATGAAGATTTTTGGACGGAGGCACGAGGCCTTCAAGAGTCTTCAAGAGCCAACAATTTTTAGTAATAAAATTTGTTCTTTGAAGGCTCAAAAAGTCTTAGCCACCTTTTGTTATAACAAATATTATAGGGGCTAACAGTGGTTCATCATGAACGATATGGCCCAGAAGAAAACATAAGATTTTTTTTGAAATGACATCAATGTGGGTGATGTTACAAGTTACTATTAGCAAAAATTATTTGAAGAGGAAGTTAATTAGAATTTTGATATTCTTATGCATACGAGCATGCAGTAAATGAATGTTTACATCAGAAATTTTGAGTAGAAAAGAACAAAATTGGATAATGAGATTGATAATTTGTGGATTTTGATGAAGAGGATATCGAGGAGAAGGTACAATAAGAGGAGAAGGACAAATAGAGACAAATAAAAACAAGCTCTAAGGCTTTGCATCAAAAAACCAAATGGATGACAATGTCATAAAATTTGGAAACCTTGAGAATTGAAGGTAATACCAGTCGTAGGAAAGAAACCAAAGGGATGAATGGAAAACTACAAAACAAGGTTTGGGATCTTGGAGGATTCAGGAATTAATAATACATGACTAGGAGGTCATGATTTGTTTTCTGCCATGGGAGTCTGATTTAGGAGCATTAGAGCTTTCCAAAGTATTCAAGATTTTTGCATAAAAGTTCCAAAAGGGGTTTCAATATCATAAAGGAATTTTAATTCCATAATTGTAAATTTTCTTAGTTTCTTTTAATTATTATATAATATTTTTAGAAAAGATATGTATAGGAGAGAGTTTTTTCATAAGGCAAAAGCTAATTTACCCTGAAAAGCATGCGAGATTTAGGGAATCAATTAGGAAGTGATTTATAGATCTAGGAAACATTACTTTTCCTTACTATTATATTTAATCGTTGTAAGTATAAGGGAAAATATAATATCCAAATGAATTTGGAATTAAGGCAAGAGAAAAATGTATGATTCTGAGTTTATGCATGTACAAGTTTCCTTTCTTAATGAAATACATAGTGGAAGTGCAGATTCGCCAAAGGCTCTATGTACGACTGTTTTTATTGCTGTTTGTTATGTTAATTTTTTTGAGAGGTGGTGAATAATAGTTAGTTGAGTGAATAACAGAATCTGTGCATGCACTTTATATTTGAAGACAATTCATATGTGAGAGACTATAAAGGAAGTAAACAAGATTTATTGAACTTGTCTACAATAGAGTTGGGTAGAATTCTCACTTGGAATTCCAACTAAATCAAGATGGAAATTTGGGTAGAACTTATTAAGGTTCCAAATTCCGTAGAAGTCTCCATGATTCAGAACTAAGTTGCATGAAAAGTAAATTTTTTCTGCAAATTGGGTGTCCGTCATTTTCAATATTTTTAATTGGTTTTGATCCTAGATCTTGTGAGTTATGGCCCCAATATGCTCTTCCAATCCGCACTTTGTCCCATTCATTCATGAAATATCAATTCCCCATGCTTGGCTCACATTGTAATTACATGTAGCATTAATTCATAAAACAAATTCAATGCATTAAATCACCATGCACATAAATAGAATTACATAAACAAGACAGAAAAATGAATTTAATCGATATACTATTACATAACATCTCTTGGCGCATATGTTGACCAGATCTTCCTTCTAATTTGTGCCCATTCATACACACATAGGTTTATAATTTATATTATAAAATTAAAATATCATGGATTATTTCAAGATCCATAATCATCTTCATAAATATCTCAACATGATACTCTCCAAAAATATCTCAACAAATTCCAAAGTGATCCAGGAGGATCCTAAAAGGCCAAATTTTCAAAATCCTCAAAATGTAGTGAACCTGGTCTTAAATAAAAGAGCTCGTTTTTACTGAATACAATGACATAAAAAACAACTCAAACCGACATCATATGAAGAAGTTATGGTCTGCTGAAGTTTTTCGAAAAAACTAAAAATTTTGCAAGAAGGGACACTTGGCATGCTATCATCAATAGTACGAATGTTAATGTCAACACGTGATGTGGCAGTATGGAAAATGGGGATCCAATCACAGAGCGATATATGGTAGTTGATGTCAGCATGACATCAACGACCCAATCAGTTGCCCACTCAGCCATATGGTCCAATCAAGACATGACACGTGTCAACTCAAATTAGCATGTCAGAATTTGCTAAGGAGGTGACAATTTGGACCGGTCCAGTGGATGGAGGCAGTGAATTTTATGCCAACTTAAAATTTCCAGTAACCCTTAAAAACTTGGTGCGAAACTGGTACGATGGGGATAAAATAATATAATTGAAAAAAAAGGTGACCAGTCGACAGGAAATTAACCACGCCGATCGACCAAGGAACCAAGGCTGTATATATATATATATATATATATATATATATATATATATTGGATGGTGGATGGATTTGAACCCATATAGCGGTTCCATCAGTCGGTCCACCAACTCCGATACACATTTGAAATCTGGGCCAAATTGAAACAACGACACGCCACACAAAAAACTCATGCTAGAGTTAAACCATAGAGAGTGGGTCGAGCAGGGGATCGACCCCACAACCTCCGCTGACACATAACTTGTCACCAATGTTGTGCTAAGTGGTGCCACTTTGGTTGTAACATCCATCAGGCCTATTAAAAACCGTCCATTCTAGCGTCATGAGAAGAAGGCCATGTGGTGGGACCAAAACCCAACACTAAACTGCGCACAGGAGGATCAAGGTAGGGAGACTATTCTTGGCATATTCCAGGGAATATTCTTGGAATATTTTTGTAGGGGAATCTTACAGGGAATCTAAAATATTCCCTAGAGCTCTAGAGGTAACCTACATAAAACTGCACTAACTTTATAGTCATTTTTCATGATTTTTCACCAGGAATCCAACCGTGTAGTTTATTTCTTCAAGAGAGGTCTACATTTTCAGGCCATCCCCAGAAGTGGAGGTATAAGGTGTCATTTTTTATTTTCTTGTAATTTGATTTCATTTCCAATTAATGAAAGTGGCCTCCCCACACTGGATTAACTTCATTATCAAATTTATTTGTGCCTTTGATCTCATGGTTGCATTTGATATTTTTCTCTTTTATGCATTTATGTTACTTGGTTACATGCTCTTTTAAATGAAATTCTGTATATATCCTTGATTTCAAAGATCTGGATCAAGTTTTGTATTACATAAGGTATTCTTGATGCGAGTTGCATGAGTGAATGCTAACTAGGAATAATCTCCAAATAGGTGAAGGAAAAATCAGATCCTCTGATCTTGAAGTGGGGTGTGAAACACGAAGATGGAACATGGAATATGAGGAAGCTCGAATAGAGGAAGAGAGAAATTATCACAATATTTTCTACACCATGGTAGAGAAAGTTGACAAATTCTTTACAGAATATGAGAAGACAATAAAGCCAGAGAAGAAAGAGCCAGATGATCATGCCTTGGTCAATCATGGAGGTGGATGAGGAGATTTCCTTGAACTACCCTCTCCATCCTCTAGTGACATTTCTTATTCTTCCTCTTCTCATCATTCTAATCGAAATCATAGGAATGCATCTAAAAATCCTTTTTTAAGGTAGATGCAAAGTTTGATATTCCCACGTAAAATGGAGAATGTAATGCATAAAAATTAAATAATTGGATTAGATAGATCAAATTCGACTACCAGATTCAATAGATCAATGAATATGAGGCCAAGATCCAATTAACATCTCTTCGGCTGAGTGGGACCGCTCTCATCTAGTGGGAGAGAAAGTTGCAGAAAGGTAGAAAAAACTTGGGTAATCTCTTTTCTTCTTGGTCCAATTTTTTTTCTACGATAAAATATCAGTTTTATCCTTTGGGTTATCGATAAAATAATTTAATGGAATGGAATTATTTGAGACAAGGAAAGGTTCAAATTGTAAAAATATTCACTTAAGATTTTAGAAAACAAGCTTTAAATTTGGGCATTCCACTTGATTCTCCAGAAAACGTAACAAAGTATATTGGTTCTTTACATAGTTACATCAAGCATTAATTGTTTTTGTTTGAGCCTACAACCATTGATGCGGCCAGTGTGAAGGCCATTCCCTTGAAAGTAGGGGCATGAATGACAAATAATATCAACCCAAGAAATCATATTTCAAACCTCGTAATGTCAAGTTCAAAGGAAAAGGAAAGGGAAAGGACAAGAAGGCAGCTACAAGCAAGAAAGAAGAAGGATCAAATCCATCTTGCACACATTGGAAGAAGGAAGGCCATGATGATAAACATTGTTGGAAGTTTCATCCATATTTCAAGCTAAAGAGATTTGGTGGAAAGGGCAAGAAAAAGACAATGGCAGCCATGCAATAGGTCCTTCGCTCTGATTCTAGTAATGAGGAACACATCACAATAGTGGGCATACAAGGCAACCTTTCTCTTCATGCTAACGAAAATTTTGAATTTCATGCAAATACAATTTCTTCAAATGAGTCTCTTGTTAATGAATGAAAGAGGACTGAATTGTTCCACATTAGAGTTGTGATGAGACATACGAAAGTGAGAACCTTGTTTGATATGGGATCACAAGTAAACTTGATTTCAGAATCCTTGGTTAAGAAATTAGGGTTGGAGACCAAGCCTGATCCAAAACCCTATCCTCTTGGTTGGGTATGCGACAAAGCCAAATTACATGTAACCAAACAATGTAGGGCTATATTTGTGATTACATCCAAACTAGTAGATGAGGTTGACCTTGATGTTTTACCTTTGGATATCTGTGCCATAGTATCAGGGAGTCCATATTTTTAAGACAAGAAAGTAGTTTTGTTTCGCCATGAAAAAAAGTATCATCTTACGAAAGATGAGGTGGAATACATTTCTAGATCTCACCATGCCAAGATCAGTGTCAGTCTTGTAAGTGCAGCTTAAATGAAGAGATTCATCAATTCCAAAAAAGGGTGCATGCTCATGGTTGTGAGAGAAAATGATGCAAAGGAATATGAAGCTTTCCAAGGTTGTGATCCCGCTCATGAAAAAAATGTATAAAATTGTTTCTAACTATAATGGGATTTTTTAGGAACCAAGTGGGTTGCCTCCAAGGCATGATATCCAACATGAAATTCACTTGTAGTAGGATTCTTCTTTACCAAATATTGGTATGTATAGGTTGTTAGCCATTGAGATGGAGGAGATAAAGAAAAAAGTGCAATAATTTCTAAAGAAAGGGGTCATTAGGCCAAGTTCTTATCCATTTGGCTCACCCATCATGTTTGTGCCAAAGAAGGATGTCACATGGAGGATGTGCATGGACTACAATGCACTCAAAAAAATAACAGTGAAGAATCAATACCCTCTCCATAACATTGATTATTTATTAGATCAATTGAAAAATTTTGTCTACTTCACAAAGTTGGACTTGCGAAGTGGCGACCATCAGGTTAAGATTTCATAATAGGATGTATGGAAGACTGCATTCAAGAAAAAATAAGGGTTTTTTGAATGGATGGTGATTCCATTCATATTATGCAATTCTCGAGCCACATTCACGAGGGTGATGAATGAAATTTTCAGACCTTTTCTTGATGATTTTGTACTTGTGTATCTTGATGACATTCTCGTTTTCAGTAGGACATGGGAATACCGTGTGAGTGATGTTAAATAGGTTCTTGCTGTTTTAGAAAAACAAAACTTGTATATCAAAATGTCTAAGTGTGAATTTGATAAAACCCCTTTGGTTTACTTGGGTCACATTGTTGGAGGTTGATAGCCAAAAATAAATACTTCTAAAGTTGATGTGATTGTGAAGTGGCCTAAACCCGCCAATTTTATAGAGGTTCATAGCTTCTTGGGTGTAGTAAAATATTGGAGAAGGTTCATTTCTAACTTCTCCATCATTTCTTCCCCCTTGCATGCATTAACAATTGTGAAGCAAACCTTTCAGTGGGGAGGAAGGCAACAAAAAGCCTTTGATACGCTAAAAGAGAAGATTAGTACTATGCAAATTTTGGCATTATCTAACCTCCAAAAGAATTTTGAGATAAAGAAATATGCTAGTAGCTATGCCATGGGAGCTTTGTTGATGCAACAGAGGAAACCTGTATGTTACCATTCAAAGAAATTATCCCAAGATGTTGTGAACTATCCCACATATGACAAGGAGTTGTATGCCTTAGTCCAAAGCGTGAAGAAATGGAAGCATTATTTGATTGGAAATGAGACCATCATTCAAATAAATCACCAGCCCTTGTAGTACCTCCAGTTGCAAACCAAGCTTCGACAAACACATCATTTCATATGAATGAATTTCCTTCAGCTATTTCACTTGGTAATAAATTACAAGAATGGTATTAGAAACAAAGCGGAAGATATTCTCTCTTGACCTCCTATTTTTGAATCTATTGTTTTTAAAAATTCCTCTTTATCTCTGGAAATTTATGTTAAAAAATATGTTGATGATGAAAATTTTAAGAAGATTTATGCAAAGTTGAATCATGGATCATAGGTGGAAAATTACCATTTGCAAGGAAAATTGTTGTACCATATTGGCAAACTTTTTATTCCCACAAATGACTCAGATACATGTAATCAAAGAGGCACATACCTCTCTTGTGTCAGGTCAGTTTGGTGTAGGGAAAAGAATTTGTCATTTGCAGAGGTTTTGTTATTGGCCTCACATGAAAAAAATTGTGACTCGATATGTAAAGGGATGTGTGTTGTGTTCAGTTTGCAAGCCCAATAATAGACAATTGGGAATCTACACACCACTCCCGATTCCAAGTCATCCATGGGAAAGTGTGTCAATGGATTTTTTTGGCATTTTTCCTTTGTCTATGAGAGGTCATGACTATTTGTATGTTGTTGTTAATCGATTCAGAAAAATGTGTGTTAATTCCTTGTAAAAAGTAGATCACTATAGAGTAGAATTCTCATCTCTCCTTCCAATTTTTATGGGTCCACTTTGGATTTCCCACATATATTGTGTCTGATTGAGAATCTCATTTCATTAGAGATTTTTGGACGAGTTTTTGGATAATGATGGAAACCAAGCTAAAGATGAGTACGAAATTTCTTCCATAGGCCGATGGGTAAACAAAGGTTGTCAACCGCTTAGTGATACATTTACTCCAAGGCTATTGTGGCAAGCATCCCAAGTTGTGGGATGAGCAACTTCCTTATGTACAACACGCATACAACAAGGCAGTGCATTCATCCACTTAGACATCACCATTCGAGACATGCTTTGGATATTTTCCAAAGGGTCCCTTAGACATGGACTTTGGGAGAGATGAATATTCTAGTGAGAAAGATGATAGGGACAAAGCACCAAATTTAATTTCGTTAATTTAGATGATTCACTTGGAATTGCAGGAGAAATTAGAGAAAAGTCAAGCTCAATATAAGGTTGGACATGACAAGCACTGATTTGATCACTAATTACAGGTTGGACAAAGGGTGTGGCTCCACATAAGCAAAGAAAGAATGAAATGGGAAAGAAATAAGTTGAGACTAATTCGATATGGCCCATTCACCATAATAGAGAAGATTGGAGACATTATTTTTCGTCTCGACTTGCGAACATACATGCAGAGGTACTTAGTGGTGAACATTGAAAACTTGAAGCTTTATGAGCTTCCTTTGATCATGGACATCGAATAGGTTGGCTAGGTTCCTACAATGGATGATTTTTCTCCTGAATTCTTGGACAAGCTACTTGAATATATCATTTTTGACAAGAGAACTAGAACTTCACGATGGGAAGATGTGGAGTAACTTTGCATTGGTTTCAAGGGAATGCATCCAATCAAGGCTTGTTGGATTGAAAAAGAGAAGGTGATGGAGTAGTTCCCTCACTTGACAATTTACGGATATAGCTTTTGGCAGCCCAAAAGCTCATTAGTGGGGAGGAATGATCTAGGAGCATCCTAAAAGGCCAAATTTTCAAAGTTCTAAAACTGCATCAAAACTATTCTAAAATCAAATAGCTCATTGTTCTGACTTCAATGGTGCAAATGACACCTAAAACTAACATCGTATGAAGAAGTTATGTCCCGCTGAAGTTTTTTGAAAATAGTTAAAAAATTTGCAGGCTGGGACACTTGGCATGCTAACGTCAACCATATGGATATTGACATTAGCAGGTGATGTGGAAATATGGACGAGGGAGAGCCAATCAAAGAGTGACATGTGGCAGTTTACATCACCAGGACAGTCAGCCGCCCATACAATCCTACAAGGTAATCAAGATGCAACAATTGTCAGCGCCGTCAACATGCCATAATTCTCTAAGGAAGAAACAATTTAGACCAGTCCAGTGACCAATGGAGGTGAATTTTTCACCTACTTAAGATGAAAAGTAACCCTTAAAAACTCTATGGGAAATCGATACAATAGAGAATAAGATAATATAATTTAAAAAAAAGGTCGGCGGCTGGTCAACCAGGCTAACCCGACGACCGACCGACCAATGGCCCAAGGATATATTAACATATATATATATGTATATTGGTTTCCAACGAGAGTTGAGCTCGCTTGATAGGTCTATTCACACCAACACGCATTTGAACTCTGTGCCAAAATGAAACAACAACGGTTCATACAAAAATCTCACACCGGAGTTAAACCATGGAGGGCAGGTCAGGCGGGGGTTCGACGTTGCAACCTCTGCCAGTCAACAAATTTCCACCACTTTTTTGGCATATTTGTGATGATTCAAATCATGCATATTAAATCCCATCCATTCCAACACCATGAGAAGGAGGCCAAATGGTAGGAAAAAATCCCAACACTAAAATATGCACACGAGGATCAAGGTGGAGAGAATATTCCCGACATATTCTGGGGAACATTCCTTGAATATTCATGTATGGTGTTATCACTGGAAAATCAGACAAGAAAATATGACATTATTAAATGTCAGGAAGAAGGATTTATAGGGCTGAGGAACATTGGAGGATTTGAAGAATTTAAAAAATCTTTAAGGTCTAGGAGGAAAATCAAATTGTGCACTGAAGAAACCAGCAAAATGCACCTTTGTGTGCACTTTTCTTCGATAGGCACACCTTTGCGAGGCTTTCCCTCAAAAATCCATGCGGACCTGAGAGTGGCAGAAGTCACTTTCTGGGACCACAAGGCACACTACAGGAATTTGATCCCACACTTGAGGCTGCCTAAGGACAGCCACCCAAGCCTCCTTAGAACCTCAAGGGAGCACACAATGGAATAATGTGGCACACAATGGAATCACATTCCTGCCTTGGGTCACCATCCATCAATGTACTAAGAGAGGGCAGGAGAGTTTGAATTCTCCTATAAAAGGCCACCAAGATATGAAAAAATGGAGAACACATTGTTGTGCTGGCCAAAATTTCCCCAATAAATCCAGCAGTGTGTGATCCAGAGTAGAGATAGAGGGGATTCAGTTGTTGCCCAATCAACAACTCCAATACTTCGGCGTAGAGAGAGGGACTTTACGCCAAGGTAGCTCGAAAGTAAAGACATCTTTGCATTGGGTCTTAGAACTCCCTAGTTTTAAGGGCCCCTTGGCAAGTGGGTAAATGTTTCATCCTTTGATCCTACTAGCACTAAATAAGAGGAGATGTAAGCACCACTGTTTGGATTATTGAAGTTGCTTGACTCTATTTAGAGATTTTGTATTATGTGTTTAGTTTAATTTTTATTTTCTCTCTGGATATGCATGATATATTCTTATCTAGTATGTTTTATGTTTTTACATGTTCACTAACTTGTCGACTCCCTTGATTTTCTACCTGTGACCAGGAACTTAAGAGGAAGAAACCACTCCTCTTAAGTAGGTGCGATTTAGTACACTTGTGCACCAAATCCACCTACACAGGATTGGTGATTCCACTAATTTTATTTCCAATTTTATGCGGTTGTGCCTTTTTGCAGAGACCTCTTTCTTTTCTTTGGAGTTTGGCTAGAACTATCCCTTTTCTCTCCTTCACTTCCTGTTCACCCTCAGTGAGAGGCTAAAGCTTAGAAGCTCCAAAAATTTATTTGTAGGAAAATCGGACGTCTTTTTCACAGACAGACGTGCCCGACTGCATGTGTTTAGCAGTGACCTGCACACAGACTTCGTGCATGTCTGAGCCTTTTGCGCGTTGAAACCAGAAGCATAAATTTGTTGTTATTTCCCTTCATTTCTTGTTTGTAGTGACTGGTATCCCATAATAAATCTACCAGCACTGGTTGAGGTGTCCCATGACTTGTTAAAGCTCACTCTTTGCTATGTTTTAGTAGTTTAAGTGTTAGTTTTAAAAATTTCAAGTTTATTTTCATGAAGAGAACACATAGTTTAATTAGGGGGCAAGTTAGGGGCAATTAACTTGCATTCTGAAATAATTTATGTTTTGCGAATTTAGGCACCAAAAAACACATAGTTAATTAATCAAAGTATGTGGCCCTAGTCGACGCATGCTTAGCTATATATTTTTCATTTTCCTAGTTTAAAATTCATTAGTTTTAGTTCAATTTTTGGCACTAGAATTTGGGACTAGGATCAAATTATCCTTAGAGAGCAAGTAATCTCCAATGCCTTTGCACCCTTGGGTGATCCTAGGCAATCATATGAACACTCTCTGTTGATAATTCACCATCTCCCTATATTTTATAATTTACATTAACTAGGAAACATTGTAAGCATCCCACATCCACACATGTTTTTCTTTTGAGCAAGGAACAACCAAACATAGTTTAAATAGGGGATTTTGAAAAGGATCGCCGCATATCCACATTTTCAAACTATTCTCTTTTTCACCTCTTTCTCACACACATTCAAACCTTAAGTGAATCACAGCCACCTAAAACTAACTTAACTAAACTCATTAAAATCTCCCCACAGGGGCCACAATAGAATTTATAGTTTAAGTTAGGACGAAGGGGGTAGGCATCCAATAAGCCGCCTTGGTCAGTTTAAATCGTGAAACATAGAACTTGACTGTTTAGGGAACTTTTAAATCTACCTATCCTTCCACAACAAAGAAAACTTGAGCACCACAGAGACTCGATTCAGAGGGGGTTAAGCTTAGGCCCAATGTGTGCAGTAGTATTCAGGGCTACCTGACCTGTGTAATACTCGGTACTGGTAGCTGAATTACCAAGAAGCTCAAGACTCGAACGTGCACATGGGACGATGGTACTTAGTGGCCAAAACTAGGGCATCCTTCGCTATAGGTGATGGTGCAAGCAACACTAGATCCTCTACCCTTATCTTGGTCGATTTTCTTCGATTGACTGGGGGCGTCGCCAGTTCTTTCAAGAAGTTGTGCCAGCATTCACAAGATATCTTCTCAAGGCCCAGTTACATTTGAGTGTGTGAGTACGATTAGGTCTTCTAGGATTTGAGTATCATACACAAAAACAACAAAAAACCATATTTTTTGACTGACTGGTCACATAGGATTAATCTAAAGGGAAAATTTATCTCTTATTTTCACTTTGTTTTATGTATGCGATCGGATTTTTTCTTTGATTGTAATCTTAATCCTCTCAAATATTTCCAAAACCATACCTAGTTGACGCAATAACGGATCCAATGGGGCCTCTTCGACCTAAACGTCTTTTGGACCTCCCCCCATTACCGGGAGGGGTTTCAGGTCTTTCTCCATTTAGGCATCAAAGATGGAACACTTCCACCCTTATTGGTTCATCCTTATTGGGGCATCATTAGTTGGGAACCCTAGTCATTCACCCAATGCCACACTGGTGAAAACCCCCATAGGGTCACTGCATACCACTCTTCCCACAAACCCTAGGGGATAGAAGAGCGATACCCTTTCAGGAAGCAAGGTGAAATCACAGCAGGGTACGTCACAGACAAACCCTATACCCAACCATAACTTTGTTTTTTCATAGGGTGCAATGGCTACCAACACATAATTACCTTGCTTAGATTCTTTAAATTTACTAGATTTAACCAAGTTAACAAATGAACCCATTGCATACAACCCTACATGGCCACCCATGACCACGAAGCTCCCTTTGGACATTCCAAAGTTCGAAGGGAAGCAAGCGGAAGACCCCATAAATCATGTTATGATTTTCCACCTGTGGTGTTCATCGAACAACATCGTTGATGATACTATTCAACTGAGAATATTTCAACACACCCTAACCGGAATAGCCACAAAATGGTATGTGGAGTAGCCATCTTCTACACATGGAACCTTTAGTGCCCTCGCTACTACATTCCTGACCTATTTTTCGTTACCCATCCACCATGATTCTGGAATGGAATTATTGACCCACTTTAGGAAAACACTCACCATCCATATCTTAGACCATCTCCATGAATGGCAACGGTATCGTAGTTTGTGCAAAGCTAAACTCAACAATCGAGTTTTGTTAGACCTGTTCCTAAAAACTCTCACCGCAGAGATTTCAAAGGATATGGCACAGCAAAGCCCCATATATGAAGAGGATGCCATTAGTAAGGCCCAATAAATCGAGCTGATTTATACACAGTCAGGATACATTTACAATATCTTGCCTAATGCCATGTGCCTGCAAACTTACAAATAATTTCCAGGCATGTCGAACTCTGCAGACGGTTTGATTGGGTCATTGACCCAAAATCACCTAAGCAGCAACATTCCATACCCCGGTTGATTGGCGCCTCATGGCTTTTGATTTAGACAAATCCACCCCTAGGCTTACCTCAATGGTTGCCTTTCAGATACCATTGTTGGTTCAAAACATCACCATTCATCGATGTATCATTGATGAGGGTGCATCCACATGCATCATGTCAAAGAACATCTGGAAGAAGTTAGGGTCTCCAGAACTAAAGCCATCAAACATCACGCTCAGAGTATACGATGAACGTCCATCAGCTCCTGTCGGTCTCTACCAAAACATCCAGGTCTACTTAGCCAGTAAGACAGTCCTTATAGACATCGAAGTCTTGGAGGCTCAACTGCATTACAATATAATCCTTGGTTGGAGTTATATGTACACCATGTCAGCCATAGCCTCCTCTGTCTTCCGAACTATGACGTTCCCCCATGAGGATCGCATCATTACTGTCGACCAATTGACATACAATGAAAAGAAACCCCTAAAAAATACCTATGTCATTCTACCCTACGTAGACACAGCCCCGACCAGTTCAAACCGTCGTCCATCCTAGGGTCATTCCTAGGAGATCCCCCTGTTATACCTAAGTCATCACTAACTGTCACAGAAGCCTCGGTGTGCATGATACCCACATAGAGCACCGAAGCTAGTCAAGACATGGAGACAAGCCATAATTACATTGATTCCTCGGCCACGACAGCCTCTTTATCCTACGCCGCCTCCCAAACTCCTTTTCTCTATCCCTAGCTGGTTTTGTATCCTAGCAGGTATTGGCCACCGTGGTGTTACCAAACGTATCTTTTGCAATCCTAGTTTGGTACCTGGTCCCACCTACTAGGATGGGAGTTACACACATCACCTCTACAGGGTTATTCCTCCTCAGTCTCGAGGAGGCCCCACCTGTTTAGGAGACTATCGCAAACATCCCTGCGCAAGCTATTCCTACCGCAAAACTGATGATTACGACTAAGAACACTAATAAAAGAGAAATCACCACCCTGCGCCATATGTGACGTAGTAGGCCACCCTACCCACATCTTCCCAAATCTAGACGAACTAAAACTGATCCTTAGGTTTGCGATAGACATCGCGGCAACACGTTCTCATAAAAAGGAACCTGCCACCAAAAGTCAAGGCAAGGCATTGCATACAAATTATGCATGCACTATCTGCAACAATTATGGGCACTATACCCATCATTGCCCAAAGATATTATGATATAGTAACGCTTTACATGCCATTGAGCAATTCTATCAAGAGGATTCCTCCATCCAGTCTATTGGAGATGAACCTCGTGCCATTCTATACGTGTAGGAGGAACGATAGTCGCCTGAAATACTCTCATTCATCTTCGCCCCTCCTGTCATACGTTGCGCATTGTGCGATGAACGTGGCCACTTCATCAAGGAATGTGCATCCCTAGAACTCATCCACAAGTGGTATCCTATAGAGCACTTTTACTATGTTGTTTTGTGGGTAGCGCAATTCTCATGTCCTTTATGTGCTGACAACCACATTTTAGAAAAGTGCCATTATATCCCCCGATTTCACTTAGCACTAGCTAGTTTGAGCTCAACCATAGTCCGCCTCTCCCAAGAAGATGGATCTAACTTTCAATCCATGAAAAACTCGACAACTCAAGAAGATGTGACGAGTAGATCCATCCTCTTTCTGTCAGTTGAAAAATGACAAATCGAGGAACCCTTAGTCACCCCCAACTGCCCTCTGCAGAGAAGACCACCATGTGCGTTGTGTAAAAAGCCAAATCATGTGGTTGCCACTTTCCCTAACCTAGAAGCGCTACTCCGTTGGTACCTAGTCATGCCACCAAGCGAACAGGACATGAATCCCATATGTAGGATGTTTTTCCTAGTGTGTCGGGCAATCACGATGATCACAGTTGTACTTATATCCCGCGAGTACATCCTCTAATCAACATTATACATATATTAGAGAAGAAACGTGAGGATCTTCTCAACCAATATGGAAGGCATAATGCCCCCAGGCAGTCCACTCCATACCCAGGTCACCATAAGGGGCAAGCTGGGAAGGCACACCAACCAAGCATGACTTGGGTTCAACCTAGGATAACATGCGGAATATGCAACCTGATCAGACACTGGATCAATCACTACAAATAACTGAAGCACCTCACAAACAATTTTCGCATAGTCTCTTCTCTCCCGCAAAGACATCTCTCTAACCAAGATAAGATCACGCACAACTATTTTTGGATTTGTTCACACTTCCATCATATAATAAAGTGTGATCATCTCCCTAAGCTTAGAGCGGAAAGAGAGGAATTAAGTCTACACTCCTCAAGAGAGCGAGACATACCCACACCAAAAACTCAGAAATGGAAGCATAATACCTCCTCCTCTACGTATGATCCCTTCTGAGCATCCACTTCTGGGACGAGGAGTAGTGTTGATTCCCACACAATCTAGTTAGTTGGCACAATAGTACCATGCACCATTTGCACCATCCATAATCACGAGCCAGAGGCATGCCCGCTAATAGAAACATTCAGGCACCTCTGTACCAGGCATAATCTCCACCTACCAGAAATTGACCATCCTAACAAAGGATCTAGCCTTGCGCTTACACAAGCTCCCATCATGGAAATTATTCCCCCACCAAACACTAATGATAAAATGCACCATATATGATTCATATCATCATGTATTGGAATTATGACTTGAGCTGTCTTCTCATATTCCATAGGTGTCGAGTCAGCTGCAACTACAAGAGAAGTTATACCTATGACAGTGCAAACCCAATCTGTCTGCACTCTGTCGACCGCGTCTGGTTCCACCACATCGATGATGGAATCCTTTTCATGTCTATCAACCAGCTCCATGTGAACTGAACCTATTTTGCACAACCTTGCACAGTGGTATCCATTCTCTCATCTCATACTGCGCTAAGAAAATATGCTGCAAGAATGAAGGTTGACACCATCATGAAGCAAGGAAGACAATCCTTGAATCAGAAGAAAAACTTGTTAGGAGGATCCTCTTCCATACATGATGAGAGATGGTGGTCACACATGCATATTTTGGAAAAACCAAGGAGGTTTTGGATAGATGATAGCCTCCCATGGGAGACTAACTTCCAAAAACTTCGATCTTCTTTTGAGCATGTGCATGAGCAAGGAGGGTAGCAAGGAAGGACTGGAAACCTTCCACCTTGTACCTTTGGCATGGTAGATGTCAAGGAGGAGGATAATGGGAAGCTTGGCTTTCCAACATACACCTTTGACATGGGACATGTCAAGGACAAGAACAAAAACATGGTATACACTTCAGATGACACACTATCAGTGTTGTCATTGTTGGGCACATTAGATCCCTATTGGAAATCCCAACTTTTGGAGGAATATTCCAAGGATCTTCATACTTGCATGATTCTTGATGACTGGCTACATGAAGAGAGCTATTCAATTCTTGATGGAGTCATTTATAATCATGGTAGGATCTTCTTGTCTATAGCTTCCAAGCTCAAGAAGAAGTTACTACAGAAGGCTTATGAAGAGTTCAATTTCAGCCACACCTATTCTATGAAGCTCAACAATATCATTTTGAGGAGCTATTATTGGGAGGGCTTTGAAAGAGAACTATATCAGCATTGTCAGAGATGCATGGACCTAGTGGAGTTGGAGCAGCAACATGACTCTAAGGAAGAATTAAATAAGCCCTTTCTTTCTCCCCTTGAAGAAGAGAGTAGATCTATGCACCACTCCATTGATAGGAGGAGGATTTTTGGTGAAGAGCATGCTCTTAGTACATCTGTTTTATATTCTGATTTCATGCATTCTTAAACCATGTTTTTACAGGCCATGACTCCAAGGAGGAGTAATATATTTTGTAAGCCTCATGGCCAATATTGGGTCCCAAGAATTTATGAATTGGGCCACTCCTTTGGAAGAACAAGGGAGATTTTTCATCATGATGGGTGCTTCCAAAAGGCACCAAATATATCTCACACTTTAAACTATGGTGAGATGGTATGGGAAGCAAGTAAGTGGTGGGAAAGCCACTTACCACATCTTGATTTGATGCAGGCAAGGGATGCTCTGTGCTGGTTCCACATGCGGGACTATGATCTACCTCCATGTGCACAAATTTCTGATTGTTTGCACATTGTTTTGATCCCCTATATTGATGATGTACTTGTTCTTTTTATGGGGAAGTATGGAGGAAGGAGGGAAGGCATGCATGTGCCCTATGGGATGACTACACTCCCTGTACTTTCTATCTTATATTTCAGGGAGGGCATTGGGAAAACCATGGTTGTTTCATGTGATTTATTGTTTCCTTATGGGATGAGTTTTTTGAAACTCATGAGAACATTGTTGGAACAAGTCATGGATGCATGGATTGGTGATCAATTAGCTTATGAGAGAAGCTTATCCTTTTTTTGTGACACCAATGGAGGAGGAGATAAGTTGCAGCACTCACCTTATCAGTTGCTTGAGGACAAGCAACATTTTGGAGGGGATGACTATAATGTTCCTAATTAGCCCAAGCTAATAGGAATATATTATTTTGTTTTGATTTTCTTGTTGCAAGAATAAAATTGTAAAGGAGGATAAAATGAACTCCTAAAACAACAGAATAAATAAATGTCCATGTGAACAAGGCTAAATCTGGGCTGCCTTAACAAAAAATCCTTATGTTTGAAAGGGATTAAGTCATTTGATTGGGTCAACTAGACCAAATCAACAGCGCTGTCTAGATACATTGAACCACCTAAATGCATAGCACAATTTTAGTTGGAGGCTAATCATGTGAATGCAGCTAAAATATTGACATGGTTTAGGGTTTGACAAGGTTTCCATCTTGTTTAAGGAAGAGGAATACAACATGAGAGGGTTTTTGAACACATTGTCTTGAAAGGATTTTTCTGTTTAGATAATTCACATTCTCTAGATGTTTAGCTGAGAATAGTCTTGTTTAGCACTTGGGTGTTCCTGATCGGGAATCCTGCCTCTTCCCTTGAGAGGCCTCTTGGAAGAGTCTTGCATTTATTTTCGACTACTAGGCATTTGGCCAAGTTCTACTTCCAACTACAACACAGATCCTGTTGAGGGTTTGGTTTTCTTTGTAAGCTGCAACAAGTGGAGGCTATATCTGTTCATATCTAAGCCATTCTAGTGCCTCTTTTCACTGGGAAAGACTTCTATCCCATTGGCAAGAGTATATTGGATCATCAGAGCTCTAGATCCATACCTTGGCATCAGGCCAAATTTTTCATCAAGTCTACAATGAAATTTGTCTTCCAGGACTGTGTTATTTGAAAGAGGAAAGTTGCAGGGAGTTTTGGCAACATTTGAGGAGTGATCTATAGTGATGCGAATTTGTCTCTCACTGTGGTGATCCATGGAGTTTTGTTCTTATCCATGTCATATTCAAATCTGATTTGAATACTCCTATATAAGCTTCAGGAATTCTGTAAAAATCTGCAGATCTATTGCATGAGATCTCAGATCTACTCCATATGCTTCATGTTTTGCTGAAAACCCCAAGGGGTATGTAAAATAGAGATATTTTAGTGTACAGATATGATATAGATCTAATATTTTGTACACAGATCTGTTCTAGATCTGAGTTGTAACCTACAACTGTTGTATGCTCATAAAAATAATGTTGTCAAGGCTTTGCAGTGAAATATATTGTGGCAACACCTCTTTTAGAGGGTTTTTCTCATGAAAGTCTTCCATATTTATCTTGTACATTGATTGGGCCACATTTTAAATCTGATTTACCATTGTATAAGCTATTTTTGAGCCATCATATTTGTCTCTTACTACTTTCATCTAAAACTGCGTTATTTTTTGGGCAGTGTTACTTTGTGTTACTGCAGTCCCTTCTTTGGGCAGTTTTCAAGCCATACTAGGTGTGGGAGATCTGTTTAGCCCACCTAGTTTTATTTGTTTTAGATCTCCTCTTGGAATTGGGTCTTAGATTATTATATCTAATGGATCTAAGGGCTGATTTCTAGTGTTGTAGCATACATTCCTGAAAAATGCGTTTTTTAGGCATGTCTTGCTAGTAGTCCCTATTTGGGAATATTATAGTGGTATCTATAATATCCCAAAATAGGGAAAATCAACACTATTGGGAATATCTTAAGATATTCCAAAAGTGGAGCTACAACAATCCATGAACATAATAATGAAAGATCAGTGTACATCAACTCAAAAAATGTAAGAAGAACATCTAGCCATATTATTAGTTTTATAGCAGCAAATAGATACAAGATCTTGAGGAAAGAGTTACTCAAGTTAGGCAAAATCAGCCTCAAGAAACATGTACATAAGATATGACAAAACACTGCTACACAAGAATTCCCAAGACTATGACTGTGCAGTTTTATAAGAAGAAACTACTGCTAGCATATGTCAATACATGGATATACAACTGTATGGCTCATACAACATTGGGAGTGAATATCTAAGCTCCCGAACACAATTCTAGTCAATCCTGGAAGGATTGGCTGAAATATGCAAAACTGCAGAAATGTCAAAGTTGCAGTAGCAGCTACAACTCAAGAAATAGAACCGGATGGAGATGGTTGAAGATGCTGGATCAGAAAAATAGACCTCCTCCAATGGATCTTCAAAGTGAAAGGCTGATACTATCACTGAAGATCTCATCCTCCAATAATCCTGCAGATCCTCACTGCAACTGCACACTGAAAGTAACGTAGTCTGGAGAAGGGACTGCGCTGTAGGAGAAATGAAATATTTTGGCCAAGTGTCAAGATTTGAAATAAGCTCTAGAATCTTCCTCACTGGTGTCCCAAAGGAGAGAAATCTTCCCCCTTTGAAAAACAAGCCCAGAAGTGGTGTTGTCAACCCTCCACTGCAACACCCTGCAACACAACCCAACTCTCAACAGAAACTGCACTATAGCTGAAGGAGGTAGCTTGGCCTCAAGCCTAGATGTGGAGAAATGAAGTGCAAGATCCTTCAAGAAGCCTCTCTTGAAAGGAGAAGGAATTCCTAAATAGGAAATCCTTGTGCTAATCAGCACTGCAACTCTGCTAAACAGCAAGATAATGCACAAAGTCTAAACAGACCAAGAAATCAATAATCAATAACCAGAATAACAATGGTTGCATTGCCGTCCTTTTAAACAAATGGATTTTTGTGTAACCAGCTCCAAAAATAGAATAAAAGAGATATCAATGCCTTAGAAATAAGCCACTTCGAGGGGGGAACCTCCAATACATTACATAAAATGAACAATTCTTGGATGATCCAATTTACAAAACCTCCTTTCTATATATAGGAGTCCGTGGGGCTATAATGTAATCCTAGTGGGCCACAATGTAATCCTATCCGACCTAACAATAATAATTTAAGGGCACAATAATAATAAAATGGGGGTTACAAGGGTACAATAATAACAATAAGGGGGCTACACTAACAACAATAAGGGACTATACTAGTAATATAGGGACCTAACATGCCCCTCTCCTTCAAAAAAGTGTTGTCCTCAACACTTGAGTAGCTCTAGGTGATTTTGTATAAAATTCTCATCGTCCCATGTAGAATCTTCAGTGGGTAAGTTCTTCCACTTGATGAGATACTCTGAAATTGATCGATTCCGTAGTTGTCGAGTTCTTGTTTCCGTGACCGCTTCAGGTTCCAATATGATTTTTCCTTCCTCATCAAGTTCTGGCAATATTGTTTGAACTGAAATATTTTCACCTATAACCTTCTTTAAGCATGAAACATGGAAAACTGGATGCACTCGTGAAGAAGCAGGAAGCTCCAATTTGTATGCGATAGTACCAATCTTTTGCAACACCTTGTAAGGACCATAGTACTTTGGCGATAATTTATTATCCTTCTTAGCTTGCTTGAGGGACATTTGTTTGTATGGTTGTAGCCGTAAAATACCCAATCTCCTACATCAAAACTTCTCTCGCTGCGATGTTGATCTGCCTGTTGTTTCATTCAATTTTGTGCCAAATTCAGGTTATCCTTTAAGAGTTGGAGAACTTCTTGCTGATGCTCGATGTGATCTTCCACTGCTTGAACCTTCGAATTTTACCTTAAAGATGATGTGATGGATGGTGGATGATATCCATAAAGTTCCATAAATGGGGTCATTTTTGCTGCAGTATGGAAGGAAGTGTTATACCACCATTCAGCAAGAGGTAACCACTCGACCCATTGTGTTTGTTTATCAGATACAAAACAACGAAGATATCCTTCCAAACATTTATTTACTATCTCAGTTTGACCATCAGATTGAGGATGATAAGATGATCTATGAGCCAATTGAGTACCCAAACAAGAAAATAACTCCATCCAAAAATTTCCAGTAAAAATGGGATCTCTGTCGCTCACAATAACCCTTGGGCTTCCATGTAGCTTTTGAATTCTGTCCATAAATGTAGTAGCAACTGTACTTGCTTTAAATGGATGAGATAATGCACAAAAGTGCGCATACTTGGTAAGTCTATCAACTACCACCATGATGACATTCTTTCCTTCGGACTTAGGTAAACCTGTGATAAAATCCATTGAAATCTCCTCCCAACGTTGACTTGGAATGGATAAAGGTTGTAGAAGTCCCGGGGTCTTAATTGTCTCCACTTTATTATGTTGGCAAACCAAACATTCCGCCACAAACTTTTGAATATCGGATTTAAGGCCATCCCAAAAAAATTCTTTCTTCACCCTGTGGTAAGTTTTTAAAGATCCTGAGTGTCCTCCTAAAGGAGAAGTGTGCAATTCCAGAAGAATCTTTTGTTTTAGTTGGGAATTCTTACAAAGATATAAGCGATCTTTGTACCATAAGGAATCATTTTTCCAACTAAATGTATCAGATGTACTAGGATCTGGCTGCAACTTTTGAATGAGTGTCCATACATCTTTGTCCTTCTTCCATTCATCTCTTGCTTCGGTTATCCAATCTGGTTGGATAATAGAAATGGCACAAAGCAATGCTTCCACCTCTTCATTCTTTCTTGAGAGTGCATCTGCAACAACATTAAGCTTTCCTTGTTTGTAGATTATTTCAAAGTCATAACCCAACATCTTTGTGACCCATTTTTGCTGCTCTTCTGAAGATAGTCTTTGTTCCAAAAAGTGTTTAAGACTATCATGATCAGTTTTTACCTTGAAGTGTCTTCCCATTAGGTAAGTTCTCCATTTCTTTAGTGCATGCAATATTTCTAACATTTCCTTCTCATAAATAGGTTTCTGTAAATACTTTCCTTTGATTGGACGACTTTCAAAAGCAATGGGTCTTCCTTCTTGCATTAAAACAACACCAATTCCATTTCCTGAGGCATCACATTCCACAATAAAGGTTTTTGTGAAGTCCGGCATAGCTAAGACTGGTGCTAGGCACATTGCCTCTTTAAGATGTTCAAAGGCCTTAGTTGCTTCAGGAGTCCATGAAAATGCATCTTTCTTCAATAATGTTGTTAGAGGTGCTGCTATTCTCCCATAATTCTTAACAAACTTGTGATAATACCCTGTTAACCTGAGAAATCCTTGCAACTTCTTTATGGTTGTGGGGACTTTCCATTCCTTAATGGCTTTAATTTTGTTAGGGTTTACTTTAACACCCTCGCGAGATACAATATGACCCAGATATTCCACATCTTGCACTCCAAAGAAACATTTGGATTTTTTTGCATATAATTGTTTCTCCTGCAATAGTTTGAGCACCCTGTCAACATGTTCAACATGATCCTTCCAAGACCTGTTGTAGATTAGTATACCATCAAAAAATACTAGCACAAATTTTCTAAGGAAGGGTTTGAAAATAGAATTCATCAACCCTTGAAATGTAGAAGGTGCATTGGTAAGGCCAAAAGGCATGACCAAAAATTCATAATGACCCTCATGAGTTTGAAATGTTGTTTTGGGAATATCTTCAGTATTCATTCTAATTTGATGATATCCTGAACGAAGATCCAACTTGGTAAAATAAATTTCTCCATGTAATTCATCCAATAATTCATCAATCACAGGAATGGGAAATTTGTCTTTAATGGTGAGTTTATTGAGCTCCCTTTAATCCGGACACATTCGCCATGATCCATCCTTCTTGTGTACCAATACTACAGGAACAAAGAAAGAACTTTGACTAGGTTGAATTATACCCGCCTCTAACATTTCTGCAATCATACGTTCAATTTCGCTCTTTTGGAAGTAAGGATATCTATAAGGCCTGATGTTTGGAGGAACACTTCCTGAATAAAATGAATAGCATGATCATGATCACGAATAGGTGGGAGTCCTTTGGGAGTTTCAAACACCTTGGAATGATTGTCCAAGACTTGTTGGAGATCTGCAAAAATAGATGATTTTGATGTCGGAACTTTTAGTGAGCATAATTGTGCAATTACGCCTCGTTGTTCTTTCTTTAGAAGCTTTTTCATGACATTAGAGCTTATTATCCTTCCTGCCTTCCCTTCAATACCCCGTAATTCGACTTCCTTTCCTTCTGAAAAAAATTTCAAGAAAAGTTCTTGAAAATTAAAAGCTACCGTCCCTAAAGATTGTAACCATTGTACTCCTAGTACAACATCAGCACCACCCATAGGAATGGAAAGCATTGGACTTGTCAACACATATTCCCCCATGGTTAGCTTGATATTATGGCATTTTCCAGAGCAATTTATAGTTCCTCCATTTGCAACCGTCACTTGACATTCTGGTGCTGGGTATAGGAAACAATTTAATTCCTTGGCTACCTTACAATGAATAAAATTATGGGTGCTACCTGAATCAATCAACACTATTACCCTTTTCTTCTTGATTTTTCCTTCTATCTTGAGAGTTTGAGGAGTGGTAATTCCTGCCAGTGCATTACACTATATGGTCAGATTCATTTCTTCCTCTTCTAGGGTTGGTTCCTAGTGTATATCCTCTTCTTGTTCATTTTCTTCTTCCTCTTCACAATCTATGTAAAATAATTTCTTCTCGGCACACTTATGACCTTTAGTGTATTTGCTATCACAACTGTAGCAAAGCCCTTTTTCTCTTGTTTCTTCCAATTGTTGTGGTGTCAACCTTGTAGGTTGTGGAAATCTAGATGTATCAACACTTCCTTCTTTATAGAATTGAGTGGTAGGCTTCCTTGTCGCCATAATTTTACATTCAACTTTTCTTGCCAACCTGAATGCCAATGAATCAGGTTCCAGAACGCGAACTTCATGTTGGATGTTATCCTTTAAAGTGCCTATGAAGAGATAAATCCTGTGTTCCTCTGGAATATCAGTTACCCTTATATTCAATTTTTGGAAATCCTCAATGTGCTACCCCACTAAACCCTTTTGTTTGAGATTTATCAATTTGCTAAAGAATGTGTTTCTCTTTGTATCCTCATAATGTGCTATCATTTCTTCCATAAAAATTGACCAAGTGACAATTTTTTTACGGGAGAAAAGCCATCGATACCATACAAATGTATTTTGTTCTAAATGTAAAGTTGCAATGCGTACCTTTTGTGTGTTTTGCACATTATGGAGATCAAAATATTGTTCCATCTGTAGTATCCATGTTACAGGATCCTTTCCATCAAACTTCCTCATATCCATTTTTGGAATATGGTGGTTCTTCCCGCCAACATTAGACTTTATGAAATCACGATTAACATTTATTTTGTTCTCATCATGAGGTTCTTCTACTATATTTTCACCATTAGGAAACATTTCTTGTATCAACTTGGTCAAACCTTCGATGTCTTCTTTTAGATCATTCTTCATGTTTTTCATGTTGTTTTCCATGTTGTCTTTCATGTCATCCATCTTAGCTTCCATGCCAGCTTCCATACCATCCATCTTAGCTTCCACACCTTTCTTCAAACCATCCATCTTCTCTTCCACGCCCTTCTTCAAAACTTCCATTTCATTTTTTATTGCTCTTTGTGAGAGTGAAATTTGTTGCACTTGCTCTTGTAATTTTGATAGATCATGTTGCAATTCTTCATCTTCATGAGTCATAGTAGACCCTTCTGAAGGCTTAATGGGTGTTGAATTATTTTTACGGGGCATCTTTTAGAACCCAATATTGATATCTATTCTACAATATGCCCTTGGAATCAATTCAAATTGATTCTTCAAACAAGACTTATGCAATTCGGAAAAAAAAAATACACACCTTTTTCTTGCTTTTGAGGAGCTCGATATTGAAATTGGATTATCTCTGTGTTTGCGGCTCTTCAATATTTTAAATTCATCACTGAGGTAGCCCTATGAATTATCTTTTGAATGCCACAGGTCTGACCTGATTTGGATTCTCCAAGACAACATTGTGTCCAATCTCCCCCAATGACCTAATTATGGACTGGTTCAGTAGAGCTAACTTGTATGACTTTCCACGTATTACTTTTTCGTCCTTTTTCTCTGAAATGGATAGCCAAGAAACTACACTATGTGTACTTGCGACCACTTTTTACGGCACTCCAATCCGATGCCCAAAGAGAGAGTTATTCAAATTTTCCCACGATCACCTCTTTGAGATGAAATTTAGGAGCCTGAAAAAACACTACCTTCCACAGATCATATCTCCAAAAATGTTGCGAACCAAGCTCTGAATTTTTTTTAAAAAGTTCCTCAGGATTTCAGCTTTGTACCATACAAATTTCAGATTCTGAACCTTCGTATAAACACAGTTATAGCACAAATGCCACGATGACCTGTTTAGGAGCCTGAAAAAAGACCTAACTTCCACAGATCATATCTCTGAAGATATTGTGAACCAAGCTCTGAAATCTTTAGAAAATTTTCCTCAGGATTTCGGCTTCGCACCCTAAAAATTTCAGCTTCTGAAACTTCGTAGAAAAAAATTTATAGCGAAAATGCCACGATGACCTTTTTGGAGCAGCAAAACCCTAGAATCCAAAGCTCTGATACCAAATGTTGTGTAACCAACTCCAAAAATAGAAGAAAAGAGATATCAACGCCATAGAAATAAGCCACTTCGAGGGGGAAACCTCCAATACATTACATAAAATGAACAATTCTTGGATGATCCAATTTACAAAACATCCTTTCTATATATAGGAGTCCGTGGGGCCATAATGTAATCCTAGTGGGCCACAATGTAATCCTAGCTGACCTAACAATAATAATATAAGCACACAATAATAATAAAATGGAGGTTACAAGGGTACAATAATAACAATAAGGGGGTTACATTAACAACAATAAAGGACTATACTAGTAATATAGGGACCTAACATGGAAGCCCTCTCACCATGGGTCGTACTCATTAGGGTTTCCTCCACCAAGGAATCTCCCTCCCATTCATACTACGTTGTCTCTCAAAGTGTTCTCCACCTCCTATCCCAGCGCTTTTGACTTGGTCAAACTTGACCTTGTCCTTGTGCAAATGTCCTCTTTCACACTTGAGGGTGTGAAATCAAGCTCTTATGAATATCCCTTTTCACACTATGAGTGATTTTGTTCATTTTTCTACAATGTATGGGTGTCCTTACCCATTTATTTATCTCCTAGGTGACATGACCAAAAATTAATATTCCAATTAGCTGCATGCTAATTTTGGAATATTACAGTCCTCCCCTCCCAAATTTTTCTTGTCCTCAAGCAACTGCAAGGATAGAACTGAGAAGCCTCCTCTTCTTCCCCTATAGCATCCTCATTTGATAAAATTCTCCAAGGATCAAGATGTTGTCTCGTCAATATATCTCCAAGTTGTCCCTCCCAAGTATGTAAGCTAGCTTTTGGTGTGTATCCCAAATAGCTATCATCATGTAAAACATCCATGGAGGCAAAAATGGGCTATCTAAAGGCCTTATTTAGGCATGAGGTCTGATATACATTGGGATCTACCATCTCCATATGAATCTCCCATCCCCAAGCTATCAACCATACAAAATGAGCCACCCTCCAAAATGGTAACTCATGCAAATCATCCTCCACCTTGAGCTATTGCAATATAGGTGGGCTAAAAATATGATCATGGTAGACAAGATAGCCTACCCCATGTTGTCCTCATCTCCACTTATGGTAAGTGTAGAGTTTTTGTTGATCCTGGGCTGCAATAATGTTGCCTTCAAAAGGCCAGATGAAGACTAGATCTCCAAAGATCTCTCCTCCAACGTTGTGAATCAAGTTGGCCCAAACCATCCTATATGTGATGAATAGGATATTCTCACCACATGACATCCAAATGTGAAGAATACTGTAGGTATATAGTGCTGGAATGTACCAATAGTCTCCCAAGTATTCACATCGTAGTTTTTCAAACTGCTTCTTCAGAAAATTACATGGAAAAATGTTTCTTGAAGAATGGCTAGTTGTGCATGTCAATACATCTACTAGTGAATAGTAAATGGCTTGGTGAATCAACTGAGCATACATAAAATAATAATGAAACATTTTCCCAAGGCTACATAAAAGATGGTTGTCTCCATCATACAATTTGGCCCAATGTTGAACATGGAGCTCAATGAAAAGCTCGCCCTCTTGTGGAGCAATGCACTAAATAGGAATGGTAAGAATATGAAAATAATGTGTTAGAAAATCAATGGATGCAAAAAAAATATTCTTACCATGGGTTGAGACTAACATTATGTATATGGATAATTCCTCCATAGTGGTATGACACACTCCCATGAAGAGGAATGAACCATATGCTGCATGAAGATCACCCTTCTTATACTTGGAAATCTAAGTTAAGAAGATCATATCTCTGTAATAGATGTTTCCATCCACTACTCCATCAATCTCACTTCATCCTTTCTCACCAAGTGTATCAATGGTGAAGTGATCCTGGGGACACTCCATCAATAACCCAAAGCTCCCAAGTGGCAGCATTGTTGGCCCATGCAAATAAGCTCCTGCCAACTCATACCTCCATTCTTTGACATGCTCCTTGTCAAAGACATCTCCCATAATTCTTCTACACATAAGAAGTTCCAACTTCCTCCCAAAGTGGAAGTACCTCTTGATCATCTAAGGCCAAGGAGTAGCCCCTTTTCACCATGATAGTGCCATCTCCTACTCCTGAAACATCATGCAAAGTGTGAGAGCAATTCTACCCTTGCTCTCCCAAGGTCCTCCAAAGCAACAAAATTTTTTGTTGCCTCCTCATACCTCCATCATACAAATCATGAGGTGAAGAAATAAAGATCACATCATCATAATGCATCCACAATCCTTGTTGCCCAATGATGCAAGTATCCTGCCAAAATCCTTCCTCCCTCATACCCTTTGAAAGAGGATATGTCTCAAGATGGCCAAACTCTTTTAAGAGTAGCCAACGTAACCATGCCTCCTGCTGCCCATTGTCATAAATTTTCAAATAGCTCACAAGATTCTTGCTCTCCATCCACACCCATTCATCCAAATGTGGATGCCTCACATCATGCTCAATCTTGGCATCCTTCCTATGAAGACTACCATCCTCCCAAATCAGATTTCTGTCTTTGCATTTCTTGGGACATTGAAATGAAATCTCCTCAATCACCAAGTTTATCCCATAAGGATCCAAATAGGTGGTAGGCAAAAACCTCCCATCATGATGTGTAGGGCTCATCAATAAGTATCCAACACACACATGAGAGATGTTATACATCCTAAGATGTCCTCCATAATCTATATATTCCCCTATGGTTATGTATATGGGAAGATCATTGGAATATTTCAACAATGGTTGGGTCCCCAACTCATCATTGTTGCTAAATGACAATGTTGTTAATATTTCCAATGGTGTACTTGTTGTCTCATGCTCCAACTCAAGGATGAACATAGGGTTTTTTGTAAGTTTGTTTGGAAAAATATTCATTCTCTCCTCCAAGTTTTCAAACCCCAACCTCAAGTGTGGTATAAAACTCATCAATGGTATATGAGGATGATGGTTCCTCCCTTCCTTGATCAAGTCAAGGTTGCACAGCGTAGTGCAATTCTGTTGCTCCATATTGGCAGTATGCAATGGTACATATCCCTCCATAAGATGTGTAGAAACAATATGAATATAAATTGGAATTTTAGGCATACCGTGTTGAAATTTGGAATAATCTTGTATGGCTGCAAGAGTTTCTTCCTCCAAGGTGTTGGCTCCCCCAGCTGCTGATGTTGAAGGCTACTCCTCCAAGGTAGTGACAGTGCTAGTACAAGTCTCCTCAAGTGGTGGTGAGGGCTTCTCTTCCTGTGATCTTTCTTCATCAAATCTTCTGATCATCCTTTGAGTGAAATATGAAAAATTAGATAATCTTGCATGTTCCACATGGTTGAACCACCAAGTTCTTGCTTCCCCTTCAAGGTGCAGTGCTGCAATCTCTACAACCTCTCTTTCTACCACTGGGTGTAGTAGGAAGAATGCTTTTAGCTTCATCACCCAATCCTTTGCTGCACATGTGAGTGACCCATCAAAATTGGTCATTAGAAATCTATTGCCTCTTATCATCCCATTGCTGTAGGGCCTCCTTTCTTCTTCCAGCTGAATAAACTAAGAAAGAGCTAGAGTTTTTCCGAAAACTCTAGGCTAAGATTTGTATTTTGCAAGGTACCTTCTTATAATTTCAGATTACAAGTGTTCTTCATGCCTCTGGTATTCTCCTCTTAGAGAATAGGAAATTCATGGCTCTTCCTCTTCTTCAAACCCTCTACGAGTCTCATTGCATCTCTTCTCCTTCATCCGCTTCACCTCCTTGGAGAGGTCCTTCCTGGATCTGAAAAGTGATGAGAGCAAGCTCATTCTTTTCATCATCTCAATATCTTATTATTCTTATCTTCTTTAGTGCATAACAATTGGAAATCACAAGCTGAGCCAAGATTATGCTTTGATACCACTGTAATATCCCAAAATAGGGAAAGTCAACACTATTGGGAATATCTTAAGATATTCCAAAAGTGGAGCTAAATCAATCCATGAACATAATAATGAAAGAGCAGTGTACATCAAATTAGAAAATGTAAGAAGAACATCTAGCCATCTTATTAGTTTTATAGCAGCAAATAGATACAAGATCTTGAGGAAAGAGTTGCTCAAGTTAGGCAAAATCAGCCTCAAGAAACATGTACATAAAATATGACAAAACACTGCTACAAAAGAATGCCCAAGGCTATGACTGCGTAGTTTTATAAAAAGAAACTACCGCTAGCATATGTCAATACATGGATATACAAATGTATGGCTCATAAAATATTGGGAGTGAAGATCTAAGCTCCCAAACACAATTTCTAGTCAATCCTAGAAGGATTGGCTGAAATATGCAAAACTACAGAAATGCTGGAGTTGCAGTAGCAGCTGCAACTCAAGCACTGGAACTAGATGGAAATGGTTGAAGATGCTACATCAGATAAATATACCTCCTCCAATGGATCTTCTAAGTGAAAGGATGATCCTATCACTGAAGATCTCACCCTCCAATAATCCTGCAGATCCTCAATGCAAGTGCACACTGAAATTAACGCAATCTAGAAAAGGGACTGCACTGTAGGAGAAATGAAATATTTTGGTCAAGTGCCAAGATCTACAATAAGCTCTAGAATCTTCCTCACTAGTGTCTCAAAGGAAAGAAAGATTCCTCCTTTGAAAAACAAGCCCAGAAGTGTTGTTGTCAACCCTCCACTGCAACACCTTGCAACACAACCCAACTCTCAACAGAAACTGCACTATAGCTGAAGGAGGTAGCTTGGCCTCAAGCCTGGATGTGGAGAAATGAAGTGAAAGCTCCTTCAAGAGGCCTCTCCTGAAAGGAGAAGGAATTCCTAAATAGGAAATCCTTGTGCTAAGCATCACTGCAACTCTGCTAAACAACAGGAGAATGCACAAAGTCTAAACATACCAAGAAATCAATAATCAATAACATGAATAACAATGGTTGCCTTGCCATCCTTTTAAACAAATGGAAGCTTTCTCACCATGGCTCCCACTCATTAGTGTTTCCTCCATCGAGGAATCTCCTTTCCATTCATACTGCACTGTCTCTCCAAGTGTTCTCCACCTCCTATCCCAGCGCTGTTGACTTGGTAAAACTTGACCTTGTCCTTGTGCAAATGTCCTCTTTCACACTTGAGGGTGTCAAATCTAGCTCTTATGAATATCCCTTTTCACACTATGAGGGATTTTATTCATTTTTCTGCAATGTATGGGTCTCCTTACCCATTTATTTATCTCCTAGGTGACATGAGAAAAAAATAATATTCCAATTAGCTGCATGCTAATTTTGGAATATTAAAAATAGGTTTCGAGTCAACTGCAACTACGAGAGTAGTTATACCTATGACAGTGAAAACCCAATCTGTCTGCACTCTATAGACCGCATCTGGTTCCACCACGTTGATGATGGAATCGTTTTCATATCTATCAACCAGCTCCGTGCGAACTGAAACTATTTTGCACAATCTTGCGCAGAATCAATCCCCTTCAGGATCCCTATTCCATTCAGATGAAGACATCCTCAAGGCCATAATGGAGCCTGATTATCCATGGGATGCAATGCATCATCGCTCATTTTTTCTCCCCAAAAATGTGTTCAATCGTGACAAGACAAAAGAAAAAGAGATTTATGCGATCGAATCAAAATATTTCCTCCCCTCAGGGGAAGTTGATTGGTTCAAGAACCCCATCCTAACGTCTGATGTGTTCGAGGAAGGAAACATGTCAAACATCTCATCTACCATCAAAGTGAACATATCCCAAAATCCTAGAAAGGTTGAAGAAATCTCACTGGGGGCATCATGTTCTCCAGAAGAAATAACATCTTATACCCAATTGCTACAAGGGTATAGAGATATATTTGCATGGGACTACTCATAAATGCCTAGGCTTAGTCCCCATATCGTAGAGCACCAGATTGAAAATTGGCCTGACGTACCTCTAATACGCCTGAAACAGTGTCAACTGCACCCATCAAAGGCATAAGCAATAAAACAAGAAATCGAAAAGCTTCACAAAGCCAGGTTTATCTACCTCATTGCTTACATATCTTGGATTTTCAGCCCTGTTCCTCACATGAAAAAACAGGGCACCATATGTGTTTGCACCGATTTTCAAGATTTGAACAAAGCATGTCCCAAGGACAATTACCCTACCCCATTCATACACCAAGTCATTTATGCTTGTGCGGGTCATGAGGCCCTCTCCTTCATGGATGGATTCTCTGGGTACAATCAAATTCAAATCCTTCACACCGATCAGTACAAAACCATTTTCACTACCCTCTGGGGTACATTTGCATACAAGTAATTCCATTTGGCCTAAAAAAAGCAGGAGCCACCTTCCAGAGAGAAATTAATTACATCTTTCATGACTTGGCACATCTTATCCTCGCCTACTTGGATGACGTAACCGTACGATCCAAGAAGTGCTTAGACCATATCAAGAATCTGCAACTGGTATCCCAATGATGCTGATAATACAACCTACGCTTGAACCCTCTCAAGTGTGTCTTTTGTGTCACAACTAGAAGAATTTTAGGTTCTATCGTGTCCCAGCAAGGAATTCGAGTGGACCCCCTCAAGTTCCAAGACATCAAATAGGTAGCCCCACCTCAAACCCTCAGGAAACTACAAAGCTTACAGGGGAAGCCAAATTTATTGAGACGTTTCGTCCCGGATTACGCCACTTTCACGGAAGAGTTCCTTCGTCGGGACACCCCATTCAAATGGGATGACCATGCCCAACAAGCATTCGAACCACTGAAAGGCACATTGTCTTCAACACTGCTCATCAGTCCCCCAGACTATGACAAAGATTACATCCTGTATCTATCAGCATCCAAGACTGCTTTGGCCAGAGTGTTGATCTAAGAAGGCCCGGATGGGAAGGAGCACCCGCCACCTACAAACCTAATAAAGCCTGGGGACCAAGATGCATGAACATGAAGAAAATACTACCCGAGAATTGATTCATGCAACTAAAAGCTCGCCACCAAATCATCTTAAAGAAATATGACCGCCCGCCGTCATCGTGGATATTAAACCCATCAAACACCGCTCACACACGCCACCTAATAACTCTATCGGATATTTATTCTCCAAGAACATGATTTGGCGCTTTGTTCTCAATATATGCAAGGACCCAGTTAAGAGTTCATTATGACCCCAAGTCACACAAGCGGCTCACCAAATAGTTTATCTGCTACCATATGAACATCTCCTTCCTCGTAGCAACCATGTGAATCTGGTACCGAGAGATATCCTCCTCTTCACGAACCCAATTCCTCGACCTCATATCACTCTCGCATAGACCATATCTACCAAATCTCCTGATACCTCCTTATGGGAGATGTCTTATACTGATGCGGAATAGACACCATTTTACGTCGATGCCTTACTCACGACCAAGTGGAACAAGCCCTTAATGAATGCCATGGCGGAGCTTGCAGCGGTCACCTCTCCAGGATGGCCACCACCCAAAAAATCCTATGAGCATGATATTTCTGTCACTACGGAACGACTGCGTAGTCAAGAGGTGTGAGTGACAAGCCGCTTCGCTCATAAGGCATGAGCCCCTCTTGCTCCCCACACCCCGTCATCATGGCCGGCCCTTGCAAATGGGGGATCGACGGCGACTCTGCAACCTAGCACTGTCGAGCAATCATAAACACATCATTGCAGCTTGCCGATTATTTCACCAAGTGTCGAATTCATGCTCACACATGACAACACCGCAAACCGCTCACACAATTTTAAGTTTAACCATGTCAGTCGTTTTACCGATGTTCCTAGAGTTAGCCTCTGACCATGGGAAACACTTTGAGAATGAAGTTTTCCAGGAGCTATCTAACCACCTCTGATTCACCAATGAATTTGCATCACCATGCTACCCCGAATCCAATGGACAGGTAAAATTTTTGAATAAATTTATCAAAACTATGTTACAACGCATGGTGAATAACCATAAAACCAACTGGAACCATATGATTTTCTCTACCCTATGGGCATACCGCACGGCCGTGAAATTATCCACTAGTTTTACCCCCTTCCACTTGGTATATGGAGTTGAAGCTGTGATTCCCATATAATGCGAGATCCTTAATTTACATGCCACCATCGAACTCCTCGATGATACACAGCCTCTAGAACAATGTCTAGTACAACTAGAGTTCATCGATGAAAGCTTATAGTAGTCGTTGCAACACAATGAGGTCCACAAGAAACAAGTAAAAGCATTGTTCAACCACCACATCAACCCTCTTTCATTCACTGAGGGAGAGCTAGGCCTCTACTACGACGTCACAAAGGAAGCCCTAGGGCCAGGAAAGTTTGAAACTTTGTGGAAAGGACCCTACATTATAAGACATTGCCTCCTCAAGGGGGCATACGTCTTGACAGAGCCGGATGGAAAATGTACCAGAAACCCCATCAATGGCCTTTACCTCAAGAAATATTACCCATAAAGGGCCAAGAAGGCCCACCCCTAGATTCAATGTACACAGACCCAAAAAATTTAAAATACTTGTCACAAAATATGCTCTAATGTCACAATGTATTATCAATCCGACCATTACTTTGGATTCGCTGATGGAGCATCACGATGGTCTCAAAGTTTAGTAGCAACTGCCTAGGTCATCTACCATCCTAACCGATCGCTAGTTTGCACTAATGGTGTATGCATCAGTTCAACAACACACAAACAGGAAGAATATGATGTCATCATCAGACTTATGTGTGACACCCTCAAGCAGGGCATACGCTGTATGCATATCTACCTCAATCCTGAGTTAGTAGTGTCGTAGTTAAGACAACCATTTCAGATACAGGATTCACATATGTTTAGAAAATACTTGCGTGTAAAAAGATTAAGCTGAAAATTTGACCACATTACATTCACAAATGTACCAAGAAATCAAAACCAAACAGCTGATCGCATAGCTAAAAATATTCTAAACCGTAATGCATCTCGGATAAACCATCATACATAAAAAACCAAAAACATAGGAAACATAGATATCCATCAGCATAGCATAATCCATAAAAAAATAGGGGGCACACCATGTAGAGCCGCAAAAAATATCTCTCATATATACCAAAAAATATATGTGTCTAAGTACAAAAAATATTGTCTCTGACCCATAAGTCAGCCCAAAAGATACAAATATACAAGTTGACAAAAATAGGGGAAAGCATCCTCATAATGGATGCTTTCCCCGTGTACAATAAAATTCTAGGACGATGCTCACCCAGGTGGGGCACATGGACCCACAACCGTTCCTGGTACCAACACTGGAGCCACCGTCAAAATGGAGATCACCACCTGACGTAAAATCGGCTAATAGCCCCTCTCCTGGGCCATCAATGTCTCCAACCATGCATCCTCGAGGTCATCCACAAAACCTCGAGTAGGCATCCCATGGGTCAAGTGGTCCACTTGACCCCATGCATCATCTTGGACCCAAGCTCTGACCTCTAGAGCAGCCACCTTCTCTGTCAACTCAGCTACACGAGCCTCTACCACTTCGGCACGAGCTCGCTCAGCAGAAATCTCAGCAGCAGTCGAGCTGCTACCCTCCCTCAAGGGACCAGCCCCCCCGCCAGGTGCTCCACCCAGAGGCTACACCAGAGCTCCTCCATGTCCCCCACCTATGCGAGGAGCACCTCGAGGCCGCCTAATTGGATGGTGTCCCACCAACCGAGACACAGGACATATGACCACCAACATCTGCAAGAGTAACAAAACTATGTCAGTGTCATCGTAATACGCATACAAAACATAAATACTCAAGTAAATCTAGAATAAAACACAAAACATACCTGCTAGCCCCTGAGCATATCTAGCCGCAAGACCCATTTCTGGGTCTCCCTAGAAGTCCATCCTCGCATAGGGGAACGACAAAAACATCTGAGGATTAGCCTTGAACCAAGCCTCCGTGGTGGCGTTCCAATAACGCCCCACCCTACTGCCCCCTCTGATAGGCATCATAGGCGCCCACCTCCTCATGCGAGGCTCCTGTGGCGTGGGCCCCAGTGGCCCCCAAGCAAGCACAACCACTGTAGGTATCAGCAACACCACCCACTCATACATAATGATACATAGAACACTAGAATATGTGAACATATTTGATCCATATGAGACCTTGGAAATTTGAGCCAACATCTCATCATAGAAAAAACGAGAAAAATCAAAGAAGTGTATAACCCTCAGCAGGCGCAAAACACCTATCTATGGCCCCAACTCTTGATGGGGCACAAATGACCCCACTAGTCATACAATAGCATCCAGAGCACACCACCTGGCCAGGTTAGTCACAGTAGCAATCTCTATGCACCCCTTCGTAAGGGGTACCCCACCACAATGGCCCACTGAAAACCACTCAAGGTCCACTCTCCCAGGGGGAAGTGCATAAAGAAGCACCTCACCCTGAGGCAAAAGCCCAGTCACAAAATAGATATCCGTCTCGGGACAGATAACAAGGTCACACCCCTGCAGCACCATAACCTTACATCGCCAGTTCCAACATCATATTAGGTAATGCAGAAGACGATCTTGTGATCATAAGAGGTCATTCTCCATAAACTTGAGAAAACCCCAACGCACCAATTGTTGGCGCACATGACCATCAGCAGCCAAAGCAACCCTAAGATCAGACCAATCCCTCTCCCTCCACAACATCATGTCATCAAGGAGGTGCACATTAGTCACACTGAAAACAGACAAAATTTTTCCAAATTTTGCAGAAAGTAGCTTCGGCCCTCCGCGCTCTTGTTCCTTAGATAGGCGTGAGAAGAGCACATATGTTTTCCTCATAGAAGTGACAAAGTCATGCACAAAGCTAGTACATGCATAACCCTTAGTTTTGCGCGAAAGTTGCGTGCTTGTGCCTTGATTTCCTGCGCGGTTAAGGCAAAAGCTAGCCTAGGATCCGTACAAACTAGTCCTATACGGACCCTGGCACCGACACACTAAAAAAATTAAAATGAAAGATGTCATGGGGCTTGCCTGGGTAAAAAATTGCTAGTCTTAGGTGCTCAAGCTGACCACAATGACAAGAAAAACTCTGTAGAAGCCTCTGACCTCTCAAAACCTCAAATGCTCAATTGACACAAATTAACTGAATTGAGCCATATTCATCTATATGTCACCCCTTTCGGTAAATTTAGGAGCAACATAACAAGAGCTCAGAAGGCCCAATTACAGGACCGAAAGCAACATTGCGATCAGCACTCCATAACGCCTAAGGGTGGTGCCACACATTTTCACCCTTGAAAAAATAATTTTTCAGTCCTGACAGGTATGCCCTCCCTCGTCTTATTTTTTAGCACATGTATTTCAATAATATTTGAATAAAGAACATTCTTTCACTTGGCGTATTTGTTTTTGCAGGTATTGTGAAAACCATCCATCTATCCATCCACCAAAAGTTTCAGAGCAGGTATCATTCTACCCTTAGCATGATAGAGTCCCAGAAAAACTCTGCATATCCTGACATCATTTCTCCATAATAAATTAACAATAGGTTCCAAATACCCGACCATGTTTATCATCACTCCACCTTGCACATGATAAACATCCTCGTTGGTCGGTAGAGCCTCCCTTCCATGGCTCCCATCACCTAAATTAGACCATATATCACAAAATTCATGATGCCATGGCTACACCATTTTAGTTTAGGAAGCACCTCGTGCCCATTTCACTCACCACGCATTAGGTCAAGTTTCAACACATCAAAATAAAACCCCTTTCCCAGACTACCAGGTTTTTCAAGAAGATCAAAAGCGCACTACCATGCCTTGCATTTGGCGTACCACACCTCCATCAGCATAGCCCATCTGCGACTTTTTCCGTCCACTTCATCAACCCCACACATGAGACCAACCAGCGGGGCCTCCACCCTCAGCAAAACACCTTCCTCACATCATCAGTGAGTGAACACTTTTATGTTTTTGGGCACCCGTCTCTATGTTTTGTACAAACCAAACCTTATTATTTCATTGTTTTGGTAAGTGTACAAAGACCGCAAATGGTGCACTATGTCCCCCATTCACCCATCCATTTTTATCCCATGGAAATATTCCCTGGTCACCCTTGGTCCAAGTATCACACCCCTCATGCATAAGCCACCATGACATTCATAACCAATATATACCCACCCTGGACATCCTACTGACTCCAGGGATTTCCCCATCAGAAATAGTTATGACTGCTGCTAAGTTTCTTTTTATACTCTGACCTTGGGCCACTGAATCCCCATCATCAATTTTCAATCACCCCTCGCCATCATGCCTATGTTAAACCTATCATATCCAGGATCTTGATCCCTTGTATCAGTGACTCTCTCATTAGGTTGAGGCTTCCTTTTTGTCGACATCAACACCTATTTTCTGAAAAGGAAGTGGTACCTTGGATCACCCCTCTCCACAAAAGGGACATCTTCGGGTGGCACTGTGGGAGACATCATTGCCCACAGATGTTATCGGTCCTCCTGAAATTTGACTACAACACAAGCTTTCATGTCAAGATGGTATCCTACCTTACAACCATTTCACTTTAATCAAATTCCTCGAAGACCCGTGCCTTTATAAGCATCTCTTTCAGCAATGCTTACACAGGAAGGTCCCAGACAAACACCCATGTGTATAAATCACATTTATATTCCATAAATAGCTTATGCATATGGGTACCACATTCCACCTATTGTTAAAGAAAAAACACCCCTAACAGCATCAACAATTGTCATCATCAACAGACAGATCACTACCATACTAGTGACACTGATAGGATCTGTATATGTCAAACAGATATTTTTTAGCTAGCCAAAGAATCATGAGCATGGGACATGTTTGCCTCGTAGAAAAATTGTATTTATTGTATTATACCATTGCTTGTAGGGTTCCCACAGGACATGGTCGCTCTTCGACTCGGTGTAAGGTGTCTCCAACTCCATGCTACACACATGTCTCTCTCTCTCTCTCTCTGCACAGTACACAGAAAATAAACTATAATTTATTTCATCTATAGAGTTCTTCCTAAACCTCACACATTATGGGGAAACTTTTATCATTGGAAAAT